>JAZAVI010000188.1:130000-226510 GCA_036326025.1 Chrosomus eos | reverse complement strand
CAAGCACACAGCACAAACACAAGGCCATGTGCCTGCACACAAAACATGGGTCTGTCATGATCCTGCCTCAAGACTGGAGAAAGAAAATGACAAGAGGGCAGAATCATGTCTTTGTGTGAGGTGAGCTGAACATGTGCATATGATGAGACAGTAATGTCTGACGCTCACTTCAAATGTTCTACCCTAGTAGTCAGTAAGTTTATTTGTATAGCACCTTTCACAGATAAAAATCACTAAGTGCTTCACAAAATGTGATACAATAAAACAAGGTACAGTACAATACATGACAATTTTCAAAACCAAATACAAAACATAGAAACAAAAACAATAAAAAACCCACGTCTAACTAAATGCCTGCTTAAATAGCAGCGTCTTTAGTTGCTTTTTAAACGAATCAACAGAATTCATACCACGTAGAAAAGGAGGTAAAGCGTTCCACAGCCTGGGTGCCACTGCTTGGACGGATCGATCCTCTCTGCTTTTACAATGAGTATGAGGAACCACTAACAACCTCTGACCTGAGGACATCAAACTACGGGTCGAAGTATGAAGCTGTATCAACTCAGAGATGTAGGGAGGAACCTGACCATGTAGAGCTTTAAAAGTAAGGGCTAAGATTTTAAATTGGATTCTATACTGGACTGGTAACCAGTGACGTGCTGCTAACACCGCTGAGATGTGTGCTCTTCTGTTAGTGTGCGTTAAAAACCTTGCAGCAGCGTTCTGAACAGCCTGGAGACGATAAAGCTCCTTCTTGCTCAAACAGGTAAAGAGACTATTACAATAGTCTAAGCGAGAGAAAATAAAAGCATGAATAATCATCTCTAACTCACCCTTTGACACCATCGTTCTTAATTTGGAAATATTCCTTAGTGGGAAGAAACAGTTTCTGAATAATTGTTTAGAGTAATACTCTAATGATTGCAGAATCAAAAACAACATCTAAACTCCTAATGTTCAACTGAACAGGCGAGTCTAAGTCAACAATATGCTATTTAATCTGAGGAATCTTACTTCCAGGGGCGATAATCAGTGTTTCTGTTTTCTCTGAGTTCAGAAGTAGGAAGTTGTCACATAACCACTGTTTAATACTAGTCAAGCAGTTAGTTAAAGACAATTTATGGAACTCGGTTTCCTTGAACGTGCAGTACAGTTGAATGTCATCTGCATACAGATGGTAAGATATGTCACTGAATTGACTAATTATCTGGCCTAGAGGAAATATATACAATAGGAACATTATTGGGTCCCAAAACAGAACCCTGAGGTACCCCAGACAACAACCCTGCAGATTCAGACATGAACTGATTTACGTAAACACTAAAACTTCTACCCGAAAGGTAGGATGAAAACCATTTTAAAACTAATCCAGACATCCCAACCAGATAATGGAGTCTATTTATCATAATCTTATGATCAACCGTATAAAAAGCAGATGAAAGGTCCAAAAGAACCAAAACTGTGTATGTCGGCTGACATTAAAATGTCAAGAAACTTTAGAACTTAGAAACTTTAAGTAATGCAGTTTCTGTGGAATGCTTTTTACTGAAACCAGACTGGAATTTTATCAAACAGCTCGTGATTCTCCATGAAAAGAGTGAGTTGTTCTGAAAAACTTTTTCAAGAATTTTTGACATGAATGAAAGTTTGGATATCGGCCTGTAGCTCTTAGGTTGTAATGGATCCAAACTGGGCATTTCAAGTACAGGTGTCAAGGTTGTGTGCAGGTAGCTGAAGACGAGGACAAGAGAACTTCCAAAAATAGCTGATTTATTTACAAAATAAACTTCTATAAACATACAGGAACAAAATAACAAACTCCAGGAACTTCAGGGAAAACACAACCATACAAGGACGACGACCAACAAACACTGAGGGAAAACACAGGGCTTAAATGAACTGAACCAAACGAGATAATTAACTGAACACAGGTGAAGAAACTGAACAAACGAGTAGCGGGAAAAAACTAACAGGACTAAACCAAAATCACAAAGACAGGGGGAAACAAGATCTCAAAACATAACAGAACACATCAAAACGTGACAGTACCTCCCCCCTCCCCGAAGGAGAGCAGGAGCAGGCTGTGGGCGCGGCCAGGGCGGAGCTGTCGGACCCTCGGGCGTCCAGGGCGGAGCTGTCGGACCCTCGGGCGTCCAGGGCGGAGCTGTCGGACCCTCGGGCGTCCAGGGCGGAGCTGTCGGACCCTCGGGCGTCCAGGGCGGAGCTGTCGGACCCTCGGGCGTCCAGGGCGGAGCTGTCGGACCCTCGGGCGTCCAGGGCGGAGCTGTGGGACCCTCGGGCGTCCAGGGCGGAGCTGTCGGACCCTCGGGCGTCCAGGGCGGAGCTGTCGGACCCTCGGGCGTCCAGGGCGGAGCTGTCGGACCCTCGGGCGTCCAGGGCGGAGCAGGATGCGCAGGCGGCCAGGGCGGTGAAGACCCTTCGGGTGGCCGTGGCGGTGAGGACCCTTCGGGTGGCCGTGGCGGTGAGGACCCTTCGTGGGCGTGGCAGTGAGGACCCTTCGGGTGGCCGTGGGACCCTTCGGGTGGGCGCCCCCCCCAAAATTTTAATGGGGAAATTGACAGGAAAGGGGGGGATCCGGCAGCAACGAGGGTCTTGGGCTGGGCAGGACCAGCGGTGAAGAGGGCTTTGAGCTAAGCAGGACCAGCGCCAAAGGAAACTCTGGGCTGGACAGGGCTCTGGCGCAGGATCAACGGGCTCTGGCGCAGGATCAACGGGCTCTGGCGCAGGATCAACGGGCTCTGGCGCAGGATCAACGGGCTCTGGCGCAGGATCAACGGTAGGGTTGGGTATCGAGTATCGAGTATCGATTGGAACCGGGACTAACTTTTCGATTTTCCCGGAATCGTTCAAAAGTTAAAATTTCGATTCCTAGTTTCGATATCCACAGTCCGCCGACCGGAAGAAAAAACCGCTGAACACCAACGAAGAAGCGTCCACCGGAAGTGTTGGCATTACCGCGCGAATCGAATATGAATAGCTTGCGTCGGCGGTCCAAAGTGTGGCTTCACTTTTCTAAAAATAACGAAATATCGGCTAAATGTAACATTTGTGACAAGAATGTTTCGTGCATCGGAGGGTGCACGACGAACATGATAAAGCACCTCCGATTGCATGGAGTACAAATAAATGTGTGCCCCGTCTTTGACGCGCTGCGCCGACCGTCCTCCTCTGCCTCTTCCTCTGGCTCTGACCCCGACCCTGGCACCTCAGTGACTGCACTGCAGTCCGAATCCGGTAAGTAAAACAATACATATACAATAAATAGTACATCTTGCGCCAACATTGAGGCAGCTAACAAATTAGCCCATGTATTTTTCATAGACAATTTACGACCTGAGATCGCGAACGTTAGCCATGACTCCACGACTCCGCGATGTGCTGAGCCTAATCCGTTCACCATAGCGGCAAGGGGGAAGATGTCGATGCAACAAAAAGAAGAGTGCCACAGAAAGGTCACTGCACACATCGTGAAAAGGCTGCATCCCTTTTCAGAGGTGGAATCACCAACATTCAGGTTAGTTAAGCAATAACGATAGAGCTAAGCTAATTGATACTGGGCTACAGTGCGTTTCCCAAAAGCATAGTTGCTAGGCAATGGGAAATTGCATTGCAACCAACAAAATTGCTAAGTTAGCAACTATCGTTTTGGGAAACTCTCCCCTAAACAGTAACAGCAACATTACATGTTTGTTTATGTGTGCAGGGACATGGTGAAAACTCTAAACCCCAAATACACACCACCTTCCAGGGATTACCTGTCAAACACATTAATCCCATCGTGGTACAAGGTTGAGAAGGCTAATGTTATTACAGAGCTCAGTAAAGTCAGCGCAGTTGCACTCACATGTGATGGCTGGAGTAGCATCACACAGGACCACTACCTCACCATCACAGCACACTACATAGCAGAGGGCAAAATGCAGGAAAAAGTGCTAAAAACAAAGGCTGTGTACAAAGCACAGACCGGTTGTGTTGTTGCAGAGGAAATTAGTGATGTTTTGTCAGAGTTTGGCATATCTGATAAAATTGTAGCAGTCACTGTAGATAATGCTGCCAACATGGATGTGGCTATTAAGCACATGCGATTTGTGAAACTGTGCTGTTTCGCCCACACATTAATTTAGCAGCACAAAGTCTATACTCCCTAAATTCAGTGAGTCAGTGGGTCGCCAAGGTCCGAACCATTGTTGTGTGGATGAAGAGGTGCTCAATGGCCAAGGTGGTTCTCCAAGAGAAGCAACAACTTCTACGTAAGACACACAAAGTTCACTTTATTTAACTGTTGTGCATTGACACGTAATGACTTTATATGTCTGATCTATCTTATTATTTTTTATCAGCTCTGCAGAATCCAATTTTAGTATTGTTTACAAGTATTGTTTGTCTCCTAGGAATAAAAGCATCTGTTATATGACTTAAAATTGATGTTCTTGTTTTTGTCAGAGCTGCCCCGACACTCACTCATACTAGATGTGAGAACACGATGGAACTCTCTGTATCTAATGCTGGAGAGATTCACAGAGCAGTACCCTGCAATTCAGGCAGCCAGCTTGGATCAACGGCTCAGAAAAAATATGGATAGGGACAGGTAGAGATAGATAGACAGACAGAATTCGTATTTTGTGTGTACTGGTATTTTTTGTCTAAACTTGTCTTAGACAAAAAAATATCAGTACACACAAAATACGAATTCAAAGAACAGTATTAGAGTGAATGTGCTAATGTAGGGAATGATATGTTAGGTGTTTTGTTAAGAAAAAATGAGAATATTTATATCTCCAATCTATGTGTTCTTAATTATTTTACAGACTTGCTCGGCTAACTGAGGAGGATTTTAGGAAAGCTGAAGATTTCCTCAACTTGATGAAGGTGTTCTACACCTCAAAACTCTGCGTGTCCTCCGAAAAGAGTCCCACATGCGGACAGATTCTGCCTATCCTCAAAAAGCTTGAGGCACACCCTTACAAAAAATAACTGCAGTACAATGAAGTACAACTGCAGTAAAACTGCAGTTCAAAGCAGTATAATTGCAGTACAATGAAGTACAACTGTAGAGTTGCAGTATTAACGAAGTATAACTGCAGTATAACTGCAGTATAGATACAATGTGACTGCAGTACATTGAAGTACAACTGCAGTAAAACTGCAGTACAAAAAGTACAACTTCAGAATAGTGAAGTAAAACTGCAGTACAACTGTAGATTTGCAGTATAATGAAGTAGCCTAGATACAATAACTGCAGTTCAGTGATACACTTTAAAAAGTGATAGACTTTAAAAAAAAAACTGTAATCTATTTTTTTTTTTTTTTTAATTAGCTTTTTGTTTTTATTGGGCTCTCAGGCAATGATATCAGTTTAGTTGCCATTAAAAAGTGAAATTACTAACCTAAACAAAGGAGCTTTATATGAAAAAAAAGGCAGATTAACTTTTTGGATTTTGCATCTGAAGTCTTGGCCTACCATTAATATTACACTGTACTGCAGTTATGCTGTATTGTGCGACACATAGCCCACGTGACCAGAGCTTCCTTCGCGCGAACGCGCCGCGGGCGTTGTCCTGACCATAGAAATCACCTTGAACCGGTTGAACCGCCATCTTGAACCGGTCGTATTCCTAGTTTGGTTGCGTGGCAGCAGATTAGATGCCAGAGCATCGTGGAGCATTTTCCTGTTCTAATCGCCGGACCATCGAAAATAGGGCTTTTCACAAGTAAGTCTTAACATTACCGTACTATTGGTTGTATTTTGTGAATAGAATATTACCAGATAATCGAGAAGGAGCAAGGATATTTGCTATTACTGTACTGAAATCGTTGTGAAATGCTGTTTACTGCATCAGCCGGTGTTCACCCGGCATGGAGAGAGGTGGGGTAACTGTTAAATAATTACAAGAGCTTCTAGGTTATCAGATAAGCATTCAACTGTTGTATAGGTTATTTGTGTTTGCGCACATGATATCAGGAAGCAATGTACTACACGCAAGACAGCGATGCTTATTTGAGTTACCCCTCCAACTTCTAGTTTTATTGATAACCTATATCTTATCATATGCGATTTGGCTATTGATATTACAGAAGTCCTGTGGTAAAATTACATTAACTTACTCCATCTACCCTTGTAAAGTTAATCCGAATAGGGCTTTAGTCTCGACATTTTCCACATCCACATACAATAAAAAAAGGCATAGGCTTAATGTTGTCCGAATTTAATTTTTAGAAATTGCTGATGCAAACACGTTGAAAAGCTTCTTCTCTCTTCTTATTACAGGTGGCTGCGTTCGGTGGATTCGGTGGCTGCGTTCTGAGTGTGTGTGTGTGTGTGTGTGTGTGTGTGTGTGTGTGTGTGTGTGTGTGTGTGTGTGAGTGAGTGAGTGAGTGAGAGAGACAGAGAGAGAGAGACTGTCTGTTCGTGTGTATGTGCGTGTCACAAATCATAAATTGTTTCTTCAACTTATTAAAATATCTTTACTGCAACTTTGTGTTTCTGCTTCTTTATTAGATTTATAGTGTGTGATTTATAAAATACATTATATCCTTCATCACACATATTGTGTCTGGTCACTCACTTTATATCAGCAGAATATTATATTACTGTTAAGCCTACTATGGATATTAAAATACGCCGAACCATGTGTCCTGTATCATAGCTACATGAATGACCTTTGCAACAAAAAAAACCGCGTGAAAATCAGTTCAGTATTCAGTGTGATATGATTAATTTAATGCGCTGACAGCTCATTACACCAGCCATTCAGATTACACTGAGCGGAGCGGATGACCGGTTTAAGATGGCGGCTCCAATTCTCGTCCGTGCCAATAGGCAGTAGCGGTGGATAGGGCGTCTACCTATATGATGTCTATGGTCCTGACAACGAGTCTCGAGAGCAGCTGATGCTCATTACGGTCAGTCAGCGTCTTTCCGCAAAGTGTCTGCTCCATAAAATACGGTTTGGTTGATTTCCTCACTGAAATTATCGTTCATATACGTTCATATTTATGAACTATCATAATTAAAACACAAAGACATGACAGCATTACTCGTGGTGACGGCCATTCACAAGTGGGATGGAAGAGAAGCGTTTTCTGGAAGAAAAGAAGTTCATTGCGCGAGGCCTTGTCAAGTCATTCAGCTTAGAGGTGGGTATAACATATAATGTCCTCATATCTCTCTTTTTTTAATTTTAGACTGGTGTAAAAAAGACTTTATGTATATGTTGTTCAACCCGGTGTGAAAATAAGAGGAAACGCCGCTTCCATACTGTAACGTTAGCAGTTTTACATTCTCCGGTTTTACACTGTTTACTGTTAACTGCGTCACAGCAGATTGTGTAACGTTAACTTATGTTTGCACTTTGCAGCATTATTGTCTTTATCACTTTTAACACATTTTTTAAAACTATCTGTATTGTATAAAGTGCTATACATAATGTTGACTTTACTTAAATTGTTTCAATTTAATATCAGCAATATTTGAAATATCAGACACTAACTTACTGGAAAATACAAGCAAATATGTTCAGTAGTTTGACATTAATGTGCAGAAAAGGATTTTTTAGGCTAACTTTTTTGTGTGATTGCTATTTCCGGGAAAATGTACTGGTAACAACTAAAAACAGAAGATAATGGCTGCGGTGAAACAAATATGCACTCACAGCCTTTAAAAATTGTGTGTCTGTTTTTTTCCAGAAATGCAATGTTATTGGGCAAATTGCATAGACTGTCAATGGAGTGACAGAAAGCTCTCAGATTTCATCAAAAAGATCTTCAATTGTTCCCCGTGTCTTGCAGGGTTGGAATGACATGAGGGTGAGTAATTTAACTTTTTATCTGGAGTGTTCAAACTCCTTATTAAAGGATTAGTTCACTTTTTAAAAAACTTTTGCTGATAATTTACTCACCCCCATGTCATCCAAGATGTCCATGTCTTTCTTTCTTCAGTCGAAAAGAAATTAAGGTTTTTGATGAAAACATTCTAGGATTTTTCTCCATATAATGGACTTCAATGGGACCCAAACGGTTCAAGGTCCAAATGACAGTTTCAGTGCAGCTTCAAATGACTTTAAACGACACCAGACGATGCATTAGGGTCTTATCTTGCAAAACGATCGGTCATTTCTAAAATAAATAAATAAAAAAGTAAGTTTTATGCCTTGCTCTGTTCCGTGATGCGCGGTCATGACTCTCCTGTTCGAACTCGTTCATCAAAATGAACGAATCTTTTTTTCGAGTCATTTCGTTCTTCAACAAACAAAATGTCATAAGAGTCATGACCGCGCATCACGGAACAGAGCAAGGCATAAAACTTACTTTTTTATTTATTTATTTTAGAAATGACGATCGTTTTGCAAGATAAGAACCTTATGCATGGTCTGGTGTTGTTTAAAGTCATTTGAAGCTGCACTGAAACTTTCATTTGGACCTTGAACCGTTTGGCACCCAGTGTATTACATTACAAGAAAAATCCTAGAATGTTTTCATCAAAAACCTTCATTTCTTTTCGACTGAAGAAAGACAGACATGGACATCTTGGATGACATGGGGGTGAGTAAATTATCAGCACGTGACGACCGTGAACATAGCATGAGCGCCAGCAACTTAAACTTCCAGCTGTGTGGAGGAAAAAGACGCGTTTCAGTATCGAGTTCTCTTTCAGGCTTGAACAAACCATAACACGGACACAAATTATGCCAAACTGTCCGTTTTGTCGAGTGTCCTCATAAGAGCAGTCTTAAATGATTTAAATAAAGTCTTAAATTAACGTGGAGATTTGTGAGAAAATGGGGATGCATGTCGGATTGCATCTCTGTCAGCAGCGGCTGGTCTTAAAGTGTCATTACTGTTAATCAAAGAACAAAGGTAAGAGAGTAAATGACTCACTCAAACCTGGAGCCAGGAGGATTATTATAGCCTAATAATCATCGGTAGCCTAATAATCATCAATGCACTCCTATCTTTTTACACATCTCCGGCGAACGGCTTCTTCACGCAAAAGAAAAACTCTTGAAAACTCTCATAAAGCGCAGTGAAATTCAGCGACCTATGGCTTTTCCTGATGGATCGTGTTTGTTCCTTAACTTCATTTTATACGTGCAACTTGCGTAGTCTGTAAGGACACTGACAACATGCTGACAGACAGGACAAATAAATTGTCAAAGAAAATTAAGCAATAAATAGGCCAACAGTTTTGTGGCTTTTTAATGTGTCATGACAGATTGCCTCAGTTAAAGCCAAGTTAACTGACGTTAATCTACTAACTCTCCTGACTGCTTTGTCGGACAAAAATGGTGGATTTTGATTTGTCAGATCGCATCAAACTCCCTGCGAAGGATGAAATCCCTACTCCTAAAGACTGAAGTTTGAAGTCTGAACTTAAAAATAAAATGTGGCACAGGCATGTCATTTATTCTCCTCATTTATTCTAAGTGAAAAAAATTATCAATTTTTCAGGGGTGAATGTCTGTCTACATTTGTAAAAATTATATTTATGGTAGAATCAAATGTTGTTTGTCTTTTGTATTGCCTTATCTACAACACATGAGGGTAATAAGGTAACAGTAGTAGCCTACAGGAGAGAGACTTTATTTGATTTCTCTTCAGTAATCAAAATGTGTGTGTGTGTGTTTTATATATATATTTATTATGGGGGAAAATGTGTATAAATATCGGTATCGGCCAAAATGAGTTTGCAAATATCGGCATATCGAATATCGGCCAAAATCCTATAATTTGCATCCCTACCAAGTGTCTCACACAATCATAACAGACAGATGTGCATTTGAATGCACTACACTTGGTATTTGTTCAAAGGTTACAAGGAATTTGTATAATGGTTTGTATGTATTTGTGAAATATTATCTAGGCTCATTTATTTATATTTGCAAAACACAATGCGTGTTACTCCACTGCATTTTCGCTCAAATTGACCTTTTCACTTGCACATTGCTTGCTTTGTTTACGAGTCGAGTTTTCCTTTACAAAGCAGATCGAGTTTGTTTACAAATGCTGGATTTGTTTGTTTAATTATGGCAAAATATTAATTCCATTGAATAACCCCTATTTCAAAAAACAGTGGCGTGTTCCTGCTAGAGATTAACTTGCAGATTCATTTTAAGCATAATATATGCCTGTGGAGAAGAGTAACTGAAAAGAGTGTCTCTGATTCTTTCTGTTTGTTTATTACAGACTACTTCGAAAATCGTGTTTCCACATCTGAGATGAAGGCAGTGAAAATAACGAAGTGGAATGAGAAGAAGCTCTTCAAAAAACACAACTTTTCTGAATAATGTGGGGGAAGATTTATGCATGATTTGTAAATAAAAACTTTAAATACATTGTCTAACTCTCAGCCTGTTATTTGAAATAAAATAAAGTAAAATCACATTATTTGTTGCATTGCAGTTTGAGACATTCACTGTTTTGTACCTTAATTCATTATTGCAGATGTGTGAAAACTTATTTGGGATATTCTGGTTGTATTTCAATGGTATTTTACAGCATTTTATTAGTGTTGCATTTCAGTAGTATTGTACTTTAGTCGTAATATGTATTGCAGTACTACCGTAGTTATATTGCAGTATTACCGCTGTTATATTGCAGTATTATTGCAGTACTACCGTAGTTATATTGCAGTATTACCGCTGTTATATTGCAGTATTATTACAGTATTATTGCAAGTATATTGCAGTATTATTGCAGTACTACCGCAGTTATATTGCAGTATTATTGCAATTATATTGCAGTTATATTGCAGTACTACCGCAGTTATATTGCAGTATTACCACAGTTATATTGCAGTATTATTGCAGTACTACCGCAGTTATATTGCAGTATTACCGCAGTTATATTGCAGTATTATTGCAGTACTACCGCAGTTATATTGCAGTATTACCGCAGTTATATTGCAGTATTATTGCAGTATTACCGCAGTTATATTGCAGTATTATTGCAGTATTACCGCAGTTATATTGCAGTATTATTGCAGTATTACCGCAGTTATATTGCAGTTATATTGCAGTATTATTGCAGTATTACCGCAGTTATATTGCAGTATTATTGCAGTATTACCGCAGTTATATTGCAGTATTATTGCAGTATTACCGCAGTTATATTGCAGTATTATTGTAGTACTATCGGTGCAGTAACTGCAGTTGTACTCCAACTATACTGCAATATGCAGTTTTTTCGTGTCCAAAAAACTGCATTTTCTACATGTAACAAAAACTGCAGTATTACTTCGAAAAAAACTGCAGTAATTTTTTGTAAGCTGTACAAGAGGGAGACACAGTCTTTGTGTCAAACCTTAAAAAACAGGTTTGGGCAAACCTATCCAAGCGCTACCAGGTAATTGACTGAGGCAGGGCACCTGGAAAGAAATTGTTCTAGAATAGAAATATCCTGTGGCTTGTTGAAACATTTAAAGAACATGTGTTTTGCAGAATGATGAGATCAGGAACTTTCTCCAAGTGGCCACTGCGTTGGATCCACGCTTTAAACATAAATTGGATAATGACACCATCTGGGACCAGATCCAGAGAAATCTGATTGAACAGGTGAAATGCACAACTGTCCTTTTTCAGCTATTAAAATCTAAGATCTAAATGCTAATTAAGTTCTTTGTAGTCAACAGAGGAAGACGGTGGAGCTGATGGGTACACCATGCAGTCTGAGAATGAGGATGAGCAGGAGAGTGTAAGTGTACGATATAGCTGATATTATATAGATTTTCAATTTAAATAATGATCATGCTTTTAATGGAGGTTTTCCCTTTTTTTTAGTGATAATACTGATGAACCTTTTGTTTTGTTTTTTAGCAACAGCCTCCCTGCAAACTGCCCAGAAAGACTCCACTGGAGGAGTTGTTCGCTGAGGAAGAGGCACAGAACATAGTGTCACAGCAGAGCTCCACGTCCATCAAGAAACGAGTGGAGAGAGAGCTGCAGATATACCAGGAAGTTCCACCGGTCCTTATGTCTGAGGACCCTGCTGCATGGTGGTGGAACCAACAAAATACTTATCCTTTGCTGTCAAATCTCGCTTTCTCGTATTTATGCGTTCAAGCTTCTTCTACACCCAGCGAACGTGTTTTCTCCACAGCAGGAGATACTATCTGTTCAGAACGTTCACGCATCCTGCCTGAGAAGGCAGATATGATAATTTTCCTAAACAAAAACTGTTTTTGATTTCATACTGTACCTGCTGCTAATCTGGACTGGTTTTTACAAGTTGTTTGTTTCTTGTTGTTCATTTGCTATTCTGCACCAGGTTAGCCCATCGTGGGGCCATCCCCAGTGGGAGCACGGTTACATGTACCTGCAGCATCATACACTCATGTGTTAAATGTGTTTTCAAAAATAAAGCTCTCTTGAGGAAAGTGTACCCCTGTGAAAATATTCATAATTTATAATATTTATATTCAAGTTCATAGATTTGATATTTATATTGTAGTTGAAAACAGCACTGTGAGAAATTCATAGTAAAGTTAATAAAAAGTAAAAAGTTCATAGAATTAAAATTGATGGAGAAGGTCAGATTATTTCCTTCAGAAAGACCGTTGGTTAGCTAAACTTTTTTGACCCTGCCTCTTAAAAGAATCGGAATCGAGAATCGTTAGGAACCGGAATCGAAACAAGGAATCGGAATCGTTCAAATTCAAACGATACCCAACCCTAATCAACGGGCTCTGGCGCAGGATCGACGGGCTCTGGCGCAGGATGGACGGGCTCTGGCGCAGGATGGACGGGCTCTGGCGCAGGATGGACGGGCTCTGGCGCAGGATGGACGGGGCCAGCACATCATGGGACTCGGAACTGGACGGGGCCAGCACATCATGGGACTCGGAACTGGACGGGGCCAGCACATCATGGGACTCGGAACTGGACGGGGCCAGCACATCATGGGACTCGGAACTGGACGGGGCCAGCACATCATGGGACTCGGAACTGGACGGGGCCAGCACATCATGGGACTCGGAACTGGACGGGGCCAGCACATCATGGGACTCGGAACTGGACGGGGCCAGCACATCATGGGACTCGGAACTGGACGGGGCCAGCACATCATGGGACTCGGAACTGGACGGGGCCAGCATTTCAGGGAACTCATGGGCCTGAGCTGACGTGCGTGCAGCCCACACACACAGAATCGCTGCAGACATCACAATCAGCGCTGTGTCTTCTTGTGTGGACTCACGTGTGGCATGAACGGTCTCTGGCAGGGCGGACAACACATGCTCAGACTCTGGCAGGCAGGCGACTGGTTCAGGCTTTGGCGAACAGGCGACGGCTCAGGCTCTTGCTCAAAGACTGGCTCTGGCTCTGGCTCTTGCTCGAAGACTGGCTCTGGCTCTTGCTCGAAGACTGGCTCTGGCTCTTGCTCGAAGACTGGCTCTGGTTTAACTGGACTCGGAAATGGACTATATCGCCCATATCCTCCCCTGTGACCTCCACGGTTCCCACAGAACACAGCTTGGCGGGTTCCCACAAAGGCTTGCTTCCAGATCTCCATCTTCCTCTTTTCTTTATGGTTGGTCGTTCTGTCAGGGTTGTGTGCAGGTAGCTGAAGACGTGGACAAGAGGACTTCCAAAAATAGCTGATTTATTTACAAAATAAACTTCTATAAACATACAGGAACAAAATAACAAACTCCAGGAACTTCAGGGAAAACACAACCATACAAGAACGACGACCAACAAACACTGAGGGAAAACACAGGGCTTAAATGAACTGAACCAAACGAGATAATTAACTGAACACAGGTGAAGAAATTGAACAAACGAGTAGCGGGAAAAACTAACAGGACTAAACCAAAATCACAAAGACAGGGGGAAACAAGATCTCAAAACATAACAGAACACATCAAAACGTGACAACAGGCTTAACAAGAGCATGTTTCAAAAAATTAGGAATGACACCAGTTAAAAGTGAAGTATTTAACATCTCCACAATACAGGGGCTAATAGAATCAAATGCTTGTATAAATATTGTGGTTGGGAGAACATACATAGGACAAGATGAGGGTTTTAATGTATGTAGCAGAGTGGTGATGTCCTGTAATGTCACAGGTTTAAAATGTGACCAAGAATGAGCAGAAAACAGATCACATGCAGAGTTTAGAGTAAGTGATGGTGAAATGTTTGCCCTAACATCTCTAACCTTACTTACAAAAAAGTGAAGAAATTCATTACAGCTTGATTTAGAGGACACAATTTATTTAGGGGTAGGAGGAGAAACTATTGCATTTATAGTGTCAAACAAGATTGTAGGATTTTGCTTATTAGAGGATATAAGCTGAGAAAAGAAGCGAGTTCTCGCATTTATTATCATATCATTTAAGGTACCCTGTAGTTCTCTCAGATGAAGCCTATAAACCTCAAGTTTAGAAGATTTCCAGAGACGTTCAACTTTGGATAGTTTCATCAATCCAAGGACAAGGTTTTTTATAGGTGCTGAGCACTGATTATTAAAAGACTGAATAAAAAAATCTACATCACTGCATCCCATTAGTGAACATGGGTCAAACAAGGCAGAAAACCTCTCCCCAGCATCATGATTAATAATCCGCCTCTGGGCACTAATTCCCAGTGGTGGAGGATCCAGAGGAAAATTAATGTCAAAGAACACACAGCTATGATCACTCACATGAACATCTTCCACACAAGCATTTACTATATCAAGACCAAGTGAGAAGACAAGGTCCAGGGTGTGTCCCTTAATGTGTGTGGGTCTAGTAATATGTTGAGTAAAATTAAAAGAGTCCGTGAGGGATAGGAAATCCACAGCTGTGTTACATGCAATGTCATCAATATGCAAATTAAAGTCCACAATAATTAGGACCTTCTCCAGTTTGATGATAGACGATAAAAAGTCAGTAAAATCAGTAAGAAAGATGCCAGCCGGGCCAGGAGGACGGTAAATGAACACAGTAAAATGTGTTAAAAGCACCTTTTTTGAGCATCTGTGATTCAAAAGAGGAAACACTTTCAGAGTCTACATATGAATCTGTCACGATGCACAACAGCAAGCCCACCACCGCGGCGTACCATGCGGAGTGTCCCAATAACAGAGCAGCCGACAGGACAGAGCTCATTTAAATGAACAAACTCATTTTCCCTTTGCCACGTTTCAGTTAAAAACATAAAATCCATATTCTCACTAGTAAAGAGCTCATTAAGAATAAAAGTTTTATTAGAAATGGATTGCGCATTAAGAAAGGCAATCTGGTTTGATGATGGAAAGCCAGCGTCCACAACACCTGACGGAACTGACCGTAAACAGGTGACACTGTCACGTAATCTCCAGCATCGGCTAGCGGAAAATCGCTGATCAAACAGCACAGCATCCATCAGTAGTGGCCGGTCCGCACCCCCACCAGTGCTACGCTGGGACAGAAAATGCCCTCCTCCAATGGACAGAGATATCCAGGGGCACTGTAGCTGGGGAGCATCACCTCCCGTATCCCGGAGGGAAACCGGCCGCAACCACCGGGTTCGCTCTCCGCACTGAAGCCGGATCACACCCATCGAGGAAGAACGATGCAACTTGACCCGAGCGCCAGCTGTGCAGCCCCTTCTTCTCGGTCTCCTCTTAGGTTTACCAGGGTGCCTGGTCGTAAACAGATGCCGGCACTCTCATTAATGTAACACTCCCGGACTGTCTCATTAATACAGGCAGTAATAAATGACAACCAGTGAAGGATATTATCCCACGGAGAAATGCACTTCAAGGTAATAACAAGTAAACAGTTGCGATGCTAGCTGGATAATCCGCTCGTCGGGGTCAAACTGCACAAACTGCACTCAACTACATCATAAATATGCACTAACTTAACACACTGTCACACTGTATCCCAATTGCGCTATTAACAATACACATAGAAGGAAAACTTACTTTGTCACAAACATTATCTTGCACATAAACACTGCACATGAATGTGTGCACACGATATGATTGCTCAACTCGAGTAGCTTAGTGAATAGGCAATTACACTGAGTCTGTATGTGCTGAGAAAGCTGCACTGCGTTATTTGTGTACAATGCAACTTAAAACGTCACACACCTTAATACTTAAAGGGTCTAATATAAGCTTTACCGTCAATGACAACTTCAACAGTTCGCACACATCCGTCACTGCTGGGCAATGTCTTCCGAACTCTGCCAATGGGCCACTGAGATCTTGGGAGTTGCGGATCCACAATCAGTACAACTGGAGTCGGCCTCCAGGTTTTCTGAAGCTTTATGCCACTTTTGCCTGGTCTAAAGCGTAGGCAAGTCGTTTCTGGTGAACTCTATCCAGATTGGTCCGCCATGTTTTGACAGTGACGCCACCTCCGCCACCTCCACCGCCCCATGTCTCCTTGGGAATACGACACCTGAGGGAGAGATGCATCCCGCCGCCCCATTAGGAGAAGGTTAGGAGTAATTGGATCAGTATCGGCGACATCTTTTAGGGCACATCCCAGAGGTTTCGAATTGAGAACCCCCTCCACTTCCACTAGGATGTGGACAGAACATCCTCTGTGACTGGTTGGTTCCCAATGGCTACCTGGAGAGCATTCTTTATAGAGCGGGCAGAGCGCAAGAAGGAAGGCATAAACATCCATCAAATTTAGAAGCTCGATGTGAACTGCCCTGGTTGTGAGACATTTGAAGATCAAGCCCCAGCATTTCTCATTCCGCCTTCCTATTTTGACCAGGTACGGGCCAAAGCAGTCAATGCCCGTTAAATATAAAAGTGTGGACAGAGTAGACAGAGCCGTTCTGGTACCTTTGGCTGCGCTCTCCAACGCTGACAGGGCTGCCAATGGAGTTGATGGTGCTTGATAGCCTGGCGTCCTCTGGGAATCCAGTACTGCCTCCGTATCTCAGCGTAGATCCTTTCAGCTCCCGGATGTAACAGACGCTCATCAAATTCTTGAAAAAGGAGCTTTGTTACTGCGTGTCTTGGGTCCAGTACAATGGGGTGGATATATGTTCTGGGTCCGGGTTTGCAAGGCTTCTTAGAAGCCCCCCCACTCGTATCATGTTGGTCAGGGGGTCCTTATCTATCTAAGGTTAAAAATTTAATTGATGTTCAACAAATAAAAAACAAATATAATACAGATGAGCAAACGATAAAGCTTGGGTTGCTGAATATTCGATCCCTTACTTCAAAAGCGCAAATAGTTAATGATATGATTTCAGATTATAACCTAGATGTGCTGTGTTTGACAGAAACCTGGCTAAAACCAAACGATTACATTACTTTAAATGAGTCCACCCCGCAAGATTACTGTTATAAACATGAGCCTCGTCCGAAAGGCAAAGGGGGAGGTGTTGCTGTAATTTAAAGGAATATTTTCAAAACCAATAAGAAATCTAGTTTTAAATATACTTCTTTTGAAGTGTTGGTGTTTAATGTAAAAATATATAGTGTAAACGATAAATCACATTTGAGAATTCTGCTGGCTACTGTATACAGGCCACCAGGGCACCATAAAGATTTTATCAAAGAATTTGCTGAATTTCTATCAGAATTAGTATTGGCTGCAGATAAAGTACTAATTGTTGGTGATTTTATTATACATGTAGATAATGAACAAGATGCATTGGGATTGGCATTTAAAGACATTGTAAACTCAATTGGAGTGAGACAACACGTGTCAGAACCTACTCATTGTCGTAACCATACTCTAGACCTAATACTATCTCATGGCAGACTGATCTCATGAAATAGCGTATGTATGACACGCCAATTCGTATTTCCATTTTTGGCGTGCTATCAACACGCATAATCGCTTTTCAGCTTGTTTATGAACGCCGTTGACTTAACGTTACATTACTGTATATATAAATATATGACCTACCCCAACCCTTGTCCCTAAACCTACCCGTCACTGGGGTTAATACCATTAATAAGTGTTCCCCTACCATCCAAGGACAAAAAATATCGCTCGCCAGATGTAGATCTAGGTTTTTCTTCGTTTCGCCCAGACATTTAACGGCGTGTACATACACATGGAATCACTCGGACATTTAACGGCGTAGACATACACGCATACACGCAGATAGCTCAAAATGCGTATAGATAACATGCCACTTGACTTGAAAGTGGCGCGTATGTTTACGCAAAAGTCATGATGTCATGTTGCTCATGGAATAGATGTTGATGCCGTTAAAATTCTGCAGCAGAGCGACGACATCTCAGATCATTATCTAGTCTCGTGTAAATTACATTTAGCCAAGGCTACAAAGCTGACTCCGTGTTATAAATATGTTAGACCTATCACTTCTGCCACTAAAGATTGCTTTATTAATAATCTTCCTAATCAGTTTCATCATCACAGCATCCCAGATAGCTTAGAAGAACTTGATATTGCAACAGAAACTTTTAACTCTCTCTTTTCCAGCACTTTAGACACAGTTGCTCCACTGCGCTTAAAGAAGATTAAAGAAAATAGTCCGACGCCGTGGTACAACGAGCACACCCGGGCCCTTAAGAGAGCAGCCAGAAAAATGGAGCGAAACTGGAAGAAAACAAAACTAGAGGTATTTCGGATTGCATGGAAGGAGAGCTTGATTGCTTACAGAGAGGCTTTAAAAGCTGCTAGATCTGATTATTTTTCAAACCTATTAAAAGAAAATAAAAATAATCCTAGGTATTTATTTGAACAAGTGACTAAACTAATGAAAAAGAAAGCTTCAAGCCCAGAAGTTTCCAAGAAACACAGCAGTAATGACTTTATGAACTTCTTCACTTATAAGATCGATAATATCAGGGACAAAATTATAACTATGCAACCGTCTACTAAAGTATCGCATCAGACTGCATTGTAGTCTTCATGACGAAAAATGTGATTCATTGTTGCTATAGGAGAGGAAGAATTTTGCAAACTCGTTAAATCATCTAAATCAACAACATGTATGTTAGACCCTATACCGACTAAGCTACTGAAAGAGATGCTTCCAGAGGTCATAAATCCTCTTCTTAATATCATTAATTCGTCTTTGTCATTAGGATACGTACCAAAAAACCTTTAAGTTGGCTATGATTAAACCGCTTGTTAAAAAAACGCAACTTGATCCTACAGAATTAGTCAATTACAGGCCGATCTCGAATCTGCCTTTTCTGTCAAAGATACTAGAAAAAGCAGTATCCTCACAACTGTGTTCCTTTCTTGAAAGAAATGATGTCTGCGAGGATTTTCAGTCCGGATTTAGACCGTACCATAGTTCCGAGACTGCTCTCATTAGAGTCACAAATGATTTGCTCTTATCATCCGATCATGGTTGTATCTCTCTATTAGTGTTACTCGATCTTAGTGCTGCATTTGATACTATCGACCACAACATTCTTTTAAATAGACTAGAAAACTATGTTGGCATTAGTGGAATTGCACTAGCATGGTTTAAATCATACTTATCTGACAGTTATCAGTTTGTAGCAGTAAAAGAAGAGATGTCTTATCGATCACAAGTTCAGTATGGCGTACCTCAAGGCTCAGTACTAGGACCGCTGCTGTTCACTCTGTACATGCTACCATTAGGATTTATCATTAGGAAACATGGAATTAGCTTTCACTGTTATGCTGATGATACTCAGCTGTATATTTCTTCAAGACCTAACGAAACTTACCAATTCACAAAATTAAATTAATGCATAGCTGATACAAAAAATTGGATGACTAGTAATTTCCTACTACTAAATTCTGAAAGAATAGAGATTATAATCATTGGACAAAAAACTTCCACACGTAATAACCTAGAATACTGTTTAACACTTGATGGCTGCTCTGTTAAGTGTTCATCGTCAGTCAGGAACCTGGGTGTGCTCTTTGATACCAATCTTTAATTTGAAAGTCATGTGTCTAGTAAAACAGCATTTTTCCATCTTAAAAATATATCTAAATTACGTCATATGCTCTCACTGACAAATGCGGAACAATTAGTTCATGCGTTCATGACCTCAAGGCTAGATTATTGTAATGCTCTACTGGGTGGCTGCCCTGCACGCTTAAAGTGTAAATTGCAGGTTAATTTTTTTACGAGATAATGCAATGTGCTTAAAGATAAGAACTGCCTACCATTGTTTTGTATGTTTTTTATACCAAAATGCTGTATATAATATGAAAATTTGGTACTTTTTAGTGTGTTTTTTAGCACTCCCCCTACATTCCGCTAAGCTGGGCGTGACGTCATATCAGGGACTCCAAGCGGCAAGCGTCTAACGGCAAGCTTTGTTTTTAGATTCAGCAGCAGTGATAAATGAAATAGCTCAATTGTAAACATACTTGTGTGTACTGGCTTCATGAGGACCGTGATCCTGCCTGAAATGAGATTAATGCCACATTCCAGGCAACCTGTAACCAGTGTTTTTCCAACCTTATACCCGTGAAAGTGCACTGGAACGGCAGTCAAACCCGTGACTTCCCACCCGTGAATTCGTACTAGATCGATGCACTCCCAGTTACGAGTTGAAAAAAACACGTGTTACAGGTTGCCTGGAATGCGGCATAAGCTATTCGCAAAACAAACGGGCATGCGTCATAACCATAGACTGTAAAAAAAATACCAGGATGCTGCGTGAGGCACGTCCGATTTGCCGGTCGCGGGTCGAGCTGCTCCACTAAACTCCAAAACGCGTTCACCTCACGGCAGCACACCTCCACTGCTGATTCCATTGGTGGCATAGCCCACACAAACACCTGTCTCTGTTTCTTTCTGACAATGAGCATCGCAAATTAGTAGCGTTTTAGCACAGGCAATATATCGCGTTCTGTCAGCAGATGCCAGCAAAAGCGCCATTGTGCCTGTGCATCTCTACAGCTCTGATTAGGAGGACTAACGTTACTAACACCATGTAAGTAAATAATGTCTTCAGTCGTTGTCCCTCCTTGCTATTCTACATGACGGCAAGATTTTGAAAAGACTTTGGCTTGTTCCCTAATGTTATCCGGGTTAGCTCCAGGCTAACCTAGGCTAGCTCTAGCTACTCACCAGGACACCTGACCAACCCTCCGCTCATTTTCGTCACACCAAGCATTAATTACTCTTTGAGGGCCATGATTTCTGGCAATTTCCTCCCCTCTCTCACGCCTGACTAGTTTAAAATTATAAGGCTGTGGTCCATCAAAGATTTGATGGTTTTCTACCTCCCCGTTCTCCATAGATAAGCCACAAACAGTGGTAATCTAGCAGAGTATAGGCTGCGACTCCCTGGTATGACGCCATCACAGTTACTGTAGAAAACACGCTACCTTTGAAAAAACCCCAATAAATGTTATTTTAATGCATTTTAAGACAGAAATGTTTAAATATATTCATATTGAGCACTTTATTTACACATTAATTGATTGTGGCGGTTAACCTGCAATTTACACTTTAATTAACAAACTACAGCTGGTCTAAAACGCAGCCGCTAGAGTTCTTACCAGAACCAGGAAGTATGACCATATTAGCAGGGTTCAGTCAACACTGCATTGGCTGCCTATTAAACATCGTATAAATTTTAAAATATTGCTGATTACTTACAAAGCACTAAATGGTTTAGCTCCCCAGTACTTGAGCGAGCTCTTAACACATTATAGTCCTTCACGTCTATTGCGATCTCTAAATTCCGGCCAGTTGATAATACCTAGAATATCTAAATCGACTGCTGGCGGTAGATCCTTTTCCTATTTAGCACCAAAACTTTCTTCCTACCATTGTCCGGGAAGCAGACACAGTCTGTCAGTTTAAAGCTAGACTAAAAACACATCTCTTTGACCTAGCATTCACATAATATATTATCGACTTCTTTAATTAAATGTTAGGCTGCATAGTTTAGATCAGCCGGAACCGGGAACACTTCCCTTAAATCCTGATGTACTCGTTACATCATAAGAAGAATGGCATCTACGCTAATTTAGTGTCTTTGTTTATCCCGAGGTTTTCCTGCAGCCTGCTGGATCCAGGCCGTTTCCAGATCTGACGAAGGACCTTCGCCTGGACCCGATGACAACGCAGTGCTGAAGTGCCAACTTGCCTCTCCCTATGGAGGATCCCTATTCCACTCTACAGATAAAGCGCTATGGAAATTCCGGTTTTCGCGTCCCTTCCCGAAATGAGAAAATTAAATTAAATTCTGCATCAAATTTATAGGCAAGACAAGTAGATTGTTCAGGCATGGTTTGCAGCAAATTTCAAACCTACGCACATATATTCAAACGCAAATAACTATAGAATAAATTCTTAACGCGCATGTGAACGCCATCAGCGTTTATCACAGGTTCGCGTTTAAAGTCTATTTAGAGAGAACGGCGTCGTCTTAGCGGCCCCTAATTTAATAAAAAATTATCATTTCGACGGAAGAGAATCAATCAAAACTAACTTTAGCTGGAAACAACATTATTCAAAAAAACGCTATAAAACCACACCAATCTCTGTTACCTTAAATTGTATGTTTATCTCTGTAAAGCTGCTTTGAAACAATCTACGTTGTTAAAAGCGCTATATAAATGAGGATGACTTGACTTGACTTGTCCCACTCTGGAGTGAGGTTAACTAATCGACTGTGTACAGGAATCAATTTCTGTGCTCGAAGGGCAGCTACCTCTTCCGGGAAGCTCTGAGCTTGACATGCCCTCAGCAGGACAGCTTCCGCCTCTCTGTTAGTCATTATCACACTGTTTGATGCGGCCACCCCTTGAAAGGCTTGTAGAGTTGCCCCCACTAACTCTCGCCAGGTCTTGAATTGCGTAACATCGGGGAGGTTGGACTCGGTTTCAACTGCCATTGTGGAGTAGCAGGTTAGGCCTTTCAATTCGTATACTACTTCTGACTGTGCAACTTCAGGTCTTTTAGGCCAGTGCTATGGGCTCTGTTTCAAGAATGGAGGCCCTTGCCTCCATCGACTGGGCTCGCCCAAACTTTGGAGGGTTTTACCTCTCGTTGTCATCAGCTGGGTTATCCTGCATATTAACATACCTCCATGAGCTATGGTCAGTTAATTCTTGGATCTCGGTGACTCGTGTCCCAACAAACACCTTGTACCGGCAGGAGTCTGACTGAATCCACTCTAGCACAGTCATGGAGTCTGTCCACAAAATTGTCTGATTGATGGAGTGTCAGCTCATCCCTCACCAGTTTGGCCAGCTGAGCTCCAGCTTAGGCAGCGCAAAGCTCCAGGTGAGGTATAGACTGCTGTCTCACAGTTTCTCGTTTAAAGTCTGTTTAGAGAGAACAGTGTCGTCTTAGCGGCCCCTAATTTAATAACAAATGATCATTTCGACGGAAGTGAATCAATCAAAACTAACTTTAGCTGTAAATAACATTATTCAAGAACCGCTATAAAACCAAACCAATCTCTGTTACCTTAAATTATGTTTATCTCTGTAAAGCTGCTTTGAAACACTCTACATTGTTAAAAGCGCTATATAAATGAGGATGACTTGACTTGACTTGACTTAGGAGCAACCCGTGATATGGCCATTATGAAGGAAACATGAATGTCACTGCTGGTTTGAACGGCCAAATATGCCACTGCCCCGTACGCTCTTTCAGAGGCGTCACAGAACACATGAAGGAAACTGTGCTGTTCTGCTGCAGTTGTGGAGGCTGGCATGTAACAGTGAGGAATGGAAACTGCAGTGAGTTGTTTAAGCTCGCTTTCCCAGTTGGTCCAGGCGGCCTGAAGGTTTGGTGGTAGATCTGGGTCATCCCAGTCTCTCTTTATAGCCCACAACTGTTGGATGATCACATTTGCTCTGGTGGTAAATGGTAGTATGAACCCAGTGGATCATATTGAGACGCCAACACCTGGTAAGCAGCTCTTATAGTCAGTTATGCATGCTCAATGAGCTGATAATGGTAGCCGAGGGTATCAGCTGCACAATTCCACTGGAGGCCTAATGTGGGCTCCATAAGATCAACGCTGTTTTGCACTAACCACTGCTCTGTGGATGATGACCGGGCTTCTGTCAGAAGATGAGCTACCACCACTGGATGACTGCTAGCCCTCTGTCTGAAGTCAAACCCTCCTTCCTCTAACATGCTGCGTAACTGATCCACAGTTTGCTTGGATTCTTGCCTGTCCTGATCTCTCTATTGTAATTTAAATTGATCAGATTACTAAGACTATCACCTTTTGTCGTTGAATAGTCCGGTTGATTAGATTACATTCTATGCATTCGAGTCACACTGTTATGCTGATGAGATCAGGGCTGGGGAGTTTCAGGTAGCGGGTTGACTCCTGTGCCTCATTTACATGCTTTGTTTCAGAGTGTCTCCACCTCTATGTGACCCCTCCCCCTTTAAAGGTATAAACTCGTCGTACTGAGTTATTGAGTTAAACTTGGATGGTTAAACTACAGTGATGCAACAGCGACTTCTCAATAAAGAAGAATCCTGCTTAAGATACAACCCGAGTCTCCTGGTCTTCGCTTCTGAGTTTCCTACACTTTAGAAGAAAAAGTTTACAACATGCCGAATGGCGGAACCTGCCACTCGTATACATCTGAAAGGTTTTCACTCTGCAGATCTCTCCAAATGAAATGGAGAAAAAGGGCCTGTCCTTCGGCAATAGACGGACATGATGGAACATGCCCTTGAAATCTGCGCTTTCTGCTAAAGGATGCTGTCTGAATCTCAGGAGTACTCCTAATAGAGATGGTCCAAGTGTAGGACCGGGGAGGAGCTGATCGTTCAAGGACAGGCCATGGTATCTGAAAGAACAGTCGAACACCAGTCGTTGCTTATTGTTATGACTCACGAGATGATGGGGCAGGCACCATGCCTCAGTTCGTGTCGCTTCCATCTGAGCTTGACTACGTAACCTGCCTTGATGAGTTTGGCAATCTCTCCTGAACAGATTGAGGCCTTTTCAGGGTCCTTCTGGAGTCTCCTTTCAGTGCTCCTCAGATTTGCAAGGACGGACTGCATAGAGCCCTTAATTTCTGGAGCACCTGTGTTCCACAGAAGAGGGGTGGCATAACGCTGTACCCCTTGACATTGACACGCTGCGTTTGAGACTCAAGCAACTGCATAGCCTCTTTGTCTTGCCTAGACCGGACAACCAGTTTCTCGTTACGAAAGGGCAGCACATCCAGTTGCCATAACCTCTCCATATTTCTGTAGAGAAGATCGTCTGGGTGGTCAGAGGAGATGAAGAAACACTGCTGCACTGGTTTTCGGCCTGTAGTATAATTTCTACCCCTTGGAGTGCCCAGCTGAGAGCTGTACAAACTGCCACGGGTCCCCCTTTGATGACTTGACGAATAGGCTCTTTAAGGTGAACTTGGTCTGAACCTATGAGCATCAATGGACGTACCTTGTGAAATGGCCGTAACGGAACTCCTCTTAGATGTGCATACCGTCTCTGAAGAGCTTGAACTGGGTATGACTCTTCCACCAGATCAATGCCAAACGCTGTGAATGCTCCAAACACTTGATAGCATTTCTCTGGGTTACCTCTTGGAGATATATCAAAGGTAACTTTTGAGCCATTGAGGTGAGTAGTGTCTGGTCGGACTGTACGAAGTGCTAGAGTCTCAGGTTCACCTTAAAGTTGGAGCTGTTGGACAGCAGTAGGTAGGATCATGGTGCGCTGTGCTCTGTCATCTAATATAGCATAAGTCTCTATTTTCTTTGATTTGTGGTGCAACAGCACAGGCACCTGTAACCAAGGTTACCAGGGAGTAACAGAGAATGTTCTATTTTTTCATTGTTATTAATATGATATAATGATGGGAGAATTATTGAAAACTATTCAAAAGTAGTAACTTTATGAAAGAAAAATATTAATTTCATGCTAAGGTATATTTTCATTTGGGTAATACTGTGACCAATGGTGATGAGTTTTGAACTTGAGACGAGCCAATGCGAGCGCAGAATCTGGCGCAGCGGAAAATTTGATTTCCGGGTTTCGCACGAGGTTTATGCGTGTTTAGCATAAGTTAGAGGCAGCTCTCTCTCTCGTGCACGGATAGCTGATGAGCACGGTGTCACGACGCTCTGGGAAGCAAATAAAGAAAATAATCTTCTAGATGAGTTCTGTCGATGGATTGATGTGAGTTAAAAATTACGCATTTTATTTCCTATTAAGTTATGAGTGATGTTGGTATTGTTATGAGAGTGAAACAAAACATTCAGTTGGTTAATATAAAAGTGTATGGTGATATAAATATACTTAAATAGCATCAGAGTATTGCTAAAGTGTTTATGGAGTGTATTTTTGATTAAAAAGGGTAAAGAGAACAATTTTAATGGGACGTGCTGTACCTGTACCAGTCTGGAATTTTCTGTGAGTTTGACGATCTCCTTGGTAAGTCGAACTGCTTTGAAATTGTTACATATCAGACTGTTATCGTTGTATAAGAGGAAAAGCAAGAGAGTAATTTATCAGTGAGTGATTTATATCTATAAAAAAATTGTTTAATGCTGTATTTGGTTTATAACAGCTAAACTGACAGTAAATTGGTTAATATATTAATCAGTACATTATGTTGTATGTTATGTACATTAAGTCACGAACCTTGCCTTTGTAAGAGAAACATTCTTTATTTGAAGTGTGATTTACAAATGTTCAAGTTATGGGTAAAATGTATGATTAATTTACTGTTATGAGTAAGAATGTTTATTGTATGTTACAATGAAGATATTAATGATACTTTCATGACCTTGTCTGTTCAAGTTTGGACTGGCGAGCCTCCCTTGAGTTTGTTCTTGGATCTTTCAATTGAGGAAATTAAGTATTTGCACTGATTTGAACTGCAACTGGTAGGAAAAAGAATACCTTTCCTCATCTTTTGTTTTTCTCGGATGGACATCTTTTTTCATGACCAACAGATAAAGGACACTTTCGCTTTCTACAGGTTTTTTTTTAAGAAACTCTCTTCACAAAGACTGAACATTCTGAATTGAATTGAAAAAAAATATCTGTTGTCCAATTGGGTTACATATTGTTTATTTGGGGTTTACTTGTTGAAATCCAAAGAGAAAAATGGAGATCTGAAGAAATGCATATCTACATTTTATTTAATTTCATTTTATTTGTTTATCAACCAATGTAATTCACCTGTTGTCATTCATTTGAAAATACAGTGGGTGTTCAAACGAGTGTTCACCGTTGTTGTGGCATCTTTCTCAGTAGCTGTTACGAATTGCGTGGAAGCAAAGGCGGTAGTCGGATCTAAATGCAGTAACGTTAGTAGACTTTAATAAAACAGACGGGTAAACGTAGATACAGACAAGACACTCGTGATACATTCATACATTCAATAACTGACCAGGAACAAAAGAGCAGACAGGATTTAAATACACAGAGGGGATCAGGGAACAAGACACAGCTGGGGCAAATCAGAACAATAAGCGGAACCATACAAACTAATGGGAAAACACACCTGAACCAAGGGACCTAATGATTGACATGACTGATAACAGAAAACAATTAACAAGGCAGAGAAACAAGGTACAGACTGAATGAAAAAACCAAAGACAGTGAACCACAAACCAGAAACATGACAAGACACAAAACCACACTGTAACAGTAGCGAATCTGATTGTTCTGAAATACTGGTCCATAGATTGCATTAGGCTAATAGCCAGAGAGTAAGTGCTACACACACCACTTTCAGAAGGACTCTGCCTGATGCAATGGATGGCAAGAGCTAGATGTGGCTCTCTGAGGTAGCTGATGATGTATCGGTTGCACGCCTTTGGGCTACGCCATGAAGCACTTGAAGGTGAATACCACTGCAGGGTTTCTTAAGATTACAGGTCTCAGGCGCATGGGAATGGGCACATTTCCAGCAGCACGTCCCCTCTGAAATCCACTTACAAATATCAGCCACTGACTGTTCTTTAATACTGCCGCATCGAGGGATGTAGTGGTCTTTGCTACCACAAAAAAAGGCAGTTGACTGAGGGGGGTCTTCTTCCAAGACACCTTAGGACTGGGGGATGCTCTGTCCTCAGTGGCTGCTGCACCATGATACAAGGCTGTACTTTGGCTTTTTGGTTTAGCTGCACTCTTCTCCTTTGAACCGCTTGGATCTCTTTTAGAGGTCGACCGATAGTGGATTTTACCGATAACGATATTTGGGTTTGACCGTACATGCCGATAACCGATAACTTAACCGATATTTTTTTAAATGGATGCTGGATTAAAAACAAACATAATACTCACAATAAAACAGTGCTGAACTGAAATGTGCTAAATTAAATAAATATATAAATATTAATATATAAAAACTTTATACAGAAAATAATTTAAACATTAAAATATTACAGATTTCGGAGCTATAACCTAGAAACATAGTACATTTCATAGGTAACACATTGCAAGTCCCATTTGTAAACAAGGATGTATTAGCTAGCTTTCATGAACTATGCACTATGCAATATACGTTTTTACTGCATGTATTAATATGAGCAATACAATTGTACCTTTATCATTCATGTTAGTTCATAGTACATTAAGGTAATAACAAATAAAATAAGAATTAAAACTCCATTTCAAATGCATTAGTAAATGTTGAAATAAACTAATAATGAATAATTCTTCTACAACTTGTATTAATCTTAGTTAATGCTAAAAATGGAATCTTATTGTAAAGTGTTACCATTTCATATAATTCCAAAGAGTCGTGCTAAAAGATAGCCATTAAAATGTAATAAAGACCTGTATAACGTATACGTAATTTAGCCTATAGTCTCTCACTTTATTTGCTTTTATTTTAGAACACCTGATAATTATCTAATCAAAATAACAAGATGTATTGTAGTGATTAAAACGATCTTAAATCGAACACGTTTATGATTTGTTTATGTTTCTGTCGGCTGCATGAACATATCAATGTTGAGAAAGCAATCATGTCACTAGTTTTAAATATGCAACTTCGTCGGCTAACGAATGCATAAAAGTGACCAGCCGCATATAAAATAATGCAAATAGATGATAATTGCATCATAAAACATTTGGGTCAGGTCTGCGTGTGTTTTTGTCACATTGTTTAAACCGCTTGACTAAGGTAAGGTTAGAGTCCTCATAGCCTCGACGGCAAACTACTGTTCTTTCTCTGCTGATGCAGCATCTAGTCAATAAAAGAATTACTTCATAATGATATGGCAATATATACTTTAGTGTTATGTATTCATACCGTTTCGCTGACTGTGTTTTAAATGCGAGTCTGAAGTGTCGGCGGCGCTCTCTCTGCTGCGTGTTCTCTCCGTGGTCCGTGCTGCGCGCAGCCTCACGTGTTAATGTAAACAACTCAGCCAGTGATAGTTTATTATTTGTCCTCTAGAGGCCGCTCTCGCTCTGTATAATGCCAGCAGTCTCTTCAGCGCTCTAGTGCTGTGTAATGACCGCGCGCACTTCTCAGTCGCTCCAGCAACGGATGCAACCCGGAAAAACTATCGGTGTGGATTTTTGCCGATAACGATAGTTCCACCAACAACTATCGGTGCCGATTAATCGGCAAAACCGATGAATCGTCGACCTCTAATCTCTTTCATACTGGTAGCATTGCACTAACCTACTTGACAATCCCTGTTGATGAGCTTTGACATGGAGCCACCCTGCAAAGTCTTGTAGGTTGTACAGGTTAATACTGGGGAGTTGAGCTTCCCTTGTAGCTGGAGAAACTCTATGAAACCATCTTGCAAGTACTTTGGCAGCTTACTAACCAAACGATCCACATGCGAGCAGCAGTTCAACTCCATCGCTCTGGGTCCCTCCAACGATAACAGCATGCTCACTAAGAGGTGGACACGGAGAGCGAAACTCTGAAAACTGCGTGCATCGTTTGGTTCTACCTCTGGTGCTGTGAGGATTGCTGTATTTCGCTCTGCACCAGCTGATGGGGTTGGCTATATTGTAACTGAAGAGCTTCAATAGCTGCAGAGTACAGGTATGGATGATGGAGGCAGGACTGGCCAATCATTTGTGCTTCAGGCAATTTAAGGTGTTCCAGCAAGATGTGGTACTTGTATTTCTCATCTAGCTCTGCATGAGGTTCCAGAAGATTGTCCAGTGCTAACTTCAGGTTAGCGAATTCCCCACAATATATATATATATATATATATATATATATATATATATATATATATATATATATATATATATATATATATATATATATATATATATATATATATATGTATGCTCGGCTGAGCGCACTACTCTCTGTAGCGCTTTACGAATCTGGGCTGAGCAGTTCCCATACCACGATGAGATGCGGAGGACACTGGCTTTGTGGCGGGAGTGGGTTCGGGGTCTGCAGTGGGTTCTGGCTGGTAATCCGTGATGCCTGTGGCTGAACTCTGTTGTGTTTCCTCATCTGCTGAGTAGACAGTGAAAAGGGATCCACATAGGGCTGGGCGATATGGGCAAAAAAAAATATCACGATATTTTTTTTGTATCAGTCGATATCGATAATTATCACGATAAATGTCAAATTTTTATTTCATTCAAGTTTAAAGGCAGATTTTTGCTCCTAAGTGAAAGTTGTAGAAACCATAGCGTTAATTGTGGTTTTAAACTAGGCCCTACTCTTTATTGTCAGAACATATCATGACAAACGCTTGCCAAACAGGGGAACATTTCACAAATCTGAGGTAGAACATTCAAACATTTGTCATTTTTCCTTAACAAAATAAATATCTGAATAGAAAAATATTTCTTCAGCACATTTTGCACTGCAGTGCAGGCTGCAATATTCATATTCATGTTTAGTCTCAAAATGCATATTGACAGTAAATCTGCATCCTAACTCAAACTAATGCTACTACTATGTTAAATTTATGTTCATTAACAAAACCAGTAACATCTGTTTTTAAAAAAAAATATTAATGACCACATTTTTATTTGGTAAAATGTAATATTCTGAATATTTGAGTTTTATTAAAATGAACCATTGGTCATCCAGTATCATGCATTTAGATCATGATAACCACAGATAAAGCCAGGCATAGCCTATATAACTTAGCACCTCACTATCTTTGTATGAAAATCAGTAGCATTTACTAGCATAATAGTTAAATACATTATTAAATACTGTAGTTATATTCCATTAGACATTTAATACATTGTCTACATTAATAATATAATACAATTCAATATGTATATCCCACATTTCATGGTGCAGTTAATATTACTAGGCTATCGTTTCAGTAAATCCATGGTAATGTTAAATGGATTCAGTATCAATTCAGATTCTGACTGTATCGTTGCTCACAGTGTTTCTCCTGTTTGTCAGTGCTGTTTCATCTGCCTTTAAACTGGTTTAAATCACTGAAACATTTGTGTTCTTCGCTGAGCTCAAGCGCTTCTCACTGGATAAACGCGTCTGCTCTAGTCAGCGAGACGATCAGAGTAAACGCGTCTGCTCTAGTGAGCGAGACGATCAGAGTAAACGCTGCTCTAGTGAGCGAGACGATCAGTGTAAACGCGTCTGCTCTAGTGAGCGAGACGATCGGAGTAAACGCGTCTGCTCTAGTGAGTGAGACGATCAGTGTAAACGCGTCTGCTCTAGTGAGCGAGACGATCAGAGTAATCGCTGCTCTAGTGAGCGAGACGATCGGGAGTAAACGCTGTTCTAGTGAGGGAGACGATCAGAGTAAATGCTGCTCTAGTGAGCGAGACGATTAGAGTAGTGAGCGAGACGATTAGAGTAAACGCGTCTGCTCTAGTGAGTGAGACGATCGGGAGTAAACGCTGCTCTAGTGAGCGAGACGATCAGAGTAAACGCTGCTCTAGTGAGCGAGACGATCAGAGTAAACGATCAGAGTAAACGCTGCTCTAGTGAGCGAGACGATCGGAGTAAACGTTGCTCTAGTGAGCGAGACAAACGCTGCTCTAGTGAGCGAGACGATCGGGAGTAAACGCTGCTCGAGTGAGCGAGACGATCAGAGTAAACGCGTCTGCTCTAGTGAGCGAGACGATCGGGAGTAAACGCTGCTCTAGTGAGCGAGACGATCAGAGTAAACGCTGCTCTAGTGAGCGAGACGAACGCTGCTCTAGTGAGCTAGACGAACGCTGCTCTAGTGAGCGAGACGATCAGAGTAAATGCGTCTGCTCTAGTGAGCGAGACGATCAGAGTAAACGCTGCTCTAATGAGCGAGACGAACGCTGCTCTAGTGAGCGAGACGAACGCTGCTCTAGTGAGCGAGACGATCAGAGTAAACGCTGCTCTAGTGAGCGAGACGATCAGAGTAAACGCTGCTCTAGTGAGCGAGACGATCTCTAGTGAGCGAGACGATCAGAGTAAACGCTGCTCTAGTGAGTGAGACGAACGCTGCTCTAGTGAGCGAGACGATCAGAGTAAACGCTGCTCTAGTGAGCGAGAGGATCGGAGTAAACGCTGCTGTAAGCTGAGGTGCGAGACGATCGGAGGAGGTCAGTAAACGCTCTAGTGAGCGAGGCGATCAGAGTAAACGCTGCTCTAGTGAGCGAGACGATCAGAGTAAACGCTGCTCTAATGAGCGAGACGATCAGAGTAAACGCGTCTGCTCTAGTGAGCGAGACGATCAGTGTAAACGCGTCTGCTCTAGTGAGCGAGACGATCAGAGTAAACGCGTCTGCTCTAGTGAGCGAGACGATCAGAGTAAACGCTGCTCTAGTGAGGAGACGATCAGAGTAAACGTCTGCTCTAGTGAGCGAGACGATCAGAGTAAACGCGTCTGCTCTAGTGAGCGAGACGATCAGAGTAAACGCTGCTCTAGTGAGCGAGACGATCAGAGTAAACGCTCTGCTCTAGTGAGCGAGACGATCAGAGTAAACCTGCTCTAGTGAGCGAGACGATCAGAGTAAACGCGTCTGCTCTAGTGAGCGAGACGATCAGTGTAAACGCGTCTGCTCTAGTGAGCGAGACGATCAGTGTAAACGCGTCTGCTCTAGTGAGCGAGACGATCAGGTAAAGCGTCTGCTCTAGTGAGCGAGACGATCAGGTAAACGCTGCTCTAGTGAGCGAGACATCAGTAAACGCTGCCTGTGGCGAGCGTCAGAGTAACGCTCTCTAGTGAGCGAGACGATCAGAGTAAACGCTGCTCTAGTGAGCGAGACGATCGAGTAAACGCTGCTCTAGTGAGCGAGACGATCAGGTAAACGCTTCTAGTGAGCGAGACGATCAGAGTAAACGCTGCTCTAGTGAGCGAGACGATCAGAGTAAACCGCTGCTCTAGTGAGCGAGACGATCAGGTAAACGCTGCTCTAGTGAGCGAGACGATCAGAGTAAACGCTGCTCTAGTGAGCGAGACGATCAGGTAAACGCGTCTGCTCTAGTGAGCGAGACGATCAGAGTAAACGCTGCTCTAGTGAGCGAGACGATCAGGTAAACGCGTCTGCTCTATGAGCGAGACGATCAGGTAAACCGCTGCTCTAGTGAGGAGACGATCAGAGTAAACGCTGCTCTAGTGAGCGAGACGATCAGAGTAAACGGTCTGCTCTAGTGAGCGAGACGATCAGAGTAAACGCTTGCTCTAGTGAGCGAGACGATCAGAGTAACGCTGCTCTAGTGACGAGACGATCAGAGTAAACGCTGCTCTAGTGAGGAGACGATCAGAGTAAACGCTGCTCTAGTGAGCGAGACGATCAGAGTAAACGACTGCTCTAGTGAGCGAGAGAGATCGAGTAAACCTGCTCTAGTGAGCGAGCGACGTAAACGCTGCTCTAGTGAGCGAGACGATCAGAGTAAACCGCTGCTCTAGTGAGCGAGACGATCAGATAAACGCTGCTCTAGTGAGGAGACGATCAGAGTAAACGCTCGTCTAGTGAGCGAGACGATCAGAGTAAACGCTGCTCTAGTGAGCGAGACGATCAGTAAACGCTGCTCTAGTGAGCGAGACGATCAGAGTAAACGCGTTGCTCTAGTGAGCGAGACGATCAGAGTAACGTCGCTCTAGTGACGAGACGTCAGAGTAAACGCTGCTCTGTGAGCGAGACGATCAGAGTAAACGTCTGCTCTAGTGAGCAAGACGATCAGAGTAAACACTGCTCTAGTGAGCAAGACGATCAGAGTAAACACTGCTCTAGTGAGCGAGACGATCAGAGTAAACGCGTCTGCTCTAGTGAGCGAGACGATCAGTGTAAACGCGTCTGCTCTAGTGAGGAGACGATCAGTGTAAACGCGTCTGCTCTAGTGAGGAGACGATCAGGTAAACGCGTCGCTCTAGTGAGCGAGACGATCAGAGTAAACGCTGCTCTAGTGAGCGAGACGATCAGAGTAAACGCTGCTCTAGTGAGCGAGACGATCAGAGTAAACGCTGCTCTAGTGAGCGAGACGATCAGTAAACGCGGCTCTAGTGAGGAGACGATCAGAGTAAACGCGTCTGTTCTAGTGAGCGAGACGATCAGAGTAAACGCATCTGCTCTAGTGAGCGAGACGATCAGAGTAAACACTGCTCTAGTGAGCGAGCGAAACGCTGCTCTAGTGAGCGAGACGATCAGAGTAAAGCTGCTTAGTGAGCGAGACGATCAGAGTAAACGCTGCTCTAGTGAGCAAGACGATCAGAGTAAACGCTCTGCTCTAGTGAGCGAGACGATCAGAGTAAACGCTCGCTCTAGTGAGCGAGACGATCAGTGTAAACGCGTCTGCTCTAGTGAGCGAGACGATCAGTGTAAACGCGTCTGCTCTAGTGAGCGAGACGATCAGAGTAAACCGCTGCTCTAGTGAGCGAGACGATCAGTAAACGGCTGCTCTAGTGAGCGAGACGATCAGGTAAACCGTCCTCTAGAGCGAGACATCAGAGTAAACGCGTCTGCTCTAGTGAGCGAGACGATCAGAGTAAACGCTGCTCTAGTGAGCGAGACGATCAGGTAAACGCGTCTGCTCTAGTGAGCGAGACGATCAGAGTAAACGCTCTGCTCTAGTGAGCGAGACGATCAGAGTAAACCTGCTCTAGGAGCGAGGCGAACGCTGCTCTAGTGAGCGAGACGATCAGAGTAAACGCGCTGCTCTAGTGAGCGAGACGATCGATAAACGCTGCTCTAGTGAGTAGCGATCAGAGTAAACGGTCTGTTCTAGTGAGCGAGACGATCAGAGTAAACACTGCTCTAGTGAGCAAGACGATCAGGTAAACGTTCTGCTCTAGTGAGCAAGACGATCAGAGTAACCTGCTCTTGTGAGCAAGACGATCAGAGTAAACCTGCTCTATGAGCGAGACGATCAGAGTAAACGCTGCTCTAGTGAGCGGACGATCAGAGTAAACGGTCTGCTCTAGTGAGCAGACGATCAGAGTAAACACTGCTCTAGTGAGCAAGACGATCAGAGTAAACACTGCTCTAGTGAGCGAGACGATCAGAGTAAAGCGTCTGCTCTAGTGAGCGAGACGATCAGTGTAGCGCGTCTGCTCTAGTGAGCGAGACGATCAGAGTAAACGGTCTGCTCTAGTGAGCGAGACGATCAGAGTAAACGCTGCCTAGTGAGCGAGACGATCAGAGTAACGTGCTCTAGTGAGCAGACGATCAGAGTAAACGTCTGCTCTAGTGAGCGAGACGATCAGAGTAAACGGTCTGCTCTAGTGAGCGAGCGATCAGGTAAACGCGTCTGCTCTAGTGAGCGAGACGATCAGGTAAACGCGTTGCTCTAGTGAGCGAGACGATCAGTGTAAACGGTCTGCTCTAGTGAGCGAGACGATCAGGTAAACGCTCTGCTCTAGTGAGCGAGACGATCAGGTAAACGCGTCTGCTCTAGTGAGCGAGACGATCAGTGTAAAGCGTCTGCTCTAGTGAGCGAGACGATCAGAGTAAACGCTGCTCTAGTGAGCGAGACGATCAGTGTAAACGCGTCTGCTCTAGTGAGCGAGACGATCAGTGTAAACGCCTCTGCTTAGTGAGCGAGACGATCAGTGTAAACGCGTCTGCTCTAGTGAGCGAGACGATCAGTGTAAACGCGTCTGCTCTAGTGAGCGAGACGATCAGAGTAAACGCTGCTCTAGTGAGCGAGACGATCAGAGTAAACGTGTCTGCTGAGCGAGACGATCAGTAGTAAACGCGTCTGCTCTAGTGAGCGAGACGATCAGAGTAAACGCGTCTGCTCTAGTGAGCGAGACGATCAGAGTAAACGCGTCTGCTCTAGTGAGCGAGACGATCAGAGTAAACGCGTCTGCTCTAGTGAGCGAGACGATCAGAGTAAACGCGTCTGCTCTAGTGAGCGAGACGATCAGGTAAACGCGTCTGCTCTAGTGAGCGAGACGATCAGAGTAAACGCGTCTGCTCTAGTGAGCGAGACGATCAGAGTAAACGCGTCTGCTCTAGTGAGCGAGACGATCAGAGTAAACGCGTCTGCTCTAGTGAGCGAGACGATCAGAGTAAGGTGCTTAGAGCACGATCAGAGTAAGCGTGCTGCTAGTGAGCGAGACGATCAGAGTAAACGCGTCTGCTCTAGTGGAGCGATCGGTAACGCGGTTATGAGCGAGACGTCAGAGTAAACGCGTCTGCTCTAGTGAGCGAGACGATCAGTGTAAACGCGTCTGCTCGTGAGCGGACTCTGTAGGTTGGGTGAGCTCGCGCTGCTGTTTGGACTTTGAGCCGAGCGGATAAATGCTCCGTGCGGCGCGCGGTTCAAATGAGTTTCGTTACGCTTTTGGCGCATAGGCTACACATTATCGAACATTTATCGACCTCTTGATATCGTTTTATCGAGAAAAATTATATCGCGATAATTATCGTTATCGTTTATCGCCCAGCCCTAGATCCACAATTAACCAGCAGCCACTCAAATGAATGCGGCAAAGCTCCCTAGGACCTTCTACAGGCAGGAGTGTCTTGTACCGCTCATTAAGTCATGCCAGATCTAAGAAATCCCTTGTTTGGTCCCGAGGGAACGCTCCCTAGTTCTAAGAGAAGTCCTGAACGGCAAGTCCACCTTTCTTCTTATTTCCACGTTTTGAGGGTTCAGTGTTCTGTCACGCTGAATTGTATGCAACACCTACAAACGGGAAATAATACTAGAATAAGTCTATTATTTATTACTCAGGAGAATAAACCACACAATACACAAAAACAACATTCTAACATCTAACGGCATTCTAGGAAACTTTATGTAACGGGATTAGGTGATTGACATCGAGATGGGCCTATCAGCAAGTGGTACTACCCATTTAAAGGCTGATTGGTTGTCACCTGGGATGTGTCACGTCTGATTTCCCTGTTTGTTTGCTCGTGTCGACGGTGGCTGTAGGTAAGCACGCTATGTGGTAATAGGTGATGATTTTGGGAAATTGTTGTGATGTGCGTGCATAACATGAAATCGTCTCTGTTCATAGTGCAGCTTTATGTGTAGGGGGCGTTGCTCCTGCACGCTGTTTGGCGGATGTGATGATTGTTCGTCGTGCAGGTATGTTTCATTAAGCGCTCGCTATATAGTGCTGTTATGACCATGTGAGGTTAACACTCTTGTCACGTACTAACTAGGCGTGATTCCCTGTATCCCATTGTGCTGGCGATGGGCATGTCTGTGACGTGATATCCTGAGGGTAAGTGTTTAAACGAAACCATGATTGGGATTGGGATAATATGATGATTGGTAACATCTTCTTCTGTGTCTTATTTCCTCCTTCTCGTTCATATTCTTCTCTTGTTCTCTGCCGAGATTTAGTTGCTGCCCTCACGCTGTTAAAGCGCTGCGGTTGATTCGCGCCGACGCCATCATCACTATAACAAGGGGACTGCTCGTTCAACACAGTCTCATCCCAAGGCGTCAACTAACTGACGCTTCTGACCATGGGTCAACATGCCGACGCACATGGTACCCCTTAAGCGTCAATATGAGACGCTCATCCTCGGGCGTCCTCGGGCGTCATAAAATGACGCGCACCCTTTAGCGTCAGTTAGATGACGCTTCCGTTATGGGTAGGTTTAGGTCTGGGTAGGGTTAGGATTAGACCACTAGAAGGCGCGTCTCATATTGACGCTTAAGGGGTACCATGTGCGTCGGCATGTTGATGCATGGCCAAACATGGTCAAAAGCGTCAGTTAGATGACGCCTTGGGTGTGAGACTGGGCTGGCTCGTTTGATTTTCTTATTGTGACGTTTTAGTGCCCTGCTTCATATTTTCTGGTTTTGTTCTTTTGATTTAATTCCTTTTTCTTTCTTTTGCTTTATTTAAAACAACCACCGAAGTGGTTATCTGGATGCATGTGATTTTGAGACCATTAATGTCATCCCATTCGTGTGTGTGAACATCTACCGAGTTGAAAATTGCTTCGTAATAATCTCCAGACCAACTCTTTAATCTTTTTAGGTTATTGGTTTTCCTTTTCTTATTTTTGCTTTATTGGTAATGTCTTTATTGCCATTTCTATGTTCATTTGTATAGTTTCTTTTTGTTTTTATTTTCTGCTGCAGGAGCTGGGGTCCCACGGCCGGAGTGCTCTTCTTTTGTGTGGTGGTGGTTCTTCTTTATCGTGTGCAGTGTCCACTTGAGTGCGATAGTGTGATTAGACTGCATGGGTGTGTGTGCGCGTGAACGTGTGCCCCGTAAAACCGAACTCCACAGTGATTCCTCTTCATTGGGAACCCCAGCCCTGCTGTTATAATTTGTTATTTTGCTTTGCAGATATACATTGTTTTTTTGGTTTGTGTTTGTTTCTTTAATTTGAAGTGGGTCTGATAGTGTTTGATGTGGGTCTTAGTGTAGGGTATCTGGGTGAACCATTACATCCAAAAAGCTTTGAAAGGCCTGGAGCCTGAACATCCAAGAATTTAACACACACAAATTCCACAAACACACACACACAAGCCCATGAAGTTTCCCCAAACCAAGCTAACACTGTTCGAGTTTGGTTTCCTATTACCGATTTATGACCCAAAAGAATGTGCAGGGACTTGATTCCTGGAGAAGGAAAAATGAAACATTTGAACTCTAATATATATATCCTATGCATAACCATGCGATACATGTATCTACTGTTCATCTCATGACTTTCCTTTATGTGTGGTTTGTGCGTCCTTGGAGACTCTAATGGGTTAGTGTTTCTTTGATTTTACATACTATCATGAACACCCCCCTCCCCCTCCCCTCCTTCTCCTTCCAAGAGAGACCAGGAGACCACTCAGAAGAACCTCCGCTCATGGACACGCACACACATACACAAACCTTTAACTTTATCACTGAAAGACGGTTATATGATATATTCGATATGAATTCAGGTTTGCCCATGTATTGTACTACATATAACACATATTGGAGCTTTAAATTAACCTAGGGACCCCTAGATGCATTCTTAATGTAACGGTTTTAAGAATGTTTTTCCTGTAACATGTACCAATAACTTTTATATGTCATGTTTCATATTGTTAAAATGCCCTGGAAATGACTCCGCCAGATATATGTATGAACACACCATGAAAGGTATGATTGTGTGTATAACACATCTCTGCAGTAGAAATGAACATTGTTACCACAGGCCATAATTTAATTAGACCAGCAGTCTGACAAGACAAAGAGAAATTTTCCGCGGGAAATTCCCTCCCAGCCGATTGGTGCAGTCTTCCAAAAGAAGGCGTGAACCGAAATGTTTTTAAAGAGGCGCGCGGCGCTCCTCCTCTCTCTTCCGTCCATGTCCGCGTGTCATGATGTAACGTCTCGCCTCCTGGCGAGCCTTTCGCTTTTCTTTTATGTGTTCTAGTTTAGTTTGTGTTTTTCAGTCTTAAAGAGTAACTAAACACTAAACCAACTATTTTTAGTTAATGGTCTGTAAGACTGGGGCTTTATTAGTGCTGATCATTGATTCAAGTAACTTTTTTGACATTTGTGTATAAAGTGTTTTAATTCTACAATATATATTGTAAAAACGTCTGAGTGCTGCCCTCTTCAGGTTGAACGGTGGCTACTGCAGTTGAATTTTCCTATTGGATGTTTGCGGTAGTTCATGACGTAAGCGGTGAGAGCTGATGTAAGCAGGTTTCAGCTAACCACGCTCTTGGTACGAGCTACCACGCCCTTGGCAGTGTAAAAACCATCTTGTTTCGTCAAAACCGCTGTAGTGAGTCAGGAGTTGGAATTGAAAGTATTGAAAACGATCAGGATAGAGTATTTAACTGCCCTCAGTTCATCCCCTCTATCTCCGCTAGGCTCCGCCCACTTTTCCAGCATTTTCAAATATTGCCAGTGGGTGGAGTCAAGCTCTGACCAGGGGTTTAGTTACCCTTTAAGATAAGTCCCCGGGTTTAATTCCGATCGACGAGTGAAAAGAACCCCGCGTGACATATCTCTTCAGCAAATCCAACTACAAGGGACACTCAAACAAACGCGCGCTCTCTCTGAAGAAGAAGCACGCGCACGTAACCACGTGACGCGCCGGACCCAGAGACGCACACACGCGTTTCTTCACCAGCCAAGACGTAACTCCGCGTGATTTCCCCTTTGGGATCTTTATTTCTTTTCTTTAAAGTTAGTTTTGTTTTCATATTCGACGCTGTTTACTTCCACGAAGTGAAAAGAACACCGCGTGACATATCTCTTCAGCAAAGCCAGCTAAGGGACATTCAAACAAACGCGCGCTCTCTCTCTGAAGCAGAGACACGCGCACGTGACGCGCCGGGCTGGGAGACACACACCCGCTTCTACACAAGCCATGCAAAGAGTACCATACCAGTGCAAGTATCCGTGTTTGATCACGCTTTTAAGATTTGTTGAAGTCTTGTTGTCTCTCAAAGTTCCGTTTGTCTATGTGAATTTGCTAACTTATTTAGAAAGATCATCGGGTCTTCCTAAGCTCCCTGCATCAATGCAACTCTCTAAATTTTCCTCCCTCTCTCTCTTACTCGCTCACGCGTGTAAGCTATCCATTGTCCAAACTTTACCATTTCTCGTCATTAATGTCTTATTGTGTTGTGTATGCCTATGTGTTTGTAAATACATATATGTGACCAGACACGGAAAGTAGGGACACAAGTCGGTTCTGGGGCATTTTGAGTTATTCATAGATTCTGAAAGTGTAGTCTCCAAGCTTTCCAACGATGCGTAACACATGGAAATCTGATAATATTTGGAGAAGTTGTGGCCATTTGAAGGTAGCCACTCAAAATAACTAAAAGCGGAGAAAACAGCCTGTAAAGATCTGCAGTTCTCACCTCTCTCTGCCGCTGGGAGTGAAAATAGCGCTCATTTACATCTCATTTAGATAAGCCATACTCCCTGTAAAGCTTTACAGCTTTTTTTCTTTCCTGCTAGCTAATAACAATAGGTAGGTGTTGGGAAGGTCTAAACAGACTAAACATGAGATAACGTGTACGTGTTCTTAGAATGAGCACAAAACGACAAACTTTAATGTTTACGGAAACTCACCTCAGGACGGTGAATGCACTTTTGCCGCTCTAGGCGAAAATAGATTTAACGCAAAACCAGCAACAACACACAAATACCAATATGCCATGATATAACGCAAAACCAGCAACAACACACAAAGGCCAATATGCCAAAGGCATACATATAACGCAAATAGTGCGCAACGCGCGTGTGCCCAAAATGTCAACAATATTAAAGTTTATGCAGGAGGCAAATGCCTGCTGGCATTTTTCTTTAAGCAGTCATGACAGGGATTTTCCAAATAATCATTTCAACTCCTCAAATTACTGTTACAAATCTCTTTACATCACTTATGTGCGTATACACACACAAATGACAACATGACATCATGACTTTTGCGTAAACATACACGCCACTTTCAAGTCAAGTGGCGTGTTATTTATACGCATTTTGAGCTATCCGCGTGTATGCGTGTATATCTACGCCGTTATGTCCGAGTGATTCCGCGTGTATGTACACGCAGTTAAAAATACGACCGAAATAAAGCCAAATTTTGATATACATTCTGGGGAGCGATATTTTACTTACTAGGATGGTAGGGAAAGACTCATAAATGGTATTAAACAGTGACGGGTAGGTTTAGGGACGGGGTTGGGGTAGGTCATATATTTATATATACAGTAATGTAACGTTAAGTCAACGGCGTTCATAAACACGCTGAAAAGCGATTATGCGTGTTGATAGCACGCCAAAAATGGAAATACGAATTGGCGTGTCATACATACGCAGTTTCATGAGATCAGTCTGCAAATGAAATGTCCGCAAGCACATTATATCATCAGCAGGTTCATCTTAAATAACGACTAAAGAGCAAATGAAGCTTAACTTACGTTTCAGGCCTTCATCGCAGCAAAGGTCTTAACTGCATCCTCCATTTCGATTCTCTGTGCCAGTTCATGTTCTATTGAGATTGTTGCCAGTCCATTAAGTCTCCATTAAGTCTGTTCCCTGTTCACAAAACGTTCCCCATTCAAAGCAATCGGGATGTCACATATGAAACAGCCAGCTACCGTTGTCAGCGAGCCGAGCCGCCGTATTCAAGCACGCGCGCGCGGCTTCAGTTTCCCGAGCCCACAAAGTGCGGCGAAAACGTTTTCAGTGTACTGTAACTGCCACGGTTCAGCTCTTCTGCCACAATCTTTGCGGCGTCCATCTTCATTGAATTTTGATATCAGATAGAGCCGAGCAGAGCACAGCACAGCATAATAAGTAGCCATGCGGTTCACTTGGAGGGCGGGGACAAAAGCGCTATATTCAGTATGGAAGTACACACAGACAATAACACACCACGCCCTACTGCGTGCTAGAATCTACGAAAACAAGCCGATTTCAACCTCAAAATGTACGCTTTTAAATATACCAATACTGTTATCTCAAACATGGAGAGGCTTCTTCATGATCTCAACTAACAGATTCTGCAAAAAAGCGGAAATCACAAATTTTGGAAAAAAACGCTTCTTTCTCATTTTCCTCACAAGTTGTGCTGCCGACTTGTGTCCCTGGGTTCCGTGTTCGGTCACATATATCCCGTGTAAACGTAGTAAATATATAAGTAGACATGCCTTTATTAAATCATTATATTCACTTGACTGATTGATTCATTTATTTTGCTCAATTTCAAGTCTCTTAAGTGCCAAAAAGATCTTATGCTACAAACTTTATAACTTAAAGATAGCTTTACATATTTGTTTATAGGGCAGAAAACCCAATTCTTCTGGCCAGAGAATTGCGTTTCCTGAAATCCTATAAAGTAAGATGATATTGGGGATCCCCTCAATATTATTCTGACAATTGAGCTAAATTAATTTAGCCTGTTTGTAAAACGTGATCTACTCAAATTAACCAGAACTGGTTGGTTGGTTGTCAAGATACACAGTTATGCATGCAGGTAAAATGACAGATTCTCCCTTAGAGGGAGATTAAATTTAATGTAAGACTGATCTAATCCAAACATGTATGAATAATTATTAATTACCAATTATTAATTATGATATGCAAATTCCCCAAGGATTAGATCCGCCCAAGAGTCTTTACATTAGTGTCCAATATTTTAATCCATATGTATCAATAAACATTTGTATTTTTGTACTCACGTCTCTGTCTATCTGTATGAGGGAACCGAACCTGTGTGCTTTACTCAATGTTTAGTACTTTCCCTGGGGTTAACTCCTAGGGTGGCGTAGTCGGACTTCTTTATTAATAAATCAATTTGAGCTTGTGTCTCAGCCGCACCACCTCGCCACACTCTAGATAGCCTGTATTTTGGTGGCTTTTCACCACATGCTCACACAGGCATAGCTTATCTATTTAAGATGTCAGTGGCATTTAACAACCTACAAAAATATAGAGTAATTGAATGCCACATGTCACGGTTTTATTGAACAGAGGCACGGAGTGGAACAGCAGAGGAGACTGGTGAGTATGAATAAGTGAATCAGAACTGGATGATGAACTTAGCTGAATGATAATCTTAAGGTGTTGTTGGCAGATGATGGAAGAGGATTCGGCGGGCTGATGGCAGGAGACAGATGACAGAAGATGGATTACGAGAAGCGGATGACCGGAGACGAAGTTCAGGTGAGGAATCTTCGAGGTAGGTAGGAATCTGTAAGTATTCGAGTAGAGTCTGTACGTTCTTTTAAGGATGAGGCCAGACAAGGAAGTGAAGGAGAAGTGCCTCTTTGTAGTGTGTGTTGATGATAAAGTGCAGGTGCAGTGATCCAGAAATCGGGGGAGAGTGAATGAGTGGGTGGAGCGTGCTGATCTGGTGACTCCGTGACAGCTACAATCTCTTTATTGCAACACAATATTTCACTACAATCTGTCTGTCTGACCACAGGAAGTTACCACACAGAGGACGGGCCGGAGAGTCACTACAATAATGGAAAGAGGAAGACTGACAGAGACAGATGGATGATAAGTGTCATATAGACATGCTGGGACTGATGATTCTCTGCTCACTGCTCACAGGTAAGTGAACCTGTAGAAAACATCTGTGAAACTGACAACAAGTTTCTCCAGGTATTTTTTTTAAGATATTGTTTGGTTAATTAGTTTAGAATCAAATGTAAAGCTGAAGTTGAAAAAGTTCATTATATTCTTACTAACATTTTAACAGTGTGGTAGTAGTGTGTGTTTAGTTCATACTGTATTATTCTTACAAAACATTGTTTTGCGTTTGTGTCAGCTTTACACTGAAAATTAAATAATTCAGCTTATATAAAGTTTATGTAAGAATTTTAGAAGAAAATGACATGTAAATATTATACATTTAAATTTAAATCAGAAGAAAAAGACAGCTCAGAAAATGTACTTCATATCAGTAGGCTATATATTTAGAATATAGGGAATACGTCATGCCAAAATAGTGACTGTGGACCATTTCAAATCACTGATAAAATAAATATTTAATATAAAGCCCTATATTAAAGGGATAGTTCACTTTGAAATAAATTTTTGGTATGTTTTAGCTTACCTCAAGGGCATCCAAGATGTAGGTGTCTTTGTGTCCACAGTATTTTCAATTTTGATATTTTTAGGTCAAACCGTTCTTGTCTGTCAGTCATATAATGCAGGTCTATGGGGTCCACCTCAAAGAGCATACACAGAGAAGTCCAAATTAAACATGATTTAATGACTCGTAAATGTAAGTACACATTGATGGCCTAAGACACGAAACGAGCGGTTTGTGTGAGAAAACGAACAGTATTATATCGTTTTTACCTCTTGTAAACACAGCCACGTCCAAGTGATCTGAGGTCGCGGGCGCTTCGATCTGTGCAAGCGCCGGAAAGCTCCAGAAGTTATCTCTCGCGCGTGTATGTCACTCATACAGTTTTTTTTTTATTGTTTTCTTTTACAACGGGTTAAACATCCTGGATAAGCGCAAATTAGTACCCTTTTAATTAGCCGTCTTACCTACAATCTCTGTTCTGTGTAAACAATGAGTGACGTACACACGCGAGAGATCACTTCCGGTGCTTTCCGGAAAAGACCGAAGCTCGCGCGACCTCAGATCACTTGGACGTGGCTGTGTTTACAAGAGGTAAAAACGATATAATACTGTTCGTTTTCTCACACAAACCGCTCGTTTCGTGTCTTAGGCCATCAATGTGTACTTACATTTACGAGTCATTAAATCATGTTTAATTTGGACTTCTCTGTGTATGCTCTTTGAGGTGGACCCCATATACCTGCATTATATACTGCGGAAACAAAGACACCTACATCTTGGATGCCCTTGAGGTAAGCTAAAACATCACAAATTAATTTCAAAGTGAACTATCCCTTTAACACACATCTACTCTGTCTCAGGTACCAGTGGAGTGACCACACATCTCCATATGATCAGCAGTGATGGAGAGAACGCCAGTCTGCCCTGCAAAAGTGCTCGTACTGACTGCACATGGATGTATACCAGAGAAAGAACTTCAGCACCAGTTGAATTATTTGAAGAAGGGATGAAGAAGAATGATATAGAGAGACGTGAGAGACTGAGTCTGGGGTCTTACTGCTCTCTGAACATCTATAAAGCCACAACTGAAGATCATGGACATTACTCCTGCAGGCAACATGAGAATGGAAGGATACATACTGATGACAATGTCTATCTGCATGTTCTTCATGGTCAGTGTTTCTGTTCATTATGTAAGGGTTAATGCCCGACGAGGTGTCCGTTGTAAGGTTTTAATGGACGACGGCGAGGTGTAAACCGGCCGACGCGCAGCGGAGGTTGCTGCCTCCGCCGAAGTCCATTAAAACCTTACAACGGACACCTCGAAGGGCATTAACCCACTTATACCATGGTCACTTGCCAAATAAAACATTTTTAAAACATTAGTTTATATTTTAATTAGGCTAAATCTCTAGTTTTTTTTCAAATAATAACTTGCCTGACGGTTTATTTAGCAACCGGAGATATTTATAGTCCGCTCAGCTTGTAGAACCCTTCAGGTTCAAAAATGCATTTTTAGTTCATGAAACACAAAGGCATAGTTATTTTTTTTTATTACACATAAAACACTATGTGTTACACTTGTCTACACTAACCACCACAGCCTCCGAAGCAACGCTGTAACGTTAGGTCGACTCTCCGATGCTGGACTGGAGAGCCGTCAAATAATGTCTGTGACAGGCCATCGATGCGAGAGCAGTCTGCGGGCTTACTGGGCTCCGTCAGTCCGTGAGAGCAGTGAGAGAGACTGAAGATGAAATAACGAAGTCGCTCATTGTTGTATTAGCATTAGCCCCAGAACAGCCGATTGCATCATCGCGCAACCCAGGACCCTGAACGCGAGCGCGCCCTGTGTGGACTGCCTGTTGCTATGGTTACTCACAGCTGTTGTAGGCAGCGCATTTATTTATTAATTTCGAATGGTAAACAGGCAGTTTCACCAGAACTACTTTACTAGGTGTCCTCTATCACTTTTTAACGGACACCCTGCAGCCAATCAGAATCGAGTATTCACCCAGACCATGGTATAAGTAATAATAATGAACTGATAAAAGAACATCTCTTAAACTCACATGTTTACTGAAATAAATGTCTGTTGTGTGATTTCTGTTTCAGTTCTCTCATCCTCCACACAGACTGAGATTAAACCTGGACACTCGTTCTCTCTCTCCTGTCAGTTGTATGTATATGATGGATATAGTTGTGCTAATCAGGGAATTGAGATGGTCTGGAAGAATAAGACTGGTGTGAATCTGCAGTCAGACTCCAGATATCAGATCTCATTCTCTCCTGAACACTGTAACAGTTCTCTGACTACAACACTCCTCAATGAAGACAACAACACAGAGTGGAGATGTGAGATTACTAAAGGAGAAGACGTCAAGACCTCAGTCAGATATACTGTCACATACTTGGGTGAGCTATGCAACTTAGATATATACAAAATTAAAGTTGAGAAGAAAATTGTACAAAAAAAATTGCACACTGTCCACATGATATCGTAACCTCAATTGATCCTTTAATTTATTCTTCCTAAATTATTTCATGATGAAATCCTCAAAAATAACAGCCCATGTGGACCACTATAATGTGCAGATGGCTTTCAGCAACACAACTTGAAAAAATCTAATAAATAAATAACCCTTTCAACAGCAGAAGAGAGGAGTGTGGGTTTACTATATGGTGTGTTTAAACTAACTACTGTTATTTTTCCTCTTAACACAACTGCACTGGTCACATGACCTGAAACGCTGACACAACTGCACTACTGGTCACATGACCTGAAACGCTGACACAACTGCACTGGTCACATGACCTGAAACGCTGACACAACTGCACTGGTCACATGACCTGAAACGCTGACACAACTGCACTGGTCACATGACCTGAAACGCTGACACAACTGCACTGGTCACATGACCTGAAACGATGACACAACCTCAACTCCAGCAACAGAAACTACAACACAAGGTGCTCACTTCAGTTTTTACTTCGTAGTCCTTATAATTAATATAAGATTATTGCTGCTGACTGATAGTTGGATAGTCAACATGAATACCTACTGTATATAAGTACTAACATTTTTATATTCACAGAATTGAATAAAATTTGACTCATGTAGCGTTCTCTTCCACCTCAAACGTTCTCTTCCACCTCAAACGACACACAATGACATCTTTGGTTTATCGCTGTGAGGGCAGGAAAGAAGAATCACACAATAATTCTGTGAAATGTGGCAAAGATGGTTTCTAAAATGTGAGTTAGTGTCCAGTGTTTGACTGTTCTCATGTGGTCTCTCCTGCAGTACCTGCTGCTGTAGTGGCTGTTCTTACTCTTATTGCTCTTATTGCTCTTATTGCTCTCTGGTTCATCTGTAAAAAAAGAGCCGGTGAGTTTTCAATCATGACAAGTTTCCATCCACTTTTTGCACTGTTTTGTTATCTATAAAATGAATATGCGTTAAAAAGATATAGCAAAAGTTGCTTTCTTCAGCCGGTTTCCATCCAATTGGCCATTTACAGATAAAATATTGTGCCTAATGACATCATCCCTAAAAAATGCATTCTCGCATAAGTTTAAGTTAAAAAACTTCTCAGGTTACAACTGTAACCTATGTTCCCTGCGAACTTTGGGGAACACCTCAGGCGTGACAGGTGTCTGAAATTACAATCAAATTATGGCAATCACATTGACCGGCGACAGCCCGTGAATCATTAGCGTGAATGATTAACGTGCGACCTGGAAGTAGAAAAGGGCGCCAAACATGATAATCACCTTTCGTCTAAAGGGACTGTTTGGTAGGCAGGCCCCAAGCCATGGCAAGGAGACGTAGTGTCTCGTTCCCTGTTCTCAGGGAGCATAGGTTACAGTCGTAACCTGAGACGTTCCCATTCGAAAGGGAACTCGCACTGCGTCGATGCTGCTTTGGGGAACGATATACCCACGCCGCCATGCTAAGGGGAGTGCATGCCCATTGGCAGTGACAACTGTCAGAACCAGCAGTTAAATGAAACGATAGAACCACTCACCCTCAGGTCACACTGGGCTGTCAAGTGACATCATTCCCTACTGTCATAGCCAAATCTATATGTTCCACAGGAAAACCTCCATAAACATAGTTTAATGAAAGGCCTAACTGGGCCTGCTCAAGGTCCTAGGACCACAACTTCAAATTAGAAGGGGTCCCTTCTAGGGGATGTGGCTAGGGAACCCAAATGAACCGCAGCCAGTCAGTACTCGGGGACATACCACCCGAACTGCCACCAGGATGGCCTGACCTGGCGTCGGTACATAGACACTTCAGTTTGCCCACTTCCTGTCTGTCCGAAGACAGAGCCTCTGGACACTTGCCCTTAGGTAAGGCATCCAACCCGAGGGACTGTGAAGCTGGCAGTGAACCACTCGGCCCGGATCTCAGAGACGGGGTATCCTGGAGAGCATGACTCAGCATAGTGCTACAACCCTTGCTAGCGAGGGGAGTTTACTCTGCTCTATCTATGGATCTACCTAGTGCTTATGTTTCAAAGCACTAAGGAGGCCTGAGAAGGCCTGGGAACTGATCTAACTGGGAGGCCTCAAGAGAGGCCTACGACCGTCTGACCTAGGAGACTGTGTGCTCATAGTGACTTTGGTGAGGTGAGCACATGGTACACCTGGTAGGTAAACCAGGCTGTAGGCTGGTTTACCTACCTTAGGAGACTTAGGAGACTGTGTGCTCATAGTGACCCTAGGTGAGGGTCGGCACGCCCTTCAAAAGGATTTATTTAACTTTGAAATTAGTTAGTTTGGGCGCCAGGTAGATGTACGTCTACCACGTTTAATGATTTAGGCCGGATAGCTCAAAAACCACCCATTACACACAAAGAAAAAAGGTATAATAAATCCATACCAAAACATTCCGATTCAAAGTAAATATTTATACTGTCTTTCAACAACTCAACCAGAAGAAATCACATTTCACACATGAAGTTCGGTATAACATTTTACCATGAATGAAAAAGTTGTGTGGTGTAGTTCACGTTAATCAGAGTCCATGATTACGAAAAAGAGTCCACAAATGCAAGTTAGTACCACAAGAGCACACACATTCACATTTAACTGCAGATCGTCATTCTCAATAAACATAATCGTGTAAAAACCAACAAAACAAAAGAAACGCTCGCTCTGAGCGTGGATTGAATGAGCTTGTATGTATGCGTGACGTGTGTGGGTGTGTGCGTGTAGTCGTGTGTGTTATGTTCGTCGATCCCTGTCGGGAATGCACAACACCACAGTTGCGGATTTCCGGGCGTGCGGTTGGTGTGAGTACCTGAGACGGTAAGCTTTCGGATCAACACGTTGTAGTTGGTATCTGAAAGGTTCCAAAGATACATGGCAGGAAACCCCTTTGGCTTGTTCTCTCTCTCTCTCGACCAACTTGGAAACAACGCCCGCTGCTACCGCTCCCCACAGGTGATCTGAGTCAAACAGCTTCATCTGTAAAGTTCATTTCCACACAATATTCTTAGTCACAAGAGGAAGATTCAAGCGTGAACGAAGAGAAACTTGAGATATGACTGCTGACTGTTCCACTGTGTCTTCTCGTTTACCGACCTGCTTTCATTTTCTTTCCGCTTCCTTTTTATACCCGTTGCGTCATCCACTCTCTGTCTCCTGATTGGTTAGTCTCATTCATTCATACAATAATTAAAGTGCGGGTTCGTTCCGAAATCGTCACATTCCCCCCGCTGGGAAAAACGACCTCAAGGTTTGTGGGAGTTATATGCTTTAAAAGTCCACTGAATTCTGTATCTTCATCTGAGGATTCTTGAAAGAGTTCCTGGAGTCATCGTTTACCATATACCTCTAACTCATCAGCGGTGGGATAGCATGGTTTCAAATTACAGACGTGAGTAACTCGAACATCTTCGCCTGTGGATTCCAAAACTATCTGATAATTAATGGGACCCATCTGCTGGAGTACACGATATGGTCCTTTCCACTTGGGTGCCAATTTAGCACTGAAACTGTGTTGAGCGCTGGATTGGGGAAAGTTCCTCAGCCAAACACGATCCTGTTCTTTGAACAGAACTTCTCGTCTGTTTTTATTGTAGTTTCGTAGTTGGCGTTTCTTTGCTCGTAAGCAATTCTCTTTAGCTCTTTCCTTCAGCTGAGCTATGTGGTTTACGACATCGTAAGATGGATCAGATGGTGAGAGGTTGTTTCTTTGAGGCTGAAGCAGTTTGTCCATCGGACCTTGGAGCTTTCGACCCATTTGTAATTCGGCAGGTGACATTCCAATACTCTCTTGGACGGCAGAGTTGACAGCGAAACGAAGCTCGGGTATGTATTGGTCCCATTTCTTGTGGTTTTCCTCTAGGTAAGAAGCAATCATACATTTTAAGGTGCGGTTCACTCCCTCCGTCATGTTTGTCTGTGGATGGTACACGGTCGTCAATTTCTGTGTCATGTTCCACTGTGAAGTCAAGTCAAGTCATCCTCATTTATATAGCGCTTTTAACAATGTAGATTGTTTCAAAGCAGCTTTACAGAGACAGTGAACACAATTCCTTGAAGAGTGATGAGACGAATTGTGTTCCTAGATCGGATAATATGATGTCAGGCACACCCCAACGGGTAAGAATTTCTTTCCGGAGAATCAGAGCAATGGTTTGTGCATTTGCTTTCCGCATTGGGAACATTTCCACCCACCGAGTGAAATAGTCTACACAGACTAGAAGATATTCATGACGGTGTGGTCTGCTGCTGGGCAATGGTCCCATAATATCCACTCCCAACATCTCCATGGGTTGTGTGACAGTGATAGGTTGTAACTTGCCTGCAGGTTTTCGATTAACATATTTGTAGGTTTGATACTTCTTACAACATTTAACATGATTCTTGACATCGGTCCACATTTTAGGCCAGAAGACAACATCCTGTAGACGTTTGTAAGTTTTGAAGATACCCCCATGTCCACTCAAAGGATCTGAATGGTAATGCTGGAGAATTTCAGGAATAAGGCTTTTAGGGAAGTACATTCGGTACTGAACTTGTCTTTTGCCCAGTTGAGTCTTGAGATACAACTTGTCTTCTACAATCTCAAATTGTTCAGGTGTATCGTGCGTTTTCTCTGCTATTCTTTTGAAAATCTTTTGAATTTCATGATCCTTATGTTGTTCTTCCCATAGGTCCATTGCAGTGAGTGGAAAGTCAACTTCCTTCAGGCTGGTGAACACGTTGCATGCAGGTAAGTTGGTGATTCTGGAAAGGGCATCAGGCGCTACATTTAATTTCCCTTTTCTGTATTCTATGACAAAGTCAAACTTTTGTAACCGCAGGGCCCATCGGATGAGTCGACCTGTGGTTTTCGTCGAGGACATTACCCACTGAAGGGCAGAGTGATCAGTCACTACGGTGAACATCCTGTACTCAAGGTAATGTTGCCACTTCTCTAATGCCCAGATGACTGCCAGACACTCTTTTTCTGTGACTGAGTAGTTCGTTTCTGCTGGGTTTAAACTTCTGCTTGCGTAAGCTATGACTTCTTCTATTCCTTGTTCCTTTCTTTGAGTTAACACAGCTCCTAAGCCTGTGTCACTAGCGTCTGTGTATACTGTGAAAGGATGCTGCAGATCTGGATGACTAAGGATGGGGGGTGAGGACAAACATATCTTGAGCTGTTCAAATGCCTGTTGACATTGATCTGACCAATGAAATTTCTTCCCTTTCTTTTTCAGGGCATTAATGGGTTCTGCAATTTGTGAGAAATTCGCCACAAATCGATGGTACTATCCGGCTAGTCCAAGAAACCGTTTTACCTCTTTGAGGTTGGTAGGTACTGGATAAGACCGTATGGCCTCAACTTTGCTTGGGTTCGCCATAATATCTTGCGTATTCACAACATGCCCAAGGAACGAAATCTCTTGGAGGCAGAATTTACTCTTTTTTAAGTTGACAGTTAATCCTGCTTCGTGTAGCCTGTGGAAGACAGTCTGTAGGTCTTGTGGATGCTGAGTTAGGTTAGATGAATAAATGATTATATCATCTATGTAGACAAAACACAGTTCTCCTCGCAAATTTCCCAAAACCATATCCATTAACCTTTGGAAGGTCGCTGGGGCGTTTCTAAGCCCAAAAGGCATAACGTTAAATTGGAAGAGTCCTAAAGGAGTGATGAAAGCAGTTTTGTGTTTACTTGAGGGGTCCATGCCCACTTGCCAGTAACCACTATTGAGGTCTACTGTGGAAAAAATGGATGCCCCTGAAAGTGATTCAAGGATCTCAGAAATGTTTGGCAGAGGGTAAGCGTCGGTTTCAGTTATGGCATTTAACTTCCGGTGATCCACACAAAATCTCATGCTTCCGTCCTTCTTGGGAACAAGAACGACCGGAGAGGCCCAACCTGAGTGTGAAGGTTCTACAATTCCTGTCTTGAGCATTTCTTCCAGTTGTTCCTTTACCAAAGCTTGCTTGACAGGAGACATGCGGTAAGGTTTCTGTTTAACGGGTACTTGTTGACTTGTGTAGATGAAATGTTGCAAAACATTAGTGCGACCAAGTTGAAGTCTGCATACTTGAGAGTTCATCTCCAGGAGTTCCTGTAACTGGCGTTTACCAGTTGGAGGTAAGTGAGCATTGTTCACAGCATTTTCAATCAGACTTAAGTCAGTGTTCTCAAAAGATGGCAACACAAGTGTGGGTTGAGGAGGTATGGCACTTAATAAGAACAAACTCCGCAGCTTTGTTTTTTGTCGTTGTGAGCTACTTGAAGGAACATTGGCATTTCCAGGTTGAAATGAATATTGTTCTTCTGGATTTGACTTGAAAAAGTACTGTCGGTCAATGACGTTGATTTGCATGCCACTGAAAAATATGAAATCCAAACCCAAAACTAAGGAATAGGCAAGGGCTTTGGAAGACAAGACAGCAATGGGTAAAGTGAATGAATAATCATATAGATAAATCTGTTGATGTATCCATCCTAAAGGTACTTCAGCTTCACCATTGGCCAGATACAGAGGTCCTAAAGTCCAAGGTTGCAGTTTCTCCTGTGAGGTAAGTTTTCTCCATACATTTTCATGCACCATAGTATAACTTGCTCCTGTGTCTACAATAGCTTTTCCTGTCCAACCACCAATGCAGACAGGTACTATTAACTGTGGCGGAATGACTGGAGGAGGTGGTGAAGGTAAGTTGGTGGTTGTTGGCTTTTTAGGTAAGGTGGTAGCAGTTACAGCATTACTGGTTGGTTGATTTCCATGTTTGTGGGGTTGAAATGTCCTTCTATTACCCAGTTGGTGCTGTGGATTCTCAGAAGTGGATGAATAATGAGGACAGTTTCCCGGTGCGTGATATCCTTTACATCTCCAGCATCGTACAGAAGATGACTTGTCAGCAGTTCTGTTGGTGGGCTTTGGTGTCACATCTGGGAATGAGGGTTTACTCACACAAGTTCCATATTGCTGTTGTTGCTCGTAGTCCTTCTCCAGTTGATGACCCAACTTTACGAGATCTTCCACTGTAGTGACACGGCTTTGTAACTGGCTGGCCAGGTGAGGTTTTATGTTTTTGAGAATCAATTTAACTACCTCGGTTTCTGTTAAGGATGGTTTCCACAGTTTACACAGGGCTCGATAGGTGAAAGCAAAATCTCGAATTGTCTCTTTTTCTCCTTGTGTTCGAGTTCGGACTCGCTCCGCCAATTCATCCTCATAATCTTCTGATAGAAAAGCAGAACGAAAAGCAGTTTCAAATTCATCCCAAGTGGTTATGGAAGATCTGGCGACCTCCCACCAGTCTCGTGATGTGCCATGTAGGACTGTGCGAAAAGTCGCTAAAATGTCAATGTCGGCAAGAGGGTGCAATGCTAGGAAGTCTTGACATCGTGCTAAATATAGTAGTGGATCTGTGTCATCAGATGATCTTCCAAAGGTAGGAAAAGTCAGTCTTAAATGGTCACTTTTAATGGCAGGAGTTAGTAGATGTGCAGGACTTACTGTTGGTAGAGCAGGTACAGTAGGTGGGGTGGTTGTAGAAGAGGACTCACTTTGTCTTTCTCTATCTTCCATGGTTGTTTTGAAGCTGTTCATTTCAAAATGAAGTTCAGTTATCTTCTTATCTAGTTCATTCATCTTTAGGTTACCTCTGGTAACTTCTGCAGAGAGTTGCTCATGATCTTTTTGAAAAATTTGCTGGGTAGTCTTGATGTCCTGCTGTAACTCCAGTTGTAGTTGTTCCATCATAAAGCGGAATTCAGTACACATGGTAGATTCAGTTTTTTGTAGTTTCTCTGTTAGTAGCATTCTCATGGCTTTAATTAATTTATCAGTTTCAGTTTCTTGTTGTTTTGTTGCAGTTAAGGTGGTGAAGAGTTGTTGATGGTTGGAATCCATTTTTACAGTCAAAGCATCCAGTTGCCCACCAGTGTGAGAAGTCAATTGTTTTAGTTCGTGGGTAAGTTCACTCACAGTCTTTTCGTGATTTTTTTGACTTTTAAATAAACGATCCCAATTCCCTTGTAGTTGTATAGTAAGATGATGCATTTCTTTTCCAGGCGTGGGAAAGACACCAGGTAGGGAAGCAGGTAAGCCATGTTGTATTTCGGGAGAAGTAGTTTCAGATGGTGTGCACATAGCATCTAGTTCCTGCTCCCAGGATTGGCCTTGGACACGAAGGTTGTCAGCAGGTGGTGAAGAAGCAAAACGGACATTCCATTCCTGTGGAGTTTTGTGGGGCAGTGTGGGTGTGGAGTAGAAAATGGAAGTGCCTGGATGTTGGGGTTGGCTGAAACGTTGCACATTTTGCTGTGGCCCACTTGGAGTAGGGATGTCTGGAGGAGGATCAATATCCACCAAAGTGGATGGAGAGGGTGGTTTTGTGGCCATATGTATAGTATATATCAGTCAATGTTTAAAATGTTGAATAAAGTCACTGTATTTCAATGTGTGTGATGTGTATGTAAGTCACACAAAATATACAATTATCCTATGCAAAAAAAAAATTCACAATGTTCAATTATTCCCCCACAGCGATTAACCTAGGCCTAGCCTTTACATTCTCAAGCATGTGGGAAAGGAATATATATAAAAATAACCAAAACAAAAATAAATCAGCTCCTCTTTTTTCACATAGCTTATCAAGTCATTAACACAAATTTCACAAAAAGAGAAAAAAAAAAATATTCAAGTTCACATTCAAAAGCCAAATAATATAACCTCACAAGTATAAAGATATCGGAGTCAAGTTATCTTCAAAAGAACAAAAGAAAATTCAAGTCCCTGTTCGGGCGCCACTTATGTAACGGTGGCACGCCCTTCAAAAGGATTTTTTTAACTTTGAAATTAGTTAGTTCGGGCGCCAGGTAGATGTACGTCTACCACATTTAATGATTTAGGCCGGATAGCTCAAAAACCACCCATTACACACAAAGAAAAAAGGTATAATAAATCCATACCAAAACATTCCGATTCAAAGTAAATATTTATAGTGTCTTTCAACAACACAACCAGAAGAAATCACATTTCACACATGAAGTTCGGTATAACATTTTACCATGAATGAAAAAGTTGTGTGGTGTAGTTCAAGTTAATCAGAGTCCATGATTACGAAAAAGAGTCCACAAATGCAAGTTAGTACCACAAGAGCACACACATTCACATTTAACTGCAGATCGTCATTCTCAATAAACATAATCGTGTAAAAACCAACAAAACAAAAGAAATGCTCGCTCTGAACGTGGATTGAATGAGCTTGTATGTATGCGTGACGTGTGTGCGTGTAGTCGTGTGTGTTATGTTCGTCGATCCCTGTTGGGAATGCACAACACCACAGTTGCGGATTTCCGGGCGTGCGGTTGGTGTGAGTACCTGAGACCTGAGACGGTAAGCTTTCTGATCAACACGTTGTAGTTGGTATCTGAAAGGTTCCAAAGATACACGGCAGGAAACCCCTTTGGCTTGTTCTCTCTCTCTCTCGACCAACTTGGAAACAACGCCCGCTGCTACCGCTCCCCACAGGTGATCCAAGTCAAACAGCTTCATCCGTAAAGTTCACTTCCACACGATATTCTTAGTCACAAGAGGAAGATTCAAGCGTGAACGAAGAGAAACTTGAGATATGACTGCTGACTGTTCCACTGTGTCTTCTCGTTTACCGACCTGCTTTCATTTTCTTTCCGCTTCCTTTTTATACCCGTTGCGTCATCCACTATCTGTCTCCTGATTGGTTAGTCTCATTCTTAGAGTGCGGGTTCGTCCCGAAATCATCACACCTGGTAGGTAAACCAGGCTGTAGGCAGGAAAAAGAGGTTCCGGGAGGGAACCAGTAGCAGAGAGTAAAACTTTAGTCGAGCCAGTGGAGCCAACTCTGGAGGCCCAAGTCCATATGCTAGCTCTGTACGGCGGGGTTTGGCAACAAACGATCACTTTGCAGAGTGAAAGATGGCCCTGCCCGAAAAACCCAACTTTTAGTAATGAGGAGGCCTTACTGGAGGCCTAACCTTAGATCTTTAACAATCATGTCTCAACTACCAGCCAGCATAACTCTTAGCACCCCTAAATGCAGAGAAAGGGGCGGGCCTTGGCCGAACGACTCCCTAATAACCAAACTCACATAGTGAATGGCCAGAGGCTGAAATCCTTCAGCAGAACGCCTCCACTATCCCTAACGTAGCCTAGGCCAGCTACAGAGGCAGCCCTGGTGAGGGCCAGCCTAAAAGCATAGATCTACCTGAGGGCTCAGAGGAGACACAGCCTTACAAATTTTTTTTTCCGAGGGGCTGTAGAACTGCTCAGCCCACTGAAAACCCAAATAGAGCTCAGGGGTGCGATGTACTCAGGATAAAAAAATGTCAGACGGTCCAGTGGGATATAAGATCTATTTGAAGCACCAGCGTCAGTCTATACTCCAGAACCAAACCTTTTGAGAGAGACCAACTACTCTACCCTGAGGTGGCTAATAGGCCGAGAGCTAACCCGGAAGGATAAACACAGTTTACAGCTAGAATGAGCTGTGGCAGGCCCCACATTATCTTACGCATAAAACAACAAGGGAAGCCATCACATACTCACAAAAGAAGCCCAAACAACTGTTGCTTCTCTATCGTTCTAGCCACCTAACAGGAGGACTTCAGCGCCCTAATAATCCAAAAAAATGTATTCTTACCTTATGACATTGACATGACCCCCTAACTCTATACAGGAAATGAGGTCTGTAGATAGATACTTTTTAGTGTTAGTTGCACACAAAAATGACTCTTAAGAAGACCAGTCAGCTCACCTGGGGCGTGCAGTGAAGACTCGCCAGAGGATTTTTATGAACCTGGGGTCCACCAGTTTACATGCCTGAAAGAGGCACTCTTACTAACCAAGCCGAGGCGGGCCATCAGAACATTGTTCTCATCATGGGCCCAGCCCCAGGCCTGATGTAAAGAACGCCTGGGGAGTCGGGAAGATAGGACAGGGCTGTGATGTAATGAAGCCCCCCGGGGAGATTATCCATCAGGGACGCTGTGTGTGCTTGTGCTGGATAACCTCCCTCAGATAACCTCCCTCTTTTGCGGGAGTCACGCCTCTTCTGTGCCCTGCTCCTTCATGGAGGGGGCGCATGAGAGGTGACACTGGCTCTCTGGCCCTGTCTACGGTCCTCGGACCATTAAGGGCCAGGCCCTCCTGCCTGCCTGGGCGTGTACCCGGTTCTCAGCGGTATGTAAGTCCTAAAAGCAGCTGAGCGTGCCTTCACCTCCCTGAACTTCTCAACCACTGCCTCCACGGAGGTGCTGAAGAGTTCAGAGGGCGAAACTGGCGAATCGAGGGAAAGGACTTCTCTTTCTCCCTGATGTTGGCTAGATTTAACCACAGATGTCTCTCCGTGGCCACCATCACCGCCATCGACCGACCGATCGCGGCAGCAGTATGTTTGGTGGCCCGGAGAGCAAGATCCGTGGTACTGTGCAGCTCAGTGACCGCCTCAGGGGACATCCCTGCCCTCTGGTCGAGATTCCGCAGCAGGCCGTCCTGGTACGCCTGTAGTACCGCCATGGTATGCAGAGCACCACCGGCCTGACCCGCTGCCGTGTATGCTCTGCCATTCAAACGTGCTGTTGTCTTTAGCAGTTTGGATGGCAGGGTTGGAGCTCTCAGTATCGATGCCTGCCCAGACATAAGATAGTTTGCAAACGTCTTGTCAATTGGCGGCATCGACACATACCCATGCTCTGCGATCCCCTCTGCGAAACTAGCCCGCTGATGTCGGTGAATACGAGGCTCTTCCATGCCCTCTAAATCTCCGTGTAAAGATCAGGAAGGAATGGAAGGCTCCTGAGCTGGTGGCCTATGGCCGTGGAGAAACTGATTGTCAAGCCGGCCACGAGCGGTATCTCCCCTAGCGTGCCGCCAAGGCAGCTGCAGTCTGCCGGCAGTGTGTTCCATAACATCCATCAGCTCCGCATACATGGGGCAGGGTGGTTGAGAGGGCTCAGGATCTACTGGATTATCACCCTCATCAACCATCTCCTGCTCGTCCTGAAGAGCACCATCTGCAGGAACAGTTGGAGAAAGATCTTCATCATCCACCTGCAGGTCACCCTCGTCAGCCGTCGAATCGTCTAAGTGGTTTATACCCCTCTCTAGATGATCGGAAAGCTCCACCTGGGAACCTCATGATGCCCTTCGCCGCTCTGCCTCAGCATGAGCGGGACCTGAGCCGTGAGGTACAGATGTTGAGCCCTCTTCACTCGAGAAGAGGGCCAGACGAGAGCGGAGCGTTTTTAAAGAAAAACGCTCACAGTTTGCACAGGAGGCTCCATCGAGAAATTCCCGTGTGTGCTCTTCCCCCAAGCAGAAAACATGTATGTCACCTGGTCTCGGGAAGCCCTGAACCGCAACGTAAAAAAAAAAATCTGCCGTAAAAAAAAAAATTCTCGAAATATTTCAACTTTATTCTCTAAATATTCTCGCAATATTTCGACTTTATTCTAGTAATGTTTCGACTTTATTCTCGAAATATTTCGACTTTAATCTCGAAAAATTTCGACTTTAATCTTTTTAATCTTTAATTCTTTTTTTTACGTTGGGGTTTTCAGGGCTTCCGTACCTTGGGCACGGGTTGGCACACTTCAGAAAATGTTCAGTCTTCTCTGTGCGTTTCATTTTGAGAATTTTGAGAATTTTTTCTCACCGTAAATCCTCCTGCGATACAGACAAACAGTCCCTGAAGACGAAAAAGGTGATTATCATGTTTGCAAGGCGCCCTTTTATACTTCCAGGTCGCACGTTAATCATTCACACTAATGATTCACGGGCTGTCGTCGGTCAATATGATTGTCGTGATTTGATTGTGATTTCAGACACCTGTGACGCCTAAGCGTTCCCCAAAGCGTCATCTACGCAGTGCGAGATCCCTTTCGAAAGGGAACTAAAAGAATCTGGCCCCAAATCATTTCCATTCATAATTTCACGTATATCTCAAATTATGTTGTATCTTTCACATCCCAAATATTTATAAAATGCAGAGTAATGAGACATGGATTTCGCCTGCTTATGCTACTATTTTCTTTTAAGAAAAATAATACTTTTATTCATATTCATTTTATTAAATTGATCAAAAGGGACTTAAATTGATCAAAAATTCCTGAAGGATCATGTGACACTGAAGACTGGAGTAATGATGCTGAAAATTCAGCTTTGATCACAGGAATAAATTACACTTTACTATATATTCACATAGAAAACAACTGTTTTACATTGGAAAAATATTTCACAATATAACTGTTTTTACTGTATTTTCGATCAAATAAATGCATCCTTGGTGAGTGAAAGAGACTTTCAGAAACTTACCAACCTCATTTTTTTATAGTGTAAATGTTTTAGTGTGAATGATTAATTGAAGACCTGTTCTGATGTTAATGTTGTGTTAAGGGGCAGATAAGGCAGCGATCAGCAGTTTGACCCCGGTGACCCCGGTGACCTCTCCAGCTGCTGATGTCCATGTTAGTGAACACTAATCTTCACAGCTCATATAGATTCATACTTACACCCATTAAGCTGAACAGAAGAATGAACATTATTTCAGCTATACACTACTATATCATTTAACTGAACAATAGTTATAAAATATATACAGCATCATTTTTATTAAATAAAACTAATAAAAAATTATTTACACTATTGTCTACACATTTCATGTTTCTATTTATGTTTAGGAGAATACAGATGATGTGGCTTATTCTGAGGTCATTATTTCCAGGAACACGTGTACTGAAAGACACAATGTGAGTAAAGGAATCTGGTCCATTTCTTCCATGTCTGTGTGCGGTGTATGTTTGTTACCAGATAACCAGGCCTTTCTTTTAACTTCTCCTAACACTAGGCTGAAAATATATTTCTACAGAACACTGACATCATACGTGGCAGACATGTCGCAACTGCTGTGTTTTATTATGCAATGCTAAATCTAATTCTTAGAAACATTTGGCAATACGGTGTGTTGTAATAATGTGATGGTGGTTGGCTGTATGTGTGTCGCTCCCCCAGGATCAGTCTGATGATAAAGTGACGTATGCTGCCATCAGAGGAGCAAAAGCTGTCAGTTCATCGACTATCAGCTCAAAGTATTAACAAAGTTATAGAACGCTTTCGAGATGTGAATTACAACAAGATTTCCAGAAAAGCTGGGATATTTTATAAAATGCAGTAAAATCTATATTTGTTTGGAGTGTGTTGCAGCCATCATGTTTATATTTACAAAAAAAAAACAAAAAAAACGTGGAAACAAAAGTGGAAACATGATATTTGGAACATGAAATATTTTTCTTTGTACATTTTCCAGTTAAATAAAGGTTAAAGAGAATTGACAAATCACATATTCTTGATTGTATCGCATATTACAAAACTTTTCTGGAAATGGGGTAGTAAAATAAGACTTTAACCATGTAACTGTAACTGTAATATGTATGATCTGTTTCATTGTTTTTTCTGTGAGCTAGACTCTAGTTTGTTCCTTTGATCATTGTATTCAGTTCAACTGGTGTTCATGAATTAGTTCCCTTTGTTTGCTCCATGTATTTATACCGTGTTCTCCCTCATTCTGTGTCTGTTCTCGTCAATGTTAAGTCGTGTTAGTTTGTTTTTTCTGTCTGATCTCCTGAGCTTATCATTAAAGACTATTTTTCTTATTCTCCTTTGTCTTCGTGTGTTTTACACAACCAGTTTTCTTATTATTAGTATTATTAAGCACCACTCATCTTCTAGTTATTATTAATAACACAGAATAATAATCAACATTATTACCTAGGAAAGACACGTTGATGGGGCAGTAACGGATCTTGGCTGTGTGAAATCCATGTGTACCAGATCTGGTCCGGCACTATGTTGCTGTCTAGGACTGCATTAAAAAAATATTTTTGATCAGGTTATATAATAATCACTCAATCTTCTTTCATCTCATCCTCAATATTTCTTCTCAGTCTTAAGACCTTCTATAGTTCCTGCATCCCTATAGAAACAATTCAACATTATAATAGTGAAATAATAATCATACTGTATACAGATCTCATGCTTCTAACTCTCTTGTTGGCCCACTCACCCAAACATTACTGTATACAGAGTCCTGCTTCCAAGAGCATGTACTACCAACATGAGAAGATCTGCACTTCAGAAGATCTGTATTTCAGAAGATCTGCACTTCAGACATCCACAACGTTTTGAGATGATTCGCTTTCCTCCACTTGCTCATGACTCTTCTCCCAGTGATATGAGCATCCAGCGGTCCACAACAAACACTCATGATATATTCTTAGCCCTTAAACAGAGCTGACGTCTCCTAGCGTCTCTTCTCCCATCACTATACAAACTTCTACAATAATAACAATTTTCAAAAATATATGAAGACAGAGCTCTTCTTCAAACACCTAATGTAAATTATGACCATGTACATGGCTCTTTCTGATATATTACTAAAATATGTGGCTCTTTTTCTGCCCTGTTTTGCTCTTAAGCCTCTGTACTGTGGTACTGGCTGCGATGATTAACCGCTGGTATTTTCTGTGCTACTGTGGTCTGGTGTCATAAGACCTGAAATACCATGATGACATACCATGATGTGTCCCAGTGAACCAGCTAATGTTGAAGCAACTTCTTCTTCTAATTAAAAAAAAGCAATGTTCTGATGGACTAGAAGACGTGGGCCTAGGCTGTCGAAAACTAAAATTAACTCTAGAACTGAGCGAGCGAAAACGCATAGATGACTCTTATTCAATCTTTCTTATGGAACATTTAAGATGTTTATAAAGCATTACAATGTTGGCTTGATAAAGACAAAGGAATGTACACTGTCTTTTAGTGTGGAAAATAACGACTATCTCGTGAAGCTTTGCGATCTATCTATCTATCCATCAGTCTGTCTGAGTTTTTATAAAACTTTAAAAACATGATTAAAAGTAATGCTGGTCAACACTTCATGTCATTGCGTGTAGCAGGATTCAGGACTAAACCTTTTAGGCTGATGACGTGAAGTTATGACCACAGGAACCGATGCTGTTTAAAAGAAGAACTGAGTGAATCATGAAAGACGGACAGAGACAGAAAATGTCTGATAAGAGTTTGCTAGGACTGATTTTTCTCTGCTCTGTTCTCAAAGGTAAATGAATCTGCAAGATTATTGCATACAAGATATTTCAAATGTGTTTATGATCATTGTTTGTACTTTAGTCTGTCAGATTTGATCCTTGCAGACATTCACGCTGTCATGGAAAAGTATTTCATGTTAAGATGATTTACTTTGGATTGGTGAATATATAAGACCACTTTTCTTTGATATTTATGTGGTCAGCAACGGGTTACATGTAGATTTATGTCGTCTACTTTATAACTATGTAATTGTAAGCTGTGTTTAAGAGTGAAAAGTATCTGATGCACAATCTGAACACACACATCTACTCTGTCTCAGGTACCAGTGGAGTGACCACACATCTCCATGTGTTCAGCAGTGATGGAGAGAACGCCAGTCTGCCCTGCAAAAGTGCTCGTACTGACTGCACATGGATGTATACCAGAGAAAAAACTTCAGCACCAGTTGTTTTATTTGAAGAAGGGATGAAGAAGAATGATACAGAGAGACGTGAGAGACTGAGTCTGGGGTCTGACTGCTCTGTGAACATCTATAAAGCCACAACTGAAGATCATGGACATTACTCCTGCAGGCAACATGAGAATGGAAGGATACATACTGATGACAGTGTCCATCTGCATGTTCTTCATGGTCAGTGTTTCTGTTCATTATATAATAATAATGAACTGATAAAAGAACATCTCTTAAATACACATGTTTACTGAAATAAATGTCTGTTGTGTGATTTCTGTTTCAGTCTCTCCATCCTCCACACAGACTGAGATTAAACCTGGACACTCGTTCTCTCTCTCCTGTCAGTTGTATGTTCATGATGGACATAGTTGTGTTAAACTCTGCAATAATGAGGGAATTGAGCTGGTCTGGAAGAATAAGACTGGTGTGAATCTGCAGTCAGACTCCAGATATCAGATCTCATTCTCTCCTGAACACTGTAACAGTTCTCTGACTACAACACTCCTCAATGAAGACAACAACACAGAGTGGAGATGTGAGATTACTAAAGGAGAAGACGTCAAGACCTCAGTCAGATATACTGTCACATACTTGGGTAAGAAAACTAAATGTATGCCAATGTCAATGCTGGACATGCTGTATGAATATTCTTCTATACGTCTGTAAATATAAATATGCTGTTCTGAAGAGATCAGTTCGTCAGTTACTTTGACTATAATCATATTTATCTTGTGATACTCTATTATTACATCTCTGTGTCTGATGCAACTCTTTTCTCCTCTTAATTCACCAGACAAACAGACTTCGGTTGGATTATCACTCAGAGGTATGAAATGTCTTTAACACTGCAGAACATTAGACTGAGAACGACACCATTTGTTTGTCAGTGTTGCTTCATTTATCATCATTTACCGTTTCATGGATTGAGTTTGTTTATTGTCTTGTGCTGAACATGTCTGTCTCTTTGCTGTAGTGATTATACTTATCATTGAGATCGCAGTCTTCACTACTCCTACTGTTATTCTTCTGTGGATCATCTGTGAAAGGAGAGCTGGTGAGATTTGAGACTCTTTTCAACATCTGCGATTCACAACAATTGATGACTGTGATCAGAAAGTCACATATACACAGCAAAATCCCTAGTGTTAAATTAAAACTGCTCAGTGTTTATGAGTCCACACTCTCAGAGTGTTAAAGTTAATGAGATAATTAGGTGATTGATTAAATGATGATTGAGCATTATTGAAGACAGACACCTGAAGTTAACAAGCAGAATCACTGAAGGAAAATTTTAAATCACCATTAAGACGATCCGTGTTTGCTTTAGTTGGTCTTTTGACCCATATATCTTTAACTTTAGTTTTGTTTGTCTGCTGTTATTGAGTTATAACAGCCAGATGAACAAAGAAAACTAGTGTTTTGATGATGTTGGTTATGTTTTGACATCTTAAAAAGTTGTGAAGAAAAGTTGTTGTGATCTTAAAAACTAAACTCATTGAAGATAGTTTGGTTTAACTTGTAAATTTCAGCTGCTCTGTGATTCTACTGCATAGAATTTTCAGTATAATCCAAAATATTTAATAAAGATTGTTCTAATCAAAAGACTTTTAAAATAATTTTATTTAGAAACATAGATCAATAATCACCCTGTGAATCTCACCAATGGTGAAAATAATAAAACATTTTGCAGTGCATTCTGGGTGTCACCAATCACAACTCATTAATGGCTTGCATCATGCATTGCAGTATGAATAAATTATGATCTGAATCTGAATTTCCTAATTGAATATTCTGTTCACCACCATTGTTGAGATGCATAGATTGAATCTTGATGTCTGTGTGTGCCTAAATGATAGACTTTTTATTTAATGAAAAGTTTTAGGAAACCCTTTGTATTATATTGAAAATTCTGGATCTTTTACGTAGAATCACAGTGATGCTGTATTCAACAATATAAATCTAAGTCAGAAATAAGGGCCTTAATGAGTTCAGTGATCAAATTCAAATGATGATTATGTTATAACATAATCAACACCATCAGATCACTTTTTCTTTGTTCATTTGGCTGTTATAACTCACGTATAGCAGCCAAACCAAACCTAAAGTTATTGAATAAACGGTAAAGAGCCCAACTAAAATTAACACAGTGGGCCCTATCTTGCACCCAGCGCACGATCTGAAACGCAAGTGTCAAAGCGCAAAGCGCAAGTAACTTTGTGGGCGGATCCCGGCGCTGTTGCTATTTTCCCGGCAGGATAAATGCCTCTTGCGCCTGGCGCAAATCTAAAAGAGGTTGGTCTGAAGTAGCTTGATTATTCATAGGTGTGGTTTGGGCGTAACGTGAAATAAACCAATCAGAGCGTCATCCAACATACCCTTTAATAAAAGGTGCGCATGTTGCATGGCGGATTGTTATTATTATGGCACGCGCACCAGGCGCGCTTCAGAATCGGTTCACAGGGCCGTAAAAGAAAGAGAAGTGACATTGGGGATGGGACAAACCCACCCAAATCAATAGAAAAAAATATGAGAAAGCTCAACTTATCTGGTAAGTTAAAGAGTAAGGTTTTTAATGTACTTACATTATGGTAAAGGTGATTTCGCAGTCTTCAGGTTTGTTTTCCCTAGTTCTTGACGGACAAACTAATTTGTCAGATGTCCTTATATACATGTGTCTTGCCACTATTGGGCAAACAGATCTGATCCGTCAATTTGCCTGAAAAATTACCAATATACACTGGTAAATGTGTAAGCTAGATTTATGCCTATTTTTTCACATCTTCATGGACACCACAATGATTTCCCTAGTGTGGTAATATATTTCCTTGTTATAATGTATGATTTGCAAAAATAAAAACTGCTGCAACTGTGTTGATGAGAGAATCAAAGTCTGTGCGCGTTGTGCACCCGCTACATTATGGCCAAGCATGCGCGCTTAAAATAGCATTATGAACAACGCGCAACGCGCCATTGACTTTAGACCAGGTTTTTTTTGGTCAGTGGCGCAATTGTTTTCTGGAACTGCAAAATAGCACTAGGGAATGTTTGCGCCGAAACACGCCTCCTTTTTGCGCCGACCCGCCCAGGGAGCGCCAGTTCATTTCCTAGTTTACCCACGCGCGTCTGTGGAGGGAAAAGCCCGCTTTGCGCGGGTGCAAAATAGGAATGATACATGCGTCGGTGTACAAAGTCAATTGCGCTGGGTGCAAGATAGAGCCCTTTGTGTTTTTCTCCTTCAGTGATTCTGCTTGTTAACATCAGGTGTCTTCAATAATGCTCAATCACCACTCACTCAATTAATCACTTAATTATCTCGTTAGTTTAACACCCTGAGAGTGTGGACTCATATAAACACTGAGCAGTGTTAATTTAACACAGGGGATTTTGCTGTGTACACCATCTGAAATATATTCAAGAGTTAATCGGTCTTCTTACCACATGATACTATATGAGAGGTTTTATATAATGGTGTGCTTTTATTCACAGATAATAGAAGAAGAGGTCAGGACACCCAGAAGAAATAGTGATGTAAATAATACTAGTTGAACCACCCTCTTGGCAACTATAAAAATATGCATTTTTACAGATAGGAATTTTATAGGCATAGACTGCTTTAAACTGAATTATTCAAAGTTATGTAAAAGTATATATAGAGAAAGTGAGAGATAGATTGTAAGTGCATGTAACATGTATAAAAAGGACACTGTTACCCTGAATTCATAATCTATTGCTTATGACATACTTCAATTAAAAAGCTATAGGCCTGTTTATAATTCATAGACGTGAATGTAAATCAATCTTTTATATATTTTTGACTGCTTGATTTTTGTATGTTTTTTTTATGACTTTTTGATTTTGTCTGTCATTATTCAACTAAATTGTCAAAATTCATCTCCGCCTTTTTATTTTATTTATAAATATCCGATATATTTAATATATTCTGATAAAATCCAAGACTGTTGGGATAAGTCACATTCCTCATTCCCTTAACCATAGGTTAACCCTGCATCATTAAAGAGTTTGTTCACCCAAAAATTAATTACTCTCCCTCATGTTGTTCCAAATCCGTAGGACTTCTGTTCATATTCTGAACACAAATGAAGATCTTTTTTGATGAAATCTGAAAAAGATTTCTGTCCCTATTTCTGTCCCTTCATAGACATCTATGCAACTGACACTTTGACGCTTCAAAAGGTTAATAAAGAGATTGTAAAACTAATCCATATGAATTGAGCAGTTTAGTACAAAATTCTGCTGTGTTTTGGACGAGCTGTAGTTTGTTTATTAAGCGTGCAGGGCAACCACCCAGTAGAGCATTACAATAAACTAGCCTTGAGCTCATGAACACATTAAATAACTGTTCTGAATTTGTAATTGAAAGCATATCTCATAGTTTAGATCAGTGGCGTAGGCAGAAATTGTATTTTGGGCGGGCCAGTGAAAAAGTGAGTGGGTCCATAGTTTTTCCTAAAAAAAAATGACTTAAATAATAATTAAACCTTAGAGAGTAGAAAAATTATTTATTTATTTATTTATTTATTTATTTATTTATTATTATTATTATTATTATTATTATTATTATTATTATTATTATTATTATTAATAATAGACAAACTGCAAAAACAGTTGCCTTTATTTTGCAATATTTGGCAAATCATCATGTTCAACCAACAGAGCTCAATAAAGGCTGGACAAACCATATAGACAATAGCCTGTCTATTTTATTCAGGCTAGTCAGCAGTGCAAAGACCGTTCACCCGAAAATAAAGTAGGCTAAAAGTAAAAGAAATTAAAATAATGAAAACTCTCAACAGAGCACAGTTTGAAATAAATAACATACTCTGTTAAATCAACCATATACATGAATATACAATGCAATCAGCCTGGTGGAAGTTAGCGTAACGTAGACTCACTGTATTCCGGACATCATTTCGGACACTAGACCGTTTCCCGCAAATTCTATAAATAAACACTTCACGGTCATTGCATCTATATATATAATTGTTGTAAAATGTATGCGTTATGTTAGAAATTACTCCTTCTACCTGTCCGAAACAGTGAGTAGAAATGTTCAGCCGTCCGGAAGAACTGGGCTGGGTGGACTCGGTAGATGAAGGCAGTGGTGTGTCTTCTTCCTCTACGCTTGCTTTTTTCAAATAGCACATTAAAATTGTTTAGCCATTATTGTGGCGATGTTAATAGGCTAAAAAGCAGCTAGCTAGAGCCCGCCGGCGCCGCTCAGAAGAGTTTTCCTGTCAGAACCCCTAGCAACCAATAACGTTCCGGAGGGAGGCTTTCTACAACTTGCTTTAACAGTTCCATTTTATTCGGAAAACAAATTAAACACACACACCAGTCAACAATAAATCAAATTTATATTAATATATTTTCTTAAATACATTTAAATAATAAAAATAAACTAAAAATGTATTTTTATCAAACTTGCCTGGGTGGGCCAGTGAGTAATTGTGGGCGGGCCAGTGCCGCCCTGGCCCAATACTGGCTACGCCCCTGGTTTAGATATATTTTTAAGATAAAAGAATGCAGTTTTACAGATGCTGAATGAAACTAATCTGATCCTGATTGGTGCTGCGTCATGACGTAACATGTGACGGCATACACGGAAACTACAAAGAGACGCCGGCACACAACAGAGTTAGCTTTTTGCTCTTCAGCAAGCACTCTCTGTCAAACTGTCTGTCCTATCATATAATAATTGTCCTAAATAAAGGTCTGCATTGCAATACAGAATCTATAGGTGCTCGGATCTCGCATTTGCCGAGGCAGTGTGTAGATTGCGGGTCTACTCTGCAATAAAGATTCTGTGACTGGGATCTCGCGTTTGCCGAGGCAGTGTGTAGATTACAGGTCTGCATTGCAATACAGCATCTATAGTGGCTTGCGTTTGCCGAGGCAGGGCGTAGATTACAGGTCTACTCTGTGTAACCCTTATTACGAGGTAGTAATAATAATGTACATAGATTTAATAGTCTGAAGTAGTCGTAGAGAATATCATGAATACGATTTGGACCAAAATCAGAAGACACTAAATTGTTAAGAGCCTGAGAATTGAATATCAATAAAAAAAGAATATACCACACCAGAATGACAGTTTAGACAACCTGTATTAAATTCACAGGGTGGAGCATACATACAAAGGAAAAAAAACATATTTATGAAAAATAACAAACTAAAATAATAAAGTGCGCACGTAAACAAACAAAACACTCTCTTTCCAGTATCTTTGAGCTCAGTTCGTCCTCGGTTCGACTTGCCTTGGTTGACAAGAGTTCAGGTTCACCGTTGGGTTTTTTTTTTCCTGGTTGAGTTAGTGTTTGTCCTACCACAATGAAGATGAAGAGGATGAAATCAGTTCGTCTAAAGCACTTTGATTCGTTGTCAAACACGGTTGGCTCGCCACCCAGCCACCCAGACTGGGAATCAATGCATCTCTGGAAGAACGTCTGGATCTGGATCAGTCCATGCAAAGGATCTCTGCCCGATGTTCCCAGCCCTTTTCCCAAACCTGACCTATAAATAAGGCCAAATCATTTCTTTCAATTACCATTCAATGAATAAATGGACTGTTACAGGCTTCTACAAAATAAAATGAGATAATATTTCAGTACACCTATAATGCAATATAAAAATCTTTCTCTTGTTGTACAACAGCTCTTGTGTTTCTTCTCAAGTATCAAAACTAAATGAATTTTCCTCTAGTATCAAAAGTAAATTTACATAATTTGCATCCTTCATAAAGACACATTTCACATTCAAGTTTTATGAAACCTTATGGTAGTCACATTAATAGTATGAAGAATAAAACTCCATGAATTGCATGTAAACATTAATCAAATTGTATCACTTTAAATTAGAGGCATTAAGGCATTAGTGTGCTTATTTATCCCCCTCTGCACCGGTAACAGTGGAAAGAATGCACAAAAAAATTTACCTCTTTTAAGCTTCAGTGACCACAATTAAATCCACAATTTTTAACATCATTATTTAACAACTAACTATTTAGCAACAATATGAAAAGTTAACATTCCTTTTTATAACCTACAAACGAAATAACTTGATAGTTTCAAAAACATTAACCAGTATTTCGCTAGCCTATTGTGGCTAATTACCTTATTAACATATGCACACAGCAGGCTTTACACCTTTAGCTCTACACAATGAACAACTTTGCATTGATTCACACATTAACACAGATTAACATAGATGCTAGCAAACTCAAACTCAGCAGACTAGGTTAAATACAAAATTGGGCAGCAAAAACCTGGCCTGTTAGCATGAATATTAGCGAACTCAGATGACTAGATAAACAACTCACCGTTTTCACAGAATTCACTGCCTTTAGCTCCGTGACAACAGTGGATTCAGGCACGGCTTTCGTTTACACTCTATATTACAATAAGGCATAGTCAGTATAATCAATAATAATTACAGAACTTGTTTAATTCACTTCCTATTGTTTTTTTCAGCTTACCAAGCAGATAACGCAGCCTCCTATGCTCAAGTGCAAGCGCCAAAAGAACGTGCAGTGACGCAAAACTAGAGGCGTAACTGTAACAGAGCCTAGCTGGCAGCTGATTGGTCAGCTCAGTGCCTCATAGAATTCACCCATTGGCTCACTTACACGTCCATCAAATATACAAAATTAAAGTTAACCCTTTCGTGACTGGGTTAAACAGCTAAATAGGGTTTCTCATTATTTAACCTGGCTACACTCTCCCCCTTTGAACTCATGTACGTCCCTGTACATGGCAATGGTTGAACTGTTTGTATCTCAGGGTACAGGAAAGAAGGATATGTGTTTTCACCTTCAGTTAAAATGTCAGCCACAGCTGTGGTTAACCCCTGAAAGAATGATTTAACAACTGTGACAAAGGGGTTTCCAAGTTCAGTATAGTCAAATCTCTTTGACGGCTGACGGTTTCTCTCTGATCTCCTGACTGTTGTATCCTTTATTTCCTTTTCTGGCTCTTTACTTCCATTGCGACTCATCTCCTTTTCACTCTGTAACATGTCAGAAAACACTGGAAGCTGCTCGATTTGGATGTCATCATCAGGTAAGTTTTGCTCCTCCACAGGGTTTTTACTAGCAGGTAAGTTACTTTTGGTCATAACTATTTCATCAACTTGTTCATCAAGCATGACTCTTTCGGTAAGTAGGTCGTAGTGGTGACAGTTAGGATCATTAAGTGTGAGGGGACTGTCTGAGGCACCATTGGACATATCAGGTGGCTTGTTAATTTCAGGAGTGCAATCATCATTTTGAGCATTTACAGGAATCTCAACAGGACAATTGCTTGGAGATTCAGTATGCTGTTTTTCCTGCACAATAGACATAGTTGGATCAGGCTGCACAAGACTGTCATGGACTCTGGGAAACTGAGCATTTGGGGGTTCTCTGAAATAGTAAACAGGAATGATTTCATCTTCTTCGTCTGAGAAATGATTCTCATCCACAATAGGATTTGTACGGGTTGCTGGCCTGCGCCTTGTGGGCTGCTGGTCAGGCGCCTTGTTGACCTCTGTAGGCAAGTAACCACATGGAAGGAGTAAGTCCCTATGCAGTGTTCTCAAAGGACCATCCTGATTTTCAGGTTTGACTGTATAGACGGGCAGGGTACCTGCTCTCCTCACCACCACGTGGACAATTGACTCCCACTTGTCTGAAATCTTATGTTTTCCTCGAATGCGAACGTTTCTGACCAATACTCTGTCTCCAGCCTCCAAGTCCGAAGCAGTCACACGCCTGTCATACCTCATTTTATTCTTGTGTGCTATCTTTGCAGCATTTTCAATTGCTATCTTGTAGCAATCTTGACTGTCTTCAAGTCGTGACTTAAGGTTTTGCACATACTCTGCATGTGATGTTTGCTGACCCCCTTGCACTGGCAATCCAAACGCCAAATCAACCGGCAGACGAGGCTGACGTCCGAACATCAGTTCATATGGTGTAAATCTGGTCACCTCATTCCTGGTGCAATTATAGGCGTGGACCAGGGGTTTTACAAAATCACGCCAATGACATTTCTCTGGGCTGTCAAGAGTACCTAGCATGTCTAGTAAGGTGCGATTAAATCGCTCAACGGGGTTGCCCCTAGGGTGGTATGGGGTTGTTCTTACTTTGTGTATGCCGGCCACTCGACAGAGCTCTTTTGTTGTGTGAGACTCGAAATCACGTCCCTGATCACTGTGTAACTTTTCTGGCATTCCATAGTGCACCATAAAGTTCTCCCACAGACACTTTGCCACTGTGCGGGCCTTTTGGTTAGGTGTTGGTATGGCAACCGCAAACTTAGTAAAGTGATCTGTAATCACCAGTATGTCTTTGGTCCCACTTTTGTCAGGTTCAAGAGAGAGGAAGTCCATACAGAGGAGCTCAAGGGGTCTGGTGGTGTTAATGTTGACCAAAGGCGCAGCTCTCTCAGGTAGTGCCTTCCTCCTTATGCACCTGCCACATGTTTTGATTTTTCTCTCAACATCCAAAGCCATTTTTGGCCAAAAGAATCTGGTCCTTACAAGATCCAGTGTGCGGTCAACCCCCATATGACCCATGTGATCGTGTAGGCTGGTCAAAACTGGGTCACGCAGTTCAGCTGGGAGCACAAGCTGATAAAAGGTCTGAGAGCCCACTTGGCGCCTCCGGTACAAGATGTTATTACGGAGTTCGAGGCGATTTAACTCCCTCAACAACAGTGGAAGCTCAGTGAGTTCATGTCGCAAGGTTGGGGGTGATTTTTCTCCCTGCTCGATCTGGGAAATTACATGCTTTATACTTTGATCAGCTCTTTGTTTACTCGCAAGCTCTGCCTCAGTTAGGTGGAGGATAACTGGCAACCCACCAAGGTGATCTTCATGCCCATAACTGTCAGGCACAGCAGTAGGTGAGATGGCAAGAGTTTCAACTAAAGCAACACAATCTGAAGAATCTTGGCCAACATAACTGACACTGTAAATGAGCTGTCTCTCACAGATTGCTTGCACAACAGCTTGATCTACTGCATCTATATTTCCTGGATCAGAGAGGTGACCCTGAGTAAACTGTCTTATGCACTCTCTCTCTTTTTGAGATTTAAGGTCATCGGTCAGCTCCCCATGAGGCCTGCCTGACAATCCATCTGCATCGCCATTTTGCTTTCCTGGACGATAGAGAAGTTTGAATGAGAAAGTGGACAGTGCCGCCAGCCACCTATAGCTTGTCGCATCAAGTTTTGCTGAGGTCAGTATGTATGTCAGCGGATTGCTGTCAGTAACAACAGTGAAGTGGTTGCCGTAGAGATAATCACTGAACTTTTCTGTCACTGACCACTTGAGTGCTAAAAATTCCAACTTGTGTGCAGGATAGCGACTCTCACTCCTTGACAACCCTCTGCTTGCATAGCCTATGACACGACACTGACCCTCCTGTTCCTGATACAAAACAGCACTGAGTCCAGTGGTGCTTGCATCGGTGTGGAGTACATAGGGCTTCTGGGGATCAGCAAAACCTAACACAGGGGCAGAAGTAAGGCTCTTAATCACCAGGTCAAATGCCTGCTGGCAAGCGGGTGTCCAGCGACTCCCAAAGATCTCCTTTGGGTTGCGGTACTGCCCTGCTTTCTCATCTGACTTTAATTTCCTGTGAGAAGGTGGGTAACCAGAGGTTAGATTGTGGAGGGGCTTAACGATGTTAGAGTAGCCCTTAACAAACCTCCTGTAGTACCCAGCAAACCCAAGAAAAGATCTCAGCTCTCGCAGGTTTTTTGGGACCGGCCAAGTCTTAAGAGCAGCAATCTTCTCCGGATCAGTCTCGACTCCATTCCTGGAAACTACATGCCCAAGATAACGGACTGAAGTCTGGAAGAATGCACACTTTTCAGGTGATAATTTCAACCCAAACTCTCTAAGGCGTGTTAGCACCTTCATCAGCCTTGCTTCATGCTCTTCTAGAGTCTTTGAGAACACAATCAAGTCATCAATTAATACTAGAACATCCTTTAAATGCATGTCCCCCATGCACTTTTCCATTAGTCTTTGGAATGTGCTGGGTGCATTAGTCACTCCCTGAGGCATTCGGTTAAATTCCCAGAACCCAAGCGGACACACGAATGCGGTCTTGGGTTTGTCTGCCTCCTCAACTTCGATTTGGTAATAACCAGATTTTAAATCAAGGACGGAGAACCACTGGGAACCACTGAGCGCTGAGAATGTGTCTTCCAGCTTTGGAAGAGAGTATGCATCTTTTATGGTCTGGAGATTCAGACGCCTGTAGTCTATGCACAACCGGACTTGGCCATTCTTTTTCCTGACCACTACTATTGGTGACGAAAACGGTGACTCTGACTCTCTGATGACTCCTGCATGAAGAAGCTCCTGAATGTGGTTGCGAACAGCTTCAATGTCTTGTGGGTGTATTGGTCTTGCACGCTGCTTAAAAGGAGTTTCATCAGAGAGTTTTATGTTGTGTGCCACCTTATCTGTTCTGCCAAAATCCAAGTCATGTTGTGCAAACACGTCGGGCATGTTGTGGAGCTGCTGAGTGATGCGTTCTCTCCATTCAGATGGAATTGGGGACTCACCGAAATTGAAGTTTAAGTCGTGCTTGTTGTTTGACTGTGCCTCTGGTGACTTTGAGAGGGATTCTGATTGTTTTACTACACTGTGCTCCCGTAACAAGATGCTCTGGTAAGCACTTATCTCTGCAATTGCACATTTAGCAGGAATGACTATATCATGGTCAGACTCATTAGTGAGGACCACTGGTAGCTTATAGGGCCGCTGCAGGGGAATGTCGACTAAGCTAGCTGTTACCAGCAAGCCACCCGGCAAGGAGGGTACTGATGGCTGCTCAATGACTACAAACTTCTCATTCTGCAAGCAATAGGCTTCAGCGACTCCCTCAACTACTACAGTTTCACCAGCTGGAATGATTTTAGAACTTCTGCCTTGCAATGTAACTACACTGGGTTGACTGTTGTTGGTCTGTTTTTGTCTAAGCTCAAGACATTTAAGAACTGCTCTATAGCCATGTGGGATTGGTTGATGGCGTGTCAATCCGGCTTCGAAGTACATGTCATACAGTACATCCAGCGTATTGGTGCCTATAAGAACAAGGGACTGTGAAGTGGCTCGAATGTCAGGAACAACCAAAGCGAGTGAATTTACATCCATTGACGCTCCAATAAACTCTTTTGGAAAAGTTATAGTCATTTCTATGTAACCCAAGTAGGGTACGGACTGTCCATTCGCTCCTTCCACCTCCAAGAGATCATGTAGTGGCTTAATCTCCTGCTCTGGAAAGTGCTGTTCATAAAATGACCGGGGAACTGTCGTTACTTGGGAACCCGTATCTAATAGGCAGCTGACTTCTTCACCTTTTATGTGGATTTTAGCGGTACTCTTGGTACCGACCAACCCCTTAGGGAGTTTGAAAGGGTGGTTCTTACTTGAATGTTTTAGATTAGCACATACTTCAGTCTTGTGTTTACGGTTTACGTCTGAGGGACGTTGTTGACTCTCTTCAGTCCCTGTTTGTCCCCCAACAGGAACTGCTAGTCGTTTAAAGGTAAGTTGAGACTGTTTTGTGCGTCCCACATGTGCTGCTTCTCCTCTAACTGTTTTTTCTTTTCAGCTACTAAAGCAGGGTTTGCCCTGTCTGTGCAAACCGGGGCAATGTGCCCATCCTCCCCACAGTTAAAGCAGTACCAAGGCCTGGGTCTGTAAGTCTGTTTTTTCTTGGCCTGTTTTAGCATGTCTGTGTTAGCACGGTCTAGTTTTTGTACTTTGCCTGGACCTTTCCCTGCTGCTCCCTGTTATCAGCCCCCGTTGTCTTTTTCTGTGCCATCAAATAGGTTAATTGGCTTTGTAAACTGGCTACTTGCCTCCCAAGATCTTCAATAACACTGAGACTGACCTCCGACTTCTCTCTTGACTCTGCACAGGCCCACGCACTTTGGAGCTGAAGCTGGCCACGTTGCCTGGTGGTGCCCATGTGTTTTTTCATGCGACTAGCTTTTGCTAACTGTCTGTCTTCTTCTGTTCTTAGTAAGAGCAAGAGGTCAGCAAATGAAGGGGGGTTACTTTTCTTCTGCTCAAGTTGCAGGCAAGAAAGTAAGGAATTGTCCCAGCATCCCCTACAAAACTGTTTGAGTAGGTGTTTATCCACATCAGCCGGTGCAGCCCCACCCCTTCTCACAGCCAGGTTCAATGCTAATTGCAATCGATGAAGATAAGTGGAGGGTTTCTCACCCGGGTCTTGAAGGGTGTTCATAAACTGGGCAAAAAGTTCTTCCCCATCCTCAACAGTACCAAAGGCTGAGTCCAAGAGCTGCAGGTAAGCGATGGGGGGTGATCCAGGCCGTAGCCCTTTGACCACATCTGCTGCAGGCGAAAGTAGACATTCGAGAATTCTTCTTGAAATCTGAAGATGGGACATACTGGGATCATTTAAAAGCAGTTCAATGTGTGAGCGCCAAGTGTCGTAATCAGCTTCGTTACTGGGTCTGGGAATCTTTCCAGAAAAGGAACGAAGCCTCACTGGAGATTGCAAGTGTGGGCTTACACCTTCACTCCTTACAATATGCTCAACCACCACCTTCTGTATCTCTGCTGGGTTTATGTCACTCACTGAAAGGGACGGAGTTTTCCCTCCATTAGTGAACAGGACTGAATCAGTGGCATTTAAGCAATTTTTTTCCCGGGGGGCATTCAAGAGTGAGCCTAGGGGCTGTTGATCTTCAGAAGTAGGGGGTTGAAGTTTCACAACTGGGGCCTCAACATGTGAAGGGGAAACTTCTATACCTACGGGTTTCATAGCTTCAATATCTTCACCAATCTGAGACATCATCTCTTTCAACACCTCCCCATAGTCTTTGCCACTTAGCTTGGCTAAGCCCTTTAACTCAGCTAGATACGTTTTTGTAGCATTACTGCCAATCCGCGTAGTGTACACACTGCTTAATGCTTTTACAACATATTTAGCACATGGATCACCCTGCACTGTGTGTGTGTATGGTAAAAGTGGCTCTAGGTTCACTAAAGCTGAACTGCTCGAAAACTCAATGATCAGGTTTTGGTAAAATTCGGATTTAGAATCATCAACTAAAAGGGCTCTTTCGATGGAACCATACTTCTCAAGGAAGCCAACAACTTGCTCATCCTGATCTGCTACCTGGGTTACCCCACTAACGATCACTGCATTCGGAATTTTAACACCTGACTTCTGTATGAAATCCATTGTGCATTTCCTTTCAATATTGATATTCAATGTCTCTGGCTCCTGGCTGGCTCGCCAATAATGTAACCCTTATTACGAGGTAGTAATAATAATGTACATAGATTTAATAGTCTGAAGTAGTCGTAGAGAATATCATGAATACGATTTGGACCAAAATCAGAAGACACTAAATTGCTAAGAGCCTGAGAATTGAATATCAATAAAAAAAGAATATACCACACCAGAATGACAGTTTAGACAACCTGTATTAAATTCACAGGGTGGAGCATACATACAAAGGAAAAAAACATATTTATGAAAAATAACAAACTAAAATAATAAAGTGCGCACGTAAACAAACAAAACACTCTCTTTCCAGTATCTTTGAGCTCAGTTCGTCCTCGGTTCGACTTGCCTTGGTTGACAAGAGTTCAGGTTCACCGTTGGTTTTTTTTTTTCCTGGTTGAGTTAGTGTTCTACCACAATGAAGATGAAGAGGATGAAATCAGTTCGTCTAAAGCACTTTGATTCGTTGTCAAACACGGTTGGCTCGCCACCCAGCCACCCAGACTGGGAATCAATGCATCTCTGGAAGAACGTCTGGATCTGGATCAGTCCATGCAAAGGATCTCTGCCCGATGTTCCCAGCTCTTTACCAAAACCTGACCTATAAATAAGGCCAAATCATTTCTTTCAATTACCATTCAATGAATAAATGGACTGTTACAGGCTTCTACAAAATAAAATGAGATAATATTTCAGTACACCTATAATGCAATATAAAAATCTTTCTCTTGTTGTACAACAGCTCTTGTGTTTCTTCTCAAGTATCAAAACTAAATGAATTTTCCTCTAGTATCAAAAGTAAATTTACATAATTTGCATCCTTCATAAAGACACATTTCACATTCAAGTTTTATGAAACCTTATGGTAGTCACATTAATAGTATGAAGAATAAAACTCCATGAATTGCATGTAAACATTAATCAAATTGTATCACTTTAAATTAGAGGCATTAAGGCATTAGTGTGCTTATTTATCCCCCTCTGCACCGGTAACAGTGGAAAGAATGCACAAAAATTTTTACCTCTTTTAAGCTTCAGTGACCACAATTAAATCCACAATTTTTAACATCATTATTTAACAACTAACTATTTAGCAACAATATGAAAAGTTAACATTCCTTTTTATAACCTACAAACGAAATAACTTGATAGTTTCAAAAACATTAACCAGTATTTCGCTAGCCTATTGTGGCTAATTACCTTATTAACATATGCACACAGCAGGCTTTACACCTTTAGCTCTACACAATGAACAACTTTGCATTGATTCACACATTAACACAGATTAACATAGATGCTAGCGAACTCAAACTCAGCAGACTAGGTTAAATACAAAATTGGGCAGCAAAAACCTGGCCTGTTAGCATGAATATTAGCGAACTCAGATGACTAGATAAACAACTCACCATTTCCACAGAATTCACTGCCTTTAGCTCCGTGACAACAGTGGATTCAGGCACGGCTTTGGTTTACACTCTATATTACAATAAGGCATAGTCAGTATAATCAATAATAATTACAGAACTTGTTTAATTCACTTCCTATTGTTTTTTTCAGCTTACCAAGCAGATAACGCAGCCTCCTATGCTCAAGTGCAAGCGCCAAAAGAACGTGCAGTGACGCAAAACTAGAGGCGTAACTGTAACAGAGCCTAGCTGGCAGCTGATTGGTCAGCTCAGTGCCTCATAGAATTCACCCATTGGCTCACTTACACGTCCATCAAATATACAAAATTAAAGTTAACCCTTTCGTGACTGGGTTAAACAGCTAAATAGGGTTTCTCATTATTTAACCTGGCTACATCTGCAATAAAGATTCTGTGTGTGTGCGAGGCCTGCACAGTGAGCTCCTGAGAAATATCTCTACGCACACAGCCGTGCGTTTTCAGGTGTTTCAGCCTTTATGATCTACTGCAGTGAATAAAAACCGAGTCTCAGTCAAAGCCAACCTCGTTTTCTTCCTTACAGTATTTAAGTTGAACTTTTTACATTTATTTTTACAGGGACAATGCACAATTAAGAGTGATTACATCAGAGTCAGCTCATTTACATCTGCTGTCCCTGGGCAGGTAAACAAATAAAATAACATACAATATTACATATACACCACATAAAACATCACAATATATATGTCCAGGAATGTAAGATTTACAAAATCAGTCTATATATATAAAAAAAAAAAACATTTTTATATATAAATAAAATTTTACAACACAGTCATTACATGGTTGTATATTTGTTCTGATAGCCAGTACTTAAGCTTGGTTTTAAAAACTGTGAAGCTATCAATGCTTCAGATGTTTATGGGTAAGGAATTCCATATCCTCACTACTCTAACCAAAAAACCTTTTTGACCAAAGACTACATTTTCCTACAGTATACTGCGGTACCAAATCTCCCCTAGGAGATGCTCTTGTCCTACCGGCACTTCCGTTATGGGCCAGGTATCCCTTAAAGATGAAATGAACTGAAAAAAATCTACGTTGATAACGTGTTGTTTATGACAATTAAAAGAAAATTACACTAAAAATTTTAATTAAAAATATCAATCTAGCTTTTTTTAAGCAACACAAAAACTGCGCTTGTTAGTGTAAAAACGCTGGCAGATTCGATGACGTCACTGGCATGGTAGCAAAGCTGCATAGGCAACAGCTGCAGGTCCTATATACACAGACGAAAATGAGCACTTTTAACGGCATGGGTTACGCATTTGAACCTGTGAGGGACAGTCCAGTAGTTTCTGACTACCACCACCACATGGAGGATCAGTTTATGCATTTTAGGAAATAGAGACTGTATGTCGTGTGCATGTAGAGAAAATACAAAAACATGGTTGAGGTCCTGTGCATTTTAGAAAATCGAGGCAGATAAATGGAAAATGTGATTGGACGAATTCATCCAATGGGATCGCTTGTTAAGTTAGTTGCACGCAAAATGTTAAAACAAAATACTGCACGGACGGATACTGCACAGAAACCTCTTACTATGGAACTGGCAGATATTTCTGCGAGTCGAACTCCCTCTGCATCAACAATGTGTCCTGAGAGGATGAATGTCAGCTAGCTGTCATGTGGTAGGAGGACGAACCCAATAGCAGACAGCAAGTAACTCAAAACAGGGATTTATTAAAGACAAAAACAGAAAACAAAACCCACGAGGGGGCAAAACAGAACAGGAGGAGAATATAACTAGACTAAGACAAGATGACTAACTAGGACTTAGACTTAGACTTGACAAGAAACAAACTCACAATTCTCTTTGAACAGATTACAGACTAACTACTCACAGGGATGAACACGCAATGTTAGACAATGTACCGACACAGGACAGAAGACATGAGGAGATTAAAAAGGGAACACTAATGACGAGGACAGGTGAAACTAACTAGACAATAATGACAAGAGGGGGATAACAAGGGGGCTGGGTAACGAGACGAGACACCACAAGCACATGGCCAAACAATTGGCCAAGCGCTTGTACACAAAACATGAGTCTGTCATGATTCTGCCCCAAGACTAAAAGAAAGACAAGGACTAGATGGCAGAATCATGACAGAACCCCTCCCTTAAGGAGCGGCTACCAGACGCTCCTCAAGGGAATTTTTTTTTTTTTAAAAATCACCCACAAGACATGACAGGCTGGGACAGCGACACTAACCAACAGAACATGACAAATAATAACAAAGGCATACACGAATACACGATGACAGGATTAGGGTGAAAGATTAGGAATAATAAACAAGGAAGGGGAGGTGGAGGCACAACAAAGTTCTTGGGGAACTGTCCAGGGTGGGAAGGTGGAGTGAGGATCTTGGGTTTACAGGACGAAGGCTTGGGGCGAGGATTCCGGGTGGACTTGGGTGGGGGCACATGAAATGAAGCCTTGGGGGAACCAGACTGAGACAGGGTGACACGTGGAGAAGCGGGTCCCAGAGGGACGGAGACAGGCAACAATGTGGCTGGTCGCGGAGCCACCACAAAGGGATCAGTGTACCCTATAGCAGAAATAGAGCCAGCGCTCTTTACCTCGGACTCCGATGAAGCGCTCATATCGAACTCGGAAGAAGCGCTGTCTGCCGTGGGCTCTGTGACGACAGCAGCGGCGGGCGCAGCGGGCTCTGTGACGACAGCAGCGGCGGGCGCAGCGGGCTCTGTGACGACTGCAGCGGCGGGCGCAGCGGGCTCTGTGACGACTGCAGCGGCGGGCGCAGCGGGCTCTGTGACGACTGCAGCGGCGGGCGCAGCGGGCTCTGTGACGACTGCAGCGGCGGGCGCAGCGGGCTCTGTGACGACTGCAGCGGCGGGCGCAGCGGGCTCTGTGACGACTGCAGCGGCGGGCGCAGCGGGCTCTGTGACGACTGCAGCGGCGGGCGCAGTGGGCTCTGTGACGACTGCAGCGGCGGGCGCAGCGGGCTCTGTGACGACTGCAGCGGGCTCTTTGTCTGCGCTTGACGAAGGACGGGAGGCTCCCCTCCTCCTCTTTCTCCTAGGTCGAGAAGCAGAGACCATAGCCGGAGCAGAGATGGGTCGGGGAAGCACGGCGGGAACTGTGTCGGGTGAAGGAGGGGTTTCCTCTGGCAGCGCAGACTCGGTCGAGGATGACTCCGACGGAGAATCCCACGAGGTCCGCCTCCCTCTTTTCCCTCGAAGATCAACGGGTGTGGATGAGACCTGGGGAGAAGTGGAGTGGGTCTGCTCCCCTTGAGAAACGACAGCCAGGACCCGACCCTCCGGAATCACGGGTAGCTTGGCTGGTGGAGACAACACAGAGGAACCCTGCGGCTCCTTTCTACACAGACAGTCCACCATGTCCTGGAACGGGCGATGAACCAGCCTCTCTCGTTCAGCCAGTGGTGGGGGAACCTTGAGGCCAGCGATGAAGTAGCGATTTAGGAGGATGCCAGGTAAGAAAAACCTCCTCTTCTCTGCAACTTCAGCATACTCCTTCAACAGCAGCTCACCCTGAGGGGGAATTGGGAGCTTGCCCCCCCTCGAGTCGGACATGGTCTTGATCCACCAATCTTGAAGAAGATCCAATTGCTGATCTCCAGGGGAAGACAAACAGTCTGCTGAGTTCTGCGTTGGTCGGTACATTCTGTCATGTGGTAGGAGGACGAACCCAATAGCAGACAGCAAGTAACTCAAAACAGGGATTTATTAAAGACAAAAACAGAAAACAAAACCCACGAGGGGGCAAAACAGAACAGGAGGAGAATATAACTAGACTAAGACAAGATGACTAACTAGGACTTAGACTTAGACTTGACAAGAAACAAACTCACAATTCTCTTTGAACAGATTACAGACTAACTACTCACAGGGATGAACACGCAATGTTAGACAATGTACCGACACAGGACAGAAGACATGAGGAGATTAAAAAGGGAACACTAATGACGAGGACAGGTGAAACTAACTAGACAATAATGACAAGACGGGGATAACAAGGGGGCGGGGTAACGAGACTAGACACCACAAGCACATGGCCAAACAATTGGCCAAGCGCTTGTACACAAAACATGAGTCTGTCATGATTCTGCCCCAAGACTAAAAGAAAGACAAGGACTAGATGGCAGAATCATGACACTAGCTTCAGGGTGAGTAGAGATTTACAGACCTGCTGTGGTTTAGTTAGCAGTAAATGCATTATTATCGATCTGTGATATCGTCTGAGTCATATATTTATACAGTTTAATATGATCGGAGTGATGGCTAGCTTGTGGAGTTTGACAAAAGTTCTTCCAACGTGTCGGAGGGCTAGACAGTTTTAAGGCAGTTAGCCATGACTTGAGGGCTGGTTTCCTTGTCAAAGGTAGCCTGTGAAAATGTATCGTAACCCCAGCTGCCTTAGCCCTATACAATTCATTACTCAGCCAACGGAGTAGCCTACCATACCAGTGACGTAGCCGAATGTTGAAATCCAACATGGCGGCGCCCGTGTAACAAAAACAACATTTTCAACGTACAGTTTTATCCCTTTTAAAGGGGTGATGAACTGAGAAATCAAATTTTCCTTGAGCTTTTGACATCTGAGAGGTCATCATATTATAAGAATATCCTGTAAGTTTCAGAACTGAAAATGTCCTTGTTAGTCCAATAAATGCTTTTATTGACACCAGCCTCAGCAAACGCCTCGTTTTTCAAAGTGGGGAACTCTGACGTCAAAGAGGATAAAAACACTACCCCCGCAGAAGAAGATCAACGCCTACTTCAACGCGGCCGGTTTAGCCCCGCCCACCGATTCGCGCATTTTACACGCATAGCTAAATAACATAGATGCCTACCTCGTGATCACAAACCGGATCGAGCTACCGAGCAATACAAAATATTGTGCAGTGCCTGGTTGTGGAAAAAGACAGTCGCTGCTTCCTCTGGATTCCAATAGGAGTGCATGGATAAACTTTATTTTTCATGACGTTCCACTCCAGCTGATGAGGGTAAAACATCGTCCACCTGTTCGCTTCATTTCACTGAGGATTGTTTTGTAAACAAGACTGGATTTGCTGACCGATTAAGAGTAAAGAACGGTGCTGTGCCGTCTATATTGGATCTGACAGGAATGGTGAAACACACGGACTCTGGGTCGAACATGTATGGGCGAATCATTCCGGTTGCCATTTTACAACATCGGACGTTTTCAAAACAATCCCCCAAGTGCATCGACGGGTGAGTTGAAACTCTTTATAATATGCAAAACGGTTATCCACTCACAGCAGTGGGCGTTTACTTCCAAGTCTTCAGTGCGAGACGCCCATAAAAACCGAGCGTTTTTCAGCTAGGCTCAAAACTAGGTTAGAAAATAGCCTATTACTTATTCATTTTGATGTTTTTGAATGCAAAAACCAAGCGAACGTCATAAGTTTACCTCAGACAACAATATAATAAGATTTAGAAAGCCAGTTCATGACCCCTTTAACAAATTCTGCCATTTTAATAATTGTACCAATAAATACATTTTTGATAAGTAAAATACATCTGTTATATCACTTTTTCAAATTTCAATTCAGTTAATCTTTAAAGGTGCCCTAGAATGTGAAATTGAATTTATGTTGGCATAGTTAAATAACAAGAGTTCAGTACATGGACATGACATACAGTGAGTTTCAAACACCATTGTTTTCTCCTTCTTATTTAAATCTCGTTTTGAAAAAACACCCCTGAAAAACAGGCGAATCTCCACATAATACCGACTGTGACGCAACAGTCGGGATCATTAATATGTACGCCTCCAAAGATTTGCATATCCCAGCCCTCAATGACAAGCACTGCGCAGCCGAACCATCGGAACAAGCGAGGATCAGAGAGAAAATGGCAGATCATGGAAATAAATGCTATGTTTCAGGCTGTGCAGGGAATGTGAGGTCTTTTCATACCCTTCCCACAGAAAAGAAATGTCAACAGGCGTGGATGATGTTTATATATAATCGGATACCGCAACAGTTTAATTCGAAGTTGTTAGTTTGCTCTGCCCATTTCACCACGGACTTATTTTCGAACCTGGGACAAGATCAAGTTTCTCTCAGCGTCTCAAACTGAAGAAGGGGGTAATTCTAACTATATTCCCGCAACCGGTAAGTAGTGATTTTATTAAAGATAATTTACACTGTGTTAGATCCAGCGCAAGATCCTAGTACAGTAACAAATAGCAAACTCCAAGTAACGAGCATACATAACTAACGTTAAATAATTCTCAGTGAATAAACTATACAGAAAGCGGTCAAAGAACAATCCACACAGCGCGAGTTTATCTCTCTTGCCAAACTCGTTATGAAATCAATGACGCATGTTAAGGCCATGGCACACTGAGTCCGAATTTTTCGTATGCGTTTTTTTGTGTTCATCAGCCTAAAAATTCGTCACGCACAGAAACCTTGCACACTGAGTCCGATGCGTATTTATTAAACGTTTGCGGAAAAAAAATGCAAAAAATACAAAATGGATTCGTCAAGCAGTGAGGATGATTTTATTGTCCTCTCTCTTCTTTAAAAGAGAAAAAGAAGAAAAAGAGGTTCCATCCAATCTTGTGCCGAGAGGAAGGAGAGTTTCAGCTCATAAAGGAGTTGCGCAATTATCCCGAGCGATTCAAAATTTACCTCAGAATGTCAATTGTCAATGGAACAGTTTGATGCTTTGCTAGCGATACTGGAGCCACATATTAAAAAGAAGACCACCAAAAAAGACACACACACACACACACACACACACACACACACACACACACACACACACACACACACACACACACACACACACACACACACACACGGCCGGCAGAAACGCTGGGCATACAGAACAGCTGTATGGTTTGTTTATCATACAGTACTTTGTGCTGCGAGACGAAGTGTATCAAATTGTCAGATGCCATTCTGGATTGTGTCGTTCTCTTGTACGGTGGGTCTGAATAGTCAAAAAACCTCTCAAAATGCTGGCTGTGGATGCGAAAAATGCAGAAAATCGAACCTGATCCGAATTTTTTTTATGACGGACGAAAGTTTCGGAGGCAGTGTGCAAGCGTGATTGACATAACGTGAGGTCGATTTTTTTTTTTAACGTGCGAAAATTTCAGATGCGAATTTCGGACTCAGTGTGCAATGGCCTTTACACTGCACAACAAAGCTCTTACTGTATGTCATCGTTTGCATTGGTGAAAGCATGAGAGAGAGAAACTGCGTTGTCTCGCGATCAACAAACTGTCATCTGCTTGCTCAATGCTCATCACAGCAACATTTATGTGATGGAAATAGATCTAAATACTTTAAAAACATCTCACGATTCGTTAATCTCGATAGCTGTAATAGTTAAAATGTATATAACAGCTGTAGTGAAAGTATTCGAGAGAGTTTCACATGTCGTATTTCATATGCAAGCATGTCAGCCAATCACAGCAGTGGGCGGTTCTCACAGAGACACGCCCCTTCAAACAGAGTGTTCAAATCAGAGACTAAAATCAGGCTAGGAAAAATGCCTTTTATTTCTAAATTATGACTATTTTTGATCTAAAAAAACATACTAACATTATAAGGGCAACCCAGGAAACATTATAAAATAATAAAAAAAACGATTCTAGGGCACCTTTAAGGGTTTTGCACATCAGCCATACATCAGTGTAATTAAATTTAAAATGAAATGTAGTACAATGATGACAGTCCCTTGGTTTTTTTTATTAAAGTTTGGATGAATGTCCATAGTTCCAGGGTTCTCAAGTTTTATCAAAAGCTTGGAGTGAGATCACATACGGTTAGGGGAGGAGCCTTAATGGATTAGGGTTAGGGTTAGGGGGTTAGGGTTAGAAAAACAAATCTTTTAGCATTTTTCCCTGACATCTTTGAAAAATACAAATGCAATGATTAAAGCATGTTTTGACAGGATATCAAATTTTACCCAGAGCACTCTGCTTTAATACATGTAGCCTTAATGTAACTAGAAATACTATTAATACAGTATAATATATAATTTAAAATAAAATGAAGAAATAGCCTACATCTTCATTCTTTCCCATACCCACTAACAGTTTCAATTTCTTCCCTTGTTTCAGATAACTGGCCAAACTGAGCCAAAGCTTCTGGCCTGGTTGCAAAGTAGTTGTAGAGTTTTTGACTAGATCAATAATGTATACGATGGGCTATATATTAAATGTTCTAGCTTAAAAATGTTAGGCGAGCTTTCTTCCAACTTACATTCTCCATCACGATGTGTGTTCGCGCAATGTTGCGGTGGCCGATAATGTTCCGTCAACTTCCGCGTGTCCGCGCATCTATGTTGCTTAGTAACGAACGCAATCGAGATACGGACGCGCTGGCGGCAGGAAACTTCACTTTGTGTGCCTAAGCCTCGTATACAACGTTATATATAAAGCTTGCAGGACAACTTGGTTGGCATTGCCTTTTCAGCGTGAGAAATACACAGTGTGGCGTGTGAGCGTGTGAACTGGTTGAATTGTGTCTCACGGCAAATGCGTGAGACTTGAGAACCCTGTAGTTCTGAAATCTTCTCTGTCAGGCTGACTATTTCCCTGCAATTAACACATGTGAAACCCTCATCGCTGACAGAGAATGCTATACTGAACATGTGGCAAGCAGTGCAAGTGACAATAACAGAAGATGACATCACTCACTGTGTTTGTTGACTGGTCCAACTCACCACAGTTGTTGGATTGATTCATAAAAAGTAAGCATGGATGGCAGGTTAACAGGCTAGCGAAATGCTAACATGATAGCAATAGTTATTTAGATTAAAAGCAAGCGATGTCAGATTAATGTTATAGGCAATATTAGACTATACCAGATATATGATAATGAGTAAGTTATATTTAGTAATATAAACAACAGGGAATAATAGTAAATTGAGATTCAAAACAAAGCTATAAAGAGCTACAAACAAGATCCATTCAGCAGTGTCGGGACCTTGTGTCACAGGTGATAAAGAAGCCCTGGGTTTTCTGAAGTCTGGTCCCTCAACCAAGGTTGTCGAGACAATTTTAAACTATAGAGCTTTATAGGGAAAGGAAGAAAACTTTATACCTTACGCCCCGTTAACCCACACTTTCACTCTGCGCGAGGATGTGGTTCGTATTTATATAAAGCACAATATAATAATTGAATATATCTCTGTACCACTGCTCACGGAGCAGATGGGAAGTCAGACTGATGCTGGGGAGAGATCGGTGTCATTGTGGATCTACAGTCCTCCAGAGGAGCAGTCCAGAGCTCAGGCCAGATCATGGGCTTGGCTGTGGTGGGGGAAAGAACTCTGTGACTGGGACTGTCAGGACCGTCAAAAAGGGAGATGGATGAGTTTCTTGATGCCCCAGTGGAATCAAAAGCCCTGTTCAGGGCTGCTGTTACAAATATGCATTACCAGTGTGGCCCATTACTCCACCTTGGCCCATGGACCAGTCCGCTCCACCTTGGCTCCTCGCTCCCTCTGCACCACTTGGGACCGTCGTCCTTACGGCTCCATCAGGCTCCGTCGTCCCTCCGGTTTTTGAGGAATTAGGTGATTCAAATTTGTTTTGCCACCGCTACTAGAAGATTTACAACTGTCAGACTGTCGTCACGCTCAGTTTGAGCCTGCACAGTCGCTCATCAGACAGGAAGTGCAATAATCGGGCTTCAAGTCTTCTCTGTTGAAATCAATGGGGTCGCTGTGTCCATTTCTTTTACTGTCTATGGCCGTGACAGACAAATACAAATCTCGCTAGAGAGGCTAATCTACTTAGAGTGAAACTAAACAAGCCAATGCACATTGTCGTGCAATTATTTGCATCAGCTGTTCAGCCACGCAGCGCAGGTATATAATGAGTAGAAGGTGCGACTGCACTTCAGTTTTTTGCTGATGTTGTAGAAATTTTAATAGTCATTTGATCCTTAATAGATATTATGATAGAGTTTGAGTCACATGTCTCTATTGCATTTCTACTGAATCTATTCAATGAGTAAAGAGGTACATGTGTGTACGTGCTTGTGCGTGACGTTTCAGTAATATATGGGACAGGACCTCTTGATTTAGGAACGGTCAGATTTGGCTAGTTTATTTCAGTACCAGTTTGTGTCCTTAAGTAGAAACTGAACAGCAGTGGGGACCTTATCTGAGTGGGTGAAAGGTACAGCGGGTGAGGAGGAACCTTGAAAAGAGTATAAAGGCTGTCTCATGTCTTCCTGTTGTGCGTCACTCACTTCACAGGGTAACGGCTGCGATGGCGACTGGGCCTATTCTTTCAAGAATAAATACTTCTCTTTTTATTGATTTGACTCTGAGTGTCTCTTACGCAGTGATGATGTTTAACAGAATTTTTGCCACAACACTGAGGAGCCGAGCCGATGAGCTGGCTGCCCCGACGGGTCGCAGCAGATGTGGTCTCGTCTCCATTTCCACCTCCTTCAGGGAATGAGGGTTACAATGCGTAACTCATCGGTGGCCCTGTTTACTAGCCTGCGCGTTCACGACAGGCTCCGCTGTGGAGGACGAGCTGTGGAGGGAGGGCTGTAGCGCAGCAGAGAGCAAGGGGGTGGGACCTGTAAGTTGTGCTTGTTCAAATTTTCAGACTAAGTCAACGTTTTCTCAAAACTCCCTACTGCAGCTTTAAGGGCCCGGGTGTGTGTGTGTGTGTGTGTGTGTGTGTGTGTGTGTGTGTGTGTGTGTGTGTGTGTGTGTGTGTGTGTGTGTGTGTGTGCATGTGCTCGTTGTACCACGGCGTTGGACTATTTTCTTTAATCTTCTTTAAGCGCAGTGGAGCTACTGTGTCTAAAGTGCTGGAAAGGAGAGAGTTAAACGTTTCTGTTGCAATATCAAGTTCTTCTAAGCTATCCGGGATGCTGAGATGATGAAACTGATTAGGAAGATTATTAATAAAGCAATCTTTAGTGGCAGAAGTGATAGGTCTAACATATTTATAACATGAAGTCGGCTTTGCAGCCTTGGCTAAATGTAATTTACACGAGACTAGATAATGATCGGAGATGTCGTCGCTCTGCTGCAGAATTTCAACGGCATCAACATCTATTCCATGTGATAATATTAGGTCTAGAGTATGATTACGACAATGAGTAGGTCCTGACACGTGTTGTCTCACTCCAATTGAGTTTATAATGTCTTTAAATGCCAATCCCAATGCATCTTTTTCATTATCTACATGTATATTAAAATCACCAACAATTAGGACTTTATCTGCAGCCAATACTAATTCTGATAGAAAGTCAGCAAATTCTTTGATAAAATCTTTATGGTGCCCTGGTGGCCTGTATACAGTAGCCAGCAGAATTCTCAAACGTGATTTATCGTTTACACTATATATATTTACATTAAGCACTAACACTTCAAAAGAAGTATACTTAAAACTAGATTTCTTAGTGGTTTTGAAAATATTACTATAAATTACAGCAACGCCTCCCCCTTTGCCTTTCGGACGAGGCTCATGTTTATAACAATAATCTCGCGGGGTGGACTCATTTAAAGTGATGTAATCGTTTGGTTTTAGCCAGGTTTCTGTCAAACACAGCACATCTAGGTTATAATCTGTAATCTTATCATTAATTATGAGCCCTTTTGAATTAAGGGATCGAATTTTCAACATCCCAAGCTTTGGGTTCAAATCAAGAATGTGCACCGGTTCCTGCCTCCTTCTTCCCATATCATCTGAACCTTGCTACATTGGTAGAGAGCCCTCGCCACTGTGGGGAATCTGCGGTGCTATCGAGCATGGCGGGCAGAATCCGTCGCCATAGACGCTCGAGGTGGTGCGGTGGAGTGAGTTGCCGGGGGCATGGTCGAGCTCGCTGCCGGCCGCCTGGGTGTTGGAGGGGCGGCTACCATCCGGAAGGGAGAGGAGGAGTTGCTGCCACTCACCATGGGCCAGAGCCTGCTACCGTCTGCCAAAGAAGAGTAGGAGCAGGGAGCGGGGGACTCCTGTCGGCTGCCTGAAACAGGAGGAGTCTCGTGGGTACCCCCTGGCCAGCGAGGGACGATGGGGTATGTGGCGAGCAGAATGAGGCAGAGGGACACAAGAGAACGTCCTGAGCATGGAGGGGCGGAAGCATAAAAGGAGGAGCAATGACGCTGAAGATCGAGAGAGGAACAGGCCTGATTTTATGTTGTGTTTTGTTTCCCTTTTGTGTTTTGTGGATCCTTTTGTTTTTGTATTTCTTTTGTTGTTGTTGTTTTTGTTCTAAGTTGATGAATGTGCGCCGGTTCCCGCCTCCTTCTTCCCATAACATCTGAACCTTGCTACAAACCGCTTTTTTGTTTTTGCTCAACAGAAAAAACAAAGACAGAGAGATTGATTACGCTGCCACGCTGTATCGCCTGCACCAGCCTGGAGAGGTCCCGTTGAGAGCTCGCTCGTCTTGTAAACACTCTGTTTGTAGAGTACACAGCATCGAAATATTTGGCTCCGAAGCAAAAAGCTGAAGTGCAATCGCACCAGCTGTTCATTATATACCCGTGCTCCGTGATAGAGCAGCTGTTGCAAATGATTGCACGCCAATGTGCATTGGCTCGTTTAGTTTCACTCGAAGTAGATTGCCCTCTCTAGCGAGATTCATATAACTCTTTTAAAGAAAAAAATGATTGTGTCATTTGGGAACTTTGACTTAAAAAAATATTTAATACATTTTTACAAGCTATAAAGAGTTTGCAGGTGACTATATGTAAATGTATGAAGTGGTCAATATGAGTAAGTGGTAAAATGAGAACATTTACTGCAAACTTCACTTGAATTGCTCTGATGGTAGGAAAAGCCTTTTTTCACAGAAAGTATGTACAGCTTGATTACATTAGATGCATAAACAATATTTTTTAATATAATAACATTAAAATAACAACCCGGAGACTGCCATGAGACCAATCTTCAAATCAAACACAAACTCCTGTTTTCTTTTGCACTTGGTGCATTTGCATTATATTGACACATTAAGCATATTATTTTAACCATTATTACAATCTGATTCAAAAAACATCATGCTGTAGAAATGAAGAAATATAGACTATTACATTTTTCAACATTTATTTATAAACATCCAGTATATTGTAAAGCCGTTGGATTTGAACATCAAATTAATCTATTTTTGGATAGTATAGATCTGGGATTTGAATAACACAATAAATATACCTTAGATGTTATATATATTTTCCAAGGTAACTATTTCCCTCCTAAACAACATATAACTTGCCTGGCAAACGCCTCGGCCCTTTATCAACCTAAAGTTATGATGAAATAAACGAAATACATGTCCAGACCCGAAGCACAGAAACGCTGGCTAAATAAATCATGACAGAAGATTAAACAGCCAACGTGGTCAAACTTTTCCACAATCATAAAAGCCTTCTTTTTACCCTTCTGTTCGGGTACACATTATGAATGTGCTAACATTGCTAGGCATAAAACTACGGAGCCACTAAAGGGACATATATATTTAAATGCTTCTGCGTTCTCTCGCAAATGTTTGCATTCCCCAAAACTCAAAGGTTTTTTGAGCGGATGCAAAGTTTCTCGGGGAAACGCAAACATTTGCAAGAGAACGAAAAAGCATTGACATAATTTGTCCTCCCATCTCATATTTTTCATCCCTGTGTCCCTTTAGGGGCTCCATATAAAACATGTTACATTAGCCAGTGAGTGTCATGATGAGCAGCTCATGAACATTTTTTATTTGTATTGCTTTGCCATGTATTCAATTCAATCATCTTCAAAATTAAACTAAAATAAGATTTTTTTATATACATATTTATGTGTGTATTTCCAAAATCCAGGTTTAGGTCTCTTTATAGCCAAAACACATTTTGGATTTAAGGGGGATTTAATTTTCAGAAAAGTATAGTAGTTTTGGCCATAACAACAACAAAAAAATATGTTAAAAAAATTACACTGTGCTGTGAAAAGGGCAAAACTGAGATATTTAGGCAAGCACTCCATTATTTCAAAGAACAAGGTGCAACTTGATCAATAAGATCATAAATGAGCAAAAATATATTCCATTTTTCATACAAGCGTAGAAACAGTCTTTGCATCAAACACTTTCTCGTAGACGTCGCATCTCTCCTAAGGCACAACTTCCCAAAGCATCAATGTATGAATATGTCTGTTGTCTTAACCAGCAATCAGTTCACATGCATTTGCATTTTTATCAGCTCAAATGTACTTATGTATAAAAATACATACTTTCCCCCATATAGTTCATAGAATGATTACAGTGACTGTGTTCCCATGATTACAGGTTTCTTTTATCACGAGGCACTATGAATGCTAACATGTGATGTTTTGAAAATAAAGACAATATAACTTGCAGACAGGAATTCTCGTGATAGTTTGGACAGATTTTGGTGTTTTAATCCACACAGAAAAATAACTATTGAAAAGCCATTACTCTGAATGCTCAGCTGTAGTTGAAGAGCAAATCAAGCCAGATTTAATAGAATACTCTGAAGTAAGAAAGATTTTAAAACTAGATACGTTTGCAGCACGAGGATGAATGCATTCAGACAAATTTAAAGCGAGTCATTGCCGTAATTCAGCTTCTTTCCTCATTAGTGTTAATGATCTAAAGTGACTCCAATCGTCCAGATGTCATCAAGAGAACGCTCTTTTCAGCTAAAACACTGTCAGTTCAGCCAGAAGCGTGGGTTTCACTGCAGCAGTGTCGGAAAAATGACCCAACTTGAAGACGTTGAAGTGGTTTGATTTTAAATCTGCTTGTATTCACATACGTGAAGATGGTGGGCGAGAGAATTATGGATAGATTTATTTTGCTCCTGCAATCAATGAGTTCATAGGGTGGTGGGCTGACCAGCAGCTAAAAGACAAGAAGACAATGAGACATTAACAATGATCTGAACTCTGAATTCAATACATCATACATTTATCAAGTATTTGAGGATACAACATGACGTTTCCTCATCTGCTACACTGAAGGAATGTCAGAATGGATAGAGAGAAAGAGTTAAGCGAGATTGTAGACGCATTTCCATTACAGAAATTTGCATAAAACTTTGGCGATATTTTCTAAATGTTGATAAAAAACGATTGCAAAATTACAGCATTTAAATTAACCGATGTTAAAACTTTTTCCTCTTGCAATTAGTTATTCCAAAAATCATGGTAACAGGTTTACTAATATCTCAGCCACCGCACTAGACATTATCATTAATGGAAGGAGACGAGTGTGTGTGTGTGTGTGTGTGTGTGTGATATTCCAGCATTAATGGCAAGGAAAGACTCTTATACTGTGAGTGTTTCTGGGTGTTTCTCACTCATTTCTGCTTCAAGATCTTGATACATTGTGACATTTCTTTGTTGTTTAGAATACAGTATTCCTGTAATTCTTTTGTCTTTTATGAGTTTAATAAAGAACTCCTTCTCGTCTTGTTTAACCATACTGTGCCATCTTTAAAGAATGATCGACTGTTACGTACGTCAGGTGACCTGTAAATGAGAAAAAAACTGTTTCCATTGCAGTTTTAATATTCCTGTTTCGAATTGCCTGAAAAACCACCTCATGTGAGCGTAAAAACTTTTTTGCGATATATGGGAGTTTTTGTGAAATTGACGTGTTTCCATGGGCGTATTTTCAATTTGTGCAATTTGAAGGGAAGTGTGAACGCGTCTCTGTAACTCACAGCGGGAGCGGATATAGCACTGATGGCAGTTCAGCAGACCGTTCCTGATCCGCACATCTGTTCCTGTGCTGGTGTCGCCCAGCTGGCCCTTACAGATCCCACACTGACAGAGAGAGAGAGGAAAAACACACACACACACACACACACACACACACACACACACACACACACACACACACACACACACACACACACACACACACAGCTAAGAAAACGTTCTCGTTGCTTCAAACTGCTCCATCAAGCAATCTGTTATTTTCAACCTTCAAATGTCATCACTGCCTTCATAGAAGAATAAATTGAGTAAAAACTCCTACTCAGGGAACGAGGTTTAAATACATAACCGAGACGTTCCCTTTCGTAGTCACTACGAGTTCTGTCGTGACGACGAATGGGGTTCCAGTCTAATCATGCCACATTCTCGGCTGTCTTCCAGTGTCCTGCGTAAGTCTGAGCTCCCTGTCGTGAGACTGGCACGGATGAAGGAGTCCTACTTAACACAGGAATACCAAGGTACACTGGGAACCATATCTCAGTGGAAATATGCAATATTGCCAGTCTGGACTTAGGAAAAACATATGGCCCGAAGGGGGTAATATATGGAGTAACACTGGAGTATCCAGTGAGGCTTACAGTGGGAATACACATGTGGGGGTCGCCCAGAGGAGGGATCATGCACATGGAGGAACCTAGCCAACGCGAAAGCTGCCAGAGGCATAGACTCTGGCGTTGATGTCAACAGTGCAGGAGGAACTCAGGGCTTGTGGGGAAGCTCATCTGAGGAAATATCGCACGTATCCAGTCCGTGGAGTGGAATGCTGAGCAAGCGAAGACACCTGAGCAGATCCTAGTACCGGCTGGTTGAAGCGAGTACAAGAGAGGACACTGGCTCCACTTGGAGATTGTAGAATCTGGCGAATGTGTTGGGTGTCGCCCAGCCTGCAGCTCTGCAGATGTCTGTTAGCGAGGCGCCATGCGCTAGAGCCCAAGAGGACGCCACACTCCGGGTGGAGTGGGCCGTCACACCGAGGGGGCACGGTCGACCTTGCTGCTGGTATGCCAAAGCAATGGCGTCCACTATCCAGTGAGACAACCTCTGCTTGGAGAGAGCTCTTCCCTTCAGCTTCCCACCATAACAGACAAAGAGCTGGTCTGAGGTCCTGAAACACTGCGTCCTGTCTACATAGGTGCGGAGAGCATGTACTGGACAGAGCAATGCCAAGGCTGGGTCTGCCTCCTCTGAGGGCAGCGCTTGATGGTAGCGTGATGGTAGCCACCACCGCTGGTGGTAAGGTACTCAAATCTGCCTTGTCCTGTCCAGGAGCCACACATG
>JAZAVI010000188.1:67500-125000 GCA_036326025.1 Chrosomus eos | reverse complement strand
TCCGTTCTGGCCAGCATGTTTTGGATGACATTCTCCTCCCTAGAGGACACCTCAACATCGTCAGCGTACCCTTGGACAGGGTTTGGCGATCTGGTATATGATGGTGCGCACTGACAGATCCATTTCATCCACTGATTGATAGCCAGAATGAAGTTAACAGCGCTCCATGGGCAGCCTGTTTTAATCCCCACCTCAAGAGATATAGGCTTTGTAAGTTGGTTGCCACAGATGACTTGCAAAAAAGATCGTCTGTACACATCTGTTATGATGTTCACAAAAGGCTGAGGTAGATGGATCTCCTCTAATGCATTAAGCAACAGTTTGTGAGATAATGTCCCAAAGGCATCTCTGAAGTCCAGGAATACGATATAAAGTTTACATGATTCATGTTTAAAATCGTCAATTCCAGCTTTCAGGCAGAACACATGTTCGTTCATACCCTGTCTATCTATATAGGCTTTCTGTTTGGGTGAGAGAATGCCTGCATCCACAAGCCATGGAAGGATTCGGGCAAGCAGGCATTTCATAAACACCTTATAAACAGTGGGAAGGAGAGACACACACACACACACACACACACACACACACACACACACACACACACACACACACACACACACACACACACACACACACACACACACACACACACACACACAAACACACACACACACACACACACACACACACACACACACACACACACACACACACACACACACACACACACACTTCTCTATAGAGTCAGACCTGAGGATGAAGAGTCACATGCAGTGTTCACCCCTCATCTCACACACACACACACACACACACACACACACACACACACACACACACACACACACACACACACACACACACACACACACACACACACACACACACACACACACACAGTGTTCTCTATAGAGTCAGACCTGAGGATGAAGAGTCACATGCAGTGTTCAGCTCTCATCTCTCTCTCTCACACACACACACACACACACACACACACACACACACACACACACACACACACACACACACACACACACACACACACACACACACACACACACACACACACACACACACACACACACACACACACACACACACCACACACACACACACACACACACACACACACACACACACACACCTCTTGCGTCCACCAGGTTTAGGTTGTGATGTATTCTTGTTCCAGGTCTCATTCTGCTCTCTATTGCCCAGTGGTGAATCTGTAAAATATCAAACAAACCATAGAGAAGTAAAGAAACAAACCGTTTTCATAACACACTGCAGACTCAACTGGATCGGTGCGATTCTCGTGGTGTTGCGCTTATTGTCTTCGGCCTGTTTGGACAGCCGATTATTTTTTTCATTAATTAAATGAATGTAATAATATATCATTTTAATTAGGTTAAAAATAGAGCACAGGTATTTATAATCCACTGCATGGAAGGCTGAATGAAGGCATTTGATGGGAGAAATCAAGTAAATCTCATGTAATATCATGATGTCACCACTAGATGCCTGTATAGCCCTATATTAATATACATACAGGGCTGTGTACTGCATTTGAGATGTACGGTATGCTTACATATTATCAATGCCTGCTGTAGCCCAATTGTAGATTATACTCCCCAACATTGCTCTGTATTTTTAATGGCAGACTAATGTTTAAAACATTTCGCTGTTTTTAATTTTTCATATAGCAAGTACCACAAAAGTCTCCAAGTTTCAGACAATTCAGATAAAGTAGTACATTCTAAAAATGTCGAAAGATAACATTTTCGGTATACAGTGACCAAAGACCACCAGAGGGTTCAGTGAAATTGATCATTTATTTGAAAGATTAATACATATTCAGATTGGCACACTCTCCACACAAAGCCTTTTCCAGCCAGTCAAGATCTTATTATACTTAACTGAGAAAGTAATCCCATAATGCTCAGTGAACAAAATAATCCAAGATGGACATAGTTCTAGTCCATTCACATTTATTAATGTACCTATAAAAAATGCAAATCTGACTAAGATTAATATACTTATTTGTATATTAACTTTCCTAGTTTAGCAACACGCAAATGTAAAACTGTGTACTTCAGTCAGAATAGACAGAAACTAAGACTACAAATCTACAGACTCAAAATGTTGATATTAAATGCACTGTAGTAAGATATTTTAAATAACTAATTTAATAACTAAAAATATAATGTTATCCACATTTTACGGTGAAACGTCTCCCTATTAAAGAAAAAGAGCAGGCATTGTGTCTGAGCGCTGGTGAACTCACCCTGACGAGCCTGTCCTCTCGGCCCCCCCGACACACAGCCCGGCGGAGGAGAACTGCTGGGCAAACACACACAAACAACAGCTTTACTTATAATGATGAGTTTGAAAAAGGTTTACAATGTTTAAGTTCACTCAAAAATTCTTCATGTTGTTCCAAACCCGTATACTGTTATTTTTCCATACAAACACAAAATCTTCATGTGGATCTTTTCCATTAAAGGTGACATATTATGCTCCCTTTCACAAGATGTAATACAAAACTATGGTGTCCCCAGAATGTGTCTGTGAAATTTCAGCTCAAAATACCAGATCTTTTATTATAGCGTATCGAATTTGCCCCTTTTTGGGTGTGAGCAAAAAGGCTCAGATTTTGTGTGTCCCTTTAAATGCAAATGAGCTTTAGCTCCGCCTCCGTTCAGAAGAGGGCGGAGTCTTTACACAAGCTTCAGAAACTCCGGCAATAACAAAACAGGCCAATCTCCCTCATCCCTCATCACATTTTCAATAAAACATCAACATCTACCGCTTTGATAATTCTCAAAAAGTACTTCTGCAGATTAATGGCAGAAATAAAGTCAAACTGGTTATTAATAAGTGAAGCTGGTAATGCTGTTTGTGGAGTTGTTTAATCCTCCTCTGCAGAGATCTTGAGAGATTTAATGTCTTCTTTTCTCTTCAGTTGATTTCATCTAGGCTGTGGTTGAAGTCAGTTGTAGTTCTTGTGTTTCTCTTTTTCTGTTCTTGTTGTTTCTCTTTCCTTCAGTGATTCTGCTTGTTAACAGCAGGTGTTCATCACTAATGCTCAATCATCATTTAATGAATCACTTAAAGGTGCCATATGTATCTTTTCTTCTAAAATGAATCCTTTTTTTATTGCCTTTGTGTGAAGGGGTTGTAATCACACATTACAATGATCCACTTGTCGGGTTTTGCTATTACCTCTGATTCAGAGTTACATTAACACTCTTTAGAGAGGGACCATATGTACTCTGAGCTGAGTTAATTTAACTCTGGGGATTTTGCTGTGTAGAAAAACAGTAACAGCTAGAAGGGGTGGAATGACAAATAATGGCAGAATAAGAATTTGTGGGTGAACTTTTTCTTCTAGTTGACTGCTGATTTGTTTTCCCAGACCTTACTGTCATCTGTAAACTCTCTGTGTGTGTCTGCGCTGCTTCACCGATGCCGTTTTCCCTTTGTCTGCAGTTCTCAGAGCTCTGCTGGAGGAGAACACAGTCAGTGTCGTCTACATTAAGCACATCATTTAACGTCATTCGCTAACCAGTCTCACCGTCTGGTTCTCCACTGGGGCCAGCCTGTGTTCCCGCTCGGGCTGGGAGTGCAAAGTGTTTTGTGTTTTGGGAAGGACTAGTGGTGCCATCGGTGAGTGAGGGGTCACAGGGGTCAGGGGGGTCACAGGGGTCAGCGGGGTCAAGGTCTCCTCCAAAATCTTCCTCTCCTGTATCAACCACACAAACACAGTCACTGGTAAAGCAAAGCTTCTGAGAGCAAACAAGTATTGAAACCTTTCCCGTTTCAGTGGTGTGATGACATGTAACGTATCTTACAACAATTTATCATTGGAATGCTTTCACACTGTTTGAGGATCTCAGATTCATGTATTATGATTTCATGGTAGTAACAATACTGCCCTGCAAAGCAAAAAGGCAGTAACTACGCAGAGTGCAGAACAGAGAAAAATGACTTTAAAGTTATCCTGTCATCCAGCCTAAGTAGTTGTAGGTAGATTATTGGACATGTGGCTGTTTTGTTACTTTATATTAGCTTATTCTTTGTACATATCAATCCTCATATTTAATTTGATATTTTACCCCTATTTTGCAGTTACTGTATTCTTGCTTTGTATTACTTAACAAAAATGTGGCACCATACCAAGGAAAAAGGCAGTAACTACAGATTCTCCAAAAACTATTTTGCCAAAACTTGCTCTGGGTGTGTTAGATAGACTGTTTTAGATAGATAGATTATTTAAAATAATTGGAACCATTTGGACAACATTTTTGTGTTGCGAAATAGTGTTGTGGAGCGGGCGTGTTACGGATAGGCTACGTGGTGTACATTTTTAGTAATCAAAAATCATGTCTAATTAATGGAAATCATGAAACTTTTATTGTAAACTATTATTAAACTTATACAATTTTATACTATACAAAATTCTAATATATTATTAATTACATTTATTTTAATCATATGAAATTAAACAAACATTTTTGTTTTCAAACAACATGCTGCACAATGAGCTTTACTGTTAAAATTAAAACATTGAAGAAAAATTGTGATTATTCCTTTAAAAATTAAGTTTTAATCTTAATTTATTTGTATTAGTGTAAGAAGTTTTATTACATTGAGACGTTTCTAAATTCTACTGTACAACAGTAATATATTTCTGTCAAGTTAAACCGAACTTTTATTTTGACGGGTTGCCGTGAAGACCTTTGAGTTTCTGTGTTTATGACATGACAATAGTTTTTCTCAAATGAAGCTGTTAAATGCTCAAAAAGTGACTTTAAGAGCGGATCTAGTTTGGTAGGGGAACAATTAGGGAACACACTGCATTTCAAACAAAATTTGTGTGAAGTTAGAAGGGTGAAATCGCAAATGTTAAAACCGTCCCGTGAGGATGCCGCGAAATCAGCTGTGTGTTCACTATGGCAACAGTAACTACACTGCGCAGCAACACGGTGATTTTTTGTTAGGTAAAACATAACAAGAATACAGTAATGGATGTTACTGTAGGCTACTCTTGCTTTGTTTCACTAGGGCTTTTTGCAGTTACTGTACAAACGACTACCATTTTTCTCCAAAACGACACACATTCGAGATCAGATATTTTGTCACATAACAAAGGATGCCTTGAATGTCATGAAAATGATAATAACTCATTTTTGACCAAAAATGCAGTTACTGCCTTTTTGCTTTGTAGGGCAGAATAACTGTTATAACTATGCTGTTTTGGCAGAAACTACAGTATGTTATTATAGTACATTTTGTAGTGAGTGATGTTTCAAGTTCTGCCAGGATTCCAGCAACATGTTTTACCAGCGCCACAATATGATGCAAATTTCAATAATTTATGCTTATGTGATTTAGCACACCAGATATTGTGATTTATTTATATGTCATTTGTAACAATCAACTAAATTAGTAATATGAACCAAATCTAAGATTAAGATCAGATGCTATAAAAGACTACGCTTATTTATACTGCCCCTATTATGGTGTTTTAAAGGTTCCTTACTTTGTTTTGAAGTCTCAAACAACAGAGTTACAGACATCAAAACACTTGAACTTTTTTGTTATTGAACGCTTGCAATGCCACGGTCATGGGTTCAATTCCCAGGGAAGACAAGAACTGATAAGAATGTAAATGTGTACCTTGAAATGCAACGAAAGTCTTTTTGGATAAAAGCGTCTGCCAAATGAATAAATGTAAATGATTGGTCTACTTCAGATTCAGATTCAACTTTATTTGTCATTATGCGAAGTACAAGTACAGAGCTAATGAAATGCAGTTAGCATCTGACCAGAAATGCAAGACTATAGTGTTTAATATACATAAAAGTGCAGAATAAAATAATAAAATAAAGCTATGATTTACAGAATGTACAGTGGAGTTGCTATATACAGTACTAAGCAGAGTATATGTACAGAATATGAGTAGAATGCAAATGTTCTCTGTCTGTACAAAATATAGGCAGTGTAAATACATGTGTGTAAAGTACTGTGACCAGTGCAGTAATAGGCAGGTGCAAGTTAGATTGATGTTGGCATTCAGAAGTGTCACAGCCTCGGGGAAAAAGCTCTTCCTGAGCCTACTGGTGCGAGAGCGTAGGCTCCTATAACGCCTGCCGGATGGAAGGAGGGTAAAAAGTCCATTGTTAGGGTGAGAGACATCCTTGATGATGTTTCTTGCCCTTCCCAGGCAACGCTTAAGATAAATGTTCTCAATGGAAGGTAACTGGGGGCCGGTGATCCGTTGAGCAGTCTTCACCACCCGCTGGAGTGCTTTGCGGTCAGATGCGGAGCAATTGCTGTACCATACTGAGATGCAGTTTGTGAGTATGCTCTAAATGGTACAGCGGTAGAATTCCACAAGGATCCTGGGACTCAGGTGAACTTTCTTAAGGCTCCGTAAGATGTAAAGGCGCTGCTGTGCTTTTTTGACCAGGGTGGAGGTGTTATGGGACCATGTGAGGTCATCTGAAATGTGGATGCCAAGGAACTTGAAGCTCGACACACGCTCCACCACAGCTCAATTAATGTAGATGGGTGTATGTGCATGACTCCTAGTCCGCCTGAAATCAACAATGATCTCCTTTGTCTTCTGGGTGTTTAGTTCCAGATTGTTGACGGCACACCACACTGCCAGTTGCTGCACCTCATCCCTATAGGCTGATTCATCGTCATCTTTTATCAGACCTACCACCGTGGTGTCATCTGCGGATTTGATTATAGTGTTAGAGCCATAAGCATGAACGCAGTCATGGGTGAAGAGGGAATACAGGAGGGGGCTCAGGACGCAACCCTGTGGCACGCCGGTGTTCAGGGTGATGATGGAGGAGGAGAGGTTATCTAACTTAACAGTCTGAGGTCTGTTAGTCAGAAAATCTAAAATCCAATTACAGATGGGTGTGCTGATTCCAAGCTGGCTGAGCTTGGAGATCAGCTTGGAGGGGATTACCGTATTAAATGCAGAACTAAAATCAATGAACAGCATTCTGACGTGTGTATTTTGTCTGTCCAGGTGGGTGAGGGCAGAGTGAAGTGCCGTTGAGATAGCATCCTCTGTTGACCTATTGTGGCGATAGGCAAATTGGAATGGGTCTAGTGTAGCAGGGAGACAGGATTTTAAGTGGGATGCAACCAGTTTCTCGAAGCACTTGGCAATAATGGAGGTGAGTGCAACCGGACGGAAGTCATTAGGGACCGAGGCAGTGGAATGTTTCGGTAAGACCTCAGCCAACTGCTCCGCACAGACTTTGAGCACACGACCAGGTATTCCATCAGGGCCAGCTGCTTTCCATGCATTCACCTTACGCAAAGTAGAGAAGACATCTGAAGTGGAGAGTGTGAGAGGCAGTTCACTGATTTGATGCTCAGCTTTGAGCGAGTTCTCCTTATTTTATTTATCAAAACGCGCATAAAAGTGATTGAGCTCGTCTGGGAGAGAGGCAGAGCTGGAGGGGAGCACCGAGTTAGATGGTTTGTAGTCTGTGAGAATTTGTATGCCTTGCCACATACGCCAAGGGTCTGAAGACTTAAAGTGTTCTTCAATCTTCTGTTTATGTATGAATTTTGCCTGACAAATGCCCTTCCTCAGGTTGGCTCTGGCTGAGCTTCCAGGACAGAGTTGGTGTAAGTGTCGATATTAATCTGAGAGTTTGTGGTGGCCTGTGCAGCAAACTCACTCCAGTCTGTGTTCTGGAATTGGTGTTGAAGAGTAGAGTCAGAACCTTCCAGCCAGATTTTAACAGTCCTTATTGTAGGTTTCACACGTTTGATGACCGGGGTATACTTGGGGAGTAGGAACAAAGAGAGGTGATCAGACTGACCAAGGTGGGGGAGGGTGTGACTTTGTAGGCATTAAGGCCAATTTATACTCCTGCGTCGAGTGTACGCCGTAGTGTACGGCGTAGGCTACACACGTAGGCGACGCCGTCGTGAGCATTTATACTTCTGCGTTTAGGTCTGCGTTGCTCTGCAGTACAGCGCCGAAACGCTAGCTGGCGGCGGAGGGTTTTAATGTTCCACTGTGTTTAGATTCCGCGTGGTTCCTAGAGAAGAAGAAGATTCCTCGCGACTGTTTTGGGTTTAGGTTACTACAAGCAATGGCGATTGAAAGAGAGCGGATCACGATGGAGTTGGAGCTTATCAAGGTGGAAAAGCAGTAAGTTTTTATTTTTTTATTTTTATTTTTTTATTTATTTAGTTTTTTTTTTATTTAACAGTCAGACATACATACAAACCAACATAGTACAGTAGTGAGCAATCTTGTAAATCCATAATTCCAGAAGTGACATAAAAGTGATATAATTGTTTGATCTAAGTGTGTATTTGAGCAGGTGTGAGTGTGGGTATGTGTATGTGTGTGTATGCGTAAACAAAGTAACCATTTATTATTTATTACCATAGTCATTACCATCACCACCCCACTCCCCACTACCACCATATTGCCAATATTGTGTTGGTTGATTTTTATTTCCATCCTTCCTCCTATGTAACAATTGCCATTGTCTATGCGTATAAAATAAAAGATGGTATAATAAGATGATAAGATAATATAAGATAACCTTCCCCCACATCTCAGCAGTCCCTATCTTTTCCTAATTTTTTTTTTTTGTGTGTGTTATGTGCAATGTCTAAGGTGCATTAAAAGAGGGAGTACAGTGCGAGTTTTTAGTTTTTTTTAACAGTTTCGCTGTACTTATAATTTAAAAATGGCGGGCGGTGCAGAAGAACACGCCGGAAATGAGTAGGAGGAAACACGATGCTACCAAGCCGACCAATCACAGATCTTGCGGTCCGCGTCGCCGCGACGCGTAGTTACATTTTTGAGGAGGTGCGCGTCAGGTTACGGCGAGGGGTACGCGTCTGTGCGTATGCTACGCCGTACCTGCCGTGCGCACCCGACGCAGAAGTATAAATTGGCCTTTAATCACATTAGTATAAACGTGGTCCAATGTTTTTTGTCCCCTTGTAGTACAGGAGACATTTTGATTAAATTTAGGGAGAACAGATCTTAAAGTGCAATGATTGAAGTCCCCAGCAACAATAAAGGCTCCATCCGGGTGCAAGGTTTGTAATTTGCTAATAGCAGCACAAAGTTCTTTCATAGCCACGTTAGCCTTAGCGTCCAGGTACATAAACTGCAGCAGCAACAATGCTCTGCTCTGATTGGCCAGATGACCCAGTCTGTTGTGATTGGTGTACTCTGCTGTGATTGGTCAGATGGCCCAGTCTGTTGTGATTGGTCTACTCTGCTGTGATTGGTCAGATGGCTCAGTCTGTTGTTGATTGGTCAAAAAAGCTCATTATTATATCTGAATCTCAGCTCTTGATACACTGTGATACGAACAGTAACGATGGTGTGGGTTTTAGCGTATAAATCTCATAAAAGTGGATTTGCTTTGGCAGTAGAAAACCGCGTCTTCTCGAAATGAACAACGCGAACCAAACTCTTCCAGTCTCAAATAAACTACAGTGTTTAGGGGCGGGGCAAACCACTGTTCAGCACTGCGAGGCACTGTTCAGCCAATGAAGACCATAGACTGGTATTATGCAAATGTGTTATAATGTTATGTAGTTATAAAGCAGGAAGTGAGACTGGAATTACTGACGACTAGTTTCAGACAGTTTAGAATAATCTTTTTCTTTTGGGAGACAATAACGTAATTTTTCTGAACTTTTATCTTTAAAACTTCACAGACCTCTTACATTCACAAACAGTTCAATGACACACTGCATGAAAGGTAATATCTGAAAAAGCATAATAGTTGCCCTTTAACTATGTGAAAAAAAGTAAGAAAGAAAACCCATATCAATTCAGTATGCAAGTATCACAATGCCGTCAGTGCTATTGGTTACATTTTGAATGGTAGAAAATATTGTAACAATGTCAGTCAATGGGAGATGTGCAAACTTCAAGACCTGTAAAGAGAGAAACTTCACCTCCTCATGGTACCGCCTCTCCTCCTCTTCCACTTCTTTCTGCGCCTGCTCCCATTCCTGCTTCAACTTCTCCTGTTCACGCCGATATTTCTCCTGTGAACACACACGCATTTCATCCATTAATGCAGAATCTACACATGCCTTTCGGAAACCCTCTAACACTTAAAAACTCCAAAAAGCTACAATATGTATTTTTTTTCACCGCTAGGGGTCGCTAACAAAGGCGTAGGTTGATGACGCATAAGCGGAATCATGGAACTTGTAGTCATGATGATGGATCTACTAATGTTTATGGATGAGTGAATACATAGATGTTTTTAACATGACTGTGGTGTGAAGCGGGCACTATTGCTAATGAGATACAGATCTCAGCGCCACACGCGATTCCCATGGATATAAAGGAATAAGGACATTTCATTCTACCAAACTACACGCAAGTGCTGAATTACTACTCACACAGGTCAGTTTATTAGCCAAGTTAAACTTGTGAGGTAACACAGCGCTGTTTCACTTGCTCTAACAGTTACACTATCACTCTAAACTGCACTTGAGTGTGTTATAATGTTATAAAGTTATAATGTTATTCTATGTGTTAGTTTGTTGGCTATATGAGACTAGCAGTAAGCTAGATCAACATTAGAATAACATACTGATCATATTCTAACATTTCATCATGTTGAGCTATATAACATTAATTAGTTCCCTTTCAGTCGAGAATGTCAGACGTAGTCGACGTAGACTGAAATGGGGATCACTCTAGGGAGCCAATCGTCTTCGAGTACTATTGAATGAGCCAATGTAATTGGCTGCTTGATTTACATCACACACTCCGCCCCCACGGCGCGGGTATAAATACGGAAGAGGAAGTTTAATTTCCTAAAAAAAGAAACACGGGTGCTTTTGCATCTAAAAAAAAAAAAAAGATGTCATTCCACCTGTGAGTTTCTGGATGCGGTCGTTCCCTTTTCCTTTCATAACGGTCACAGCCGTTTCAATTGGGGTTCCCCCAGAGGATAAGATGCTGATTGCAGCATCGGAGGGTGAGCTGGCCTCTGGAGATGATGACTCGGCTGTGTTGTCTCCCTCTGGGAGTGTAATGTTGCCCGAACCAGATCCAGAAATGTCAGCTATGCTAAAACGGGCCGCAAAGGCTGCCGGGCTCGAGTGGAACCTCCACTGTGTCCCGTTCAGTCTCGTTTGGAGGATTGGTATCTCGGGACGGGCTGCGCTGGTTATCGGCTCCTTTCTCTGCCAGAAACTGCCTTAATAGCTTTTCCCCCTCACTACCCTTGATGGAAGAGCGGTGAAGGGTTTTGAATGCTATTCCTCCAGTGGAGCAGTCTGTCACGACACAGGTGCACCTGTGTCCGTTTGTTGCTGCCTTTTGATCCTCGTCTCCCCCCTCAGGACTGTGAGTTCTCGTCCGTTCCGACGGGCAGAGCTTATAGAGCCTATGGGCAAGTGGCCTCCTCTTGCGTGCCATGGCACTGCTACAGGTCTGTCAGGCCAGGGCACCCATGGACATGCATGAGGGTAGCCCAGACCTTGCGCTCATAGGTGAGCTCCAGACTGCATCCGACCTCGCCCTCCGGGGCACGAGAGTTGTGGCGTGTGCGATCGGTCTGGCGATGTCCACCTTAGTTGTCCAGGAGCGCCATTGTTGGCTCAGCCTGGTTGATATGGACAAGGTTGCGGATGCAGACAAGATTTGGTTCCTGGTCCCCCCAATTACCCAGATTGGGCTGGTCGGCGACGCGGCGGAGAACTGCGTCCAACAGTTCTCTGCCACCCAAGCGCAGATGTAGGCTATCTGGCACATCCTGCCCCGGCGGCCTGCTGCTGCGGCCACCCCGCCGCTGGTAGCAGTTCCGCTCCCGCTGGGCCTCCATAGCAGCCTCCAGCCAGGCCTCAGCATGGAGCCTGCCGCACTAGGGTCGTCCACCAACGCTCCAGGCGCTGCCAAACCAGGTGGCAAGGGACAGCAAAAGCATTCCGGAGCGGGCCGCCCAGGGATGGAGGAGGATGCTCTTGGAGTTGGTCCAGGTGAGGGCCAGTTGGAGTCTTTGTTTGTGTGTGTGTCTGTTCCACAGCTGGCCCCAAAAAAAGCTGCAGCAAGCGGTACCCATACTTCAAAGAAAGAGCAAATTCCTCTGTTCCTGGGTCCCAAAAGGGCAAGTCTGGTGGTGTGCGACCCTGTAAAGCCTTGCACCCCTCAGCCCCCTCTTATTCGCCAGCACGGCAGCTGGGTGCGGTTTGAGGACCCGGTCATCCGCCTTCTCACGCATCCCCGACCGTCTCGTGGAGAGGGGTAAGTGTCGTGTACCACACTCAGACCCTTCTTCGGGCCGCCTCCGGGCCTTCCAAGCTGGGTCCTCCACCTCGCTGCACACCTCGGGTACGTCTCTGGCAGACTCTTCAAGCCAGTTCACCTTGAGCTCGGTTCGAAGTGTCGGCTTGCTTCGCCATTCCCCTCCTACGGACTGGATACGTGCGCTATTCCAACCCGATCTCACGGCAATTCGTACAAATTTTACGATGTGGCTAATTCATTTTAGTACGACCTCACTTGTACGAATTAGTACGATTTTTGCTAAACCGTACATATTTTACAAGTTGTCCAATTCGTATGAATTCTTACAAATGACCTACCCCTGACCCCGCCCCTAAACCTACCCATCACGTGGGTTTAGACAAATCATACAAATTCTTACGAATTGGCCACCTTTTAATCAGTCGTACAAATTCGTACGAATTGGTCGTGAGATAGCATTGACTATTCTGCTCCAGTTGAGTTCCCTTTAACCGAACCCTGTTGAGTTCCTCCGCACCTCTCCGACATCGGCGTGCGGAACACCCCGTGTTAGGCTTACCACTCGTAAGCAGTGTGGAACTTGTGTTAGACTGGGTCCATATGTTGCGATCCCTACGGTGATCCCATATGTGTATTCTTCCACGCTACGGCTCCCTGCGGCGAGCCCGTATCTTCTCTCGCCAGAGTCTGCTCTGCCATCACTGTCCGGTGAGTCTCCCCCTGTTATAGACTGGAGCCACCCCAGTGACATTCCATATGTTGTACTGTCAGGTCGTCCGCCCAGTTCATATGTGTATTCTCTACATGTTACCTCCCTTCGGGCAGGATGTGGCTTCCGCAGTGTCCCTTTCTTCCATGTACAGGAAACGCTTTCTCAGTTGTCCTGTAGGAACAGCAGTGATTTCCCTGGCCTAAGCCCTGTCCTTCCCCACCTTAAATTGCGGGGGCATCAGGAGCCTTTTGTCTAGGCACTGGAAGGTGACAGCTTTAGTGGCGTTTTCAAGGATTGATCCCCATTTGATCCCCATCGACTGAAAGGGTGCGTGTGTGTGTGTGTGTCGATCCCCATCGACTGAAAGGGCGATGTAAATCACGCATGCCAATTACATTACCTCGTTCAATAGTACTCGAAGAAGATTGGCTCCCTAGCGTGATCCCCATTTCAGCTGACGTCGACTACGACTGCATACACAACCAGGACGTTTTATTTACATTTGCTCACCTGTCTAATAAAGTACATGCAAGAGAGGCGTATCTGTCAAGTCAAGTTAGTCGTGGATGCTAGCTCTCGGCATCTCGAAAACGCCACGCTGATATTGATCCTCATTTTAGTTCTCCTTTTGTCTCAAAGTCTGCTTGCCATGATCCATAATGTTTGAACGAAACAACAACAGCGTCAGCTTGCCACTAGACGTAACGCAGTTGTCCACATCTGTCGTCATGGTTACTATGGCAGTAAGAGCGGGAACCAGGTATAACGCGGATATTATGTAATTGACAGGCGACAAGTGAACAGGGATGGGCGCTATTTAAAATTGTGAATTTCTCTGAATTTACAAGTTCTTGAAAACATTTAGGATAATGTAAGTACACAATTGAAATAAATATATAACACTGTGCAAGTGGTTTTTGGATATTTTGATACCGAATGCTTACATATTGTACCTTTAATAGCCATGTCTTCTTTATATCATTATTAGACTCTTTACATCAGTATAGAGTAAACAAGGTTAAGGCAAAGTGCTTGGGATTATGAAAATCCACACGCACACACACACACACACACACACACACACACACACACACACACACACACACACACACACACACACACACACACACACACACTCTCTTTCTCTCTCTCTCTCTCTCTCTCTCTCTCTCTCTCTCTCTCTCTCTCTTACTCTCTCTCTCTCTCTCTCTCTCTCTCCACACACACACACACACACACACACACACACACACACACACACACACACACACACCACACACACACACACACACACACACACACACACACACACACACACACACACGCAGGTGTCTTTATCTTAAGCAGCAACTTTTGTATCATGCTGGGTTTTAGTTATGCTTTGTGTTTTGCTGCTTATGATCAGAGTGTTGTTAAATGAAAAAAATATTTATTAAGAATTTTAGTTTACATCTATTCAAAACTAATCAATTAGCTCTAATTAGAGAGAATTAAAAAAAGAGTCACTCTTAAATAGGGCTGTCACTTTACGTTCGAAAATCGATTGCACAATCGATCGGACCAACCAACAACAAGTATCGAAACGAAAATAGGGAATCGATTTTAGCTGCCTTTTTTTTTTTTTTTTTTTAACCAAAAATGTGTTTTAGGTGGACAGATCAATAGAACATGTAGGATGTTGGAAAATAATAATGTCTTTTCTGTTAACCAAATGCTTTTTGATATTCGCTATTACTTCAATGCAAGTGAACAAGCGTTCCGTTATTTGTTGCCAGAGCCGTTGCTTAGTGATGTGTGTCTTCAAGTAGGCCAGAAATGCGCAGATTCTGCGCAATACGCTGTATTTAATATATCACGAGGACTCACGAGTTGCGTGTTTGCGCTAAATCCACACAGATTTGGATTACACGAACTTCCACAGCAAAGAAAGTGAGTAAGCATAGACGCACGCCTCTTGATTTGACAGCGTTAGCCGCCAAAATTTATTTTTACCCGCATTTGGGGAGTTAAGGCCAGGGTGTTAATTTCAATCCCTGAATGTAGCACTCCTGTTTGTTATTGTGCACGAAACTTCACGCCAATAAAGCATCAGGAAAACTGCTGATTTGCGCCCTCTTTACGTTCGTCCTAATGCCTGTTAGTTGTCCGTGGATTTGCCTATATTTGGTGTTGAAAATGGAAGCGTCTTTAGACACGGAAAATCGATTTTACAATCGATTCAATGAACACTTATGTCTCAAAAATCGAACAGGATTTTTTCACAAAAGTGACAGCCCTACTCTTAAATGCCAATTCTGTCATCTTTCACTCCATCATGTCCTTTTAAACCTGTTTGACTTTCTTTCTTTCTTCTGTTGAAGATAAAAATACATATGAAAGAAATCTCTGTGTTTCCCCCCCATATTTAATTAAAGTCAATGGGGCCCAATGTTGTTTGTCTTCCACAGAAGACAGAAATGCATAAAGGTTAGGAAAGATATGAGAGTGAGTAAATTATGACATAATTTTAATTTTTGGTTGGAAAAAATACTTTTGGGGTCGCTGATAAACAGGCAACTGTCAGGGTTTGTGCAGGTAGCTGAAGACGAGGACACGAAAGCTTCAATATAAATGATTTAATACCAAAATGAAAACTTTCCAAACTTAAACAGGAACAAAACTCCAGGAAATCAGAAACACACAACCACACATGGACGACGATCGACAAACACTGGGAGAAAACACAGGGCTTAAATACACTTGAAATGATAGGATAATTAACTGAACACAGGTGATGAGACTGAACACAAACGAGGAGCGGGAAAACTTAACAGGACTAAACCAAAAACCACAAAGACAGGGAAAACAGATCACAAAACATTAACAGAACACATCAACACGTGACACTACCTCCCCCCTCCCCGAAGGCGCGTCCTCGCGCCGTATAACATCCAAAGGGGTGGGAGGGTGGGCGCCCTGGAGGCTGACGAGGGCATGGTGCAGGTCCAGGAAGCCTCCAGGGCGGTGCAGGCTGTGGGCGTGGCCACGATGGTGCAGGCTGTGGGCGTGGCCACGACGGTGCAGGCTGTGGGCGTGGCCAAGGCGGAGCAGGCTGTGGGCGTGGCCAAGGCGTAGCAGGCTGTGGGCGTGGCCATGGTGGAGCTGTGGACCCTCGGGCGTCCAGGGTGGAGCTGTGGGACCCTCGGGCGTCCAGGGCGGAGCTGTGGGACCCTCGGGCGTCCAGGGCGGAGCTGTGGGACTCTCGGGCGTCCAGGGCGGAGCTGTGGGACCCTCGGGCGTCCAGGGCGGAGCTGTGGGACCCTCGGGCGTCCAGGGCAGAGCTGTGGGACCCTCGGGCGTCCAGGGCGGAGCTGTGGGACCCTCGGGCGTCCAGGGCGGAGCTGTGGGACCCTCGGGCGTCCGGGGCGGAGCTGTGGGACCCTCGGGCGTCCGGGCCGGTGCTGTGGGCCCCTCGGGCGTCCGGGGCGGAGCTGTGGGACCCTCGGGCGTCCGGGGCGGAGCTGTGGGACCCTCGGGCGTCCAGGGCGGAGCTGGCTCTTCAGGTGGCCACGGCGGTGAAGACCCTTCAGGTGGCCGTGGTGGTGAAGACCCTTCAGGTGGCCATGGCGGTGCAGACCCTTCAGGTGGCCATGGCGGTGCAGACCCTTCAGGTGGCCATGGCGGTGCAGACCCTTCAGGTGGCCATGGCGGTGCAGACCCTTCAGGTGGCCATGGCGGTGCAGACCCTTCAGGTGGCCATGGCGGTGCAGACCCTTCAGGTGGCCATGGCGGTGTTATTTTTCCGGGCCTCCGTGGATCTTTGGCCGGCCTCCGTGGATCTTTGGCCGGCCACGGCGAAGGCGTATGGCGCCCCCCCAAAATTTTCTTGGGGAGGACAGGCTCATGATCGGGAACTGACTTGACATCAACGGGCGCTGGGTCAACGGGTTCTGGGTCTGGGTCAACGGGCTCTGGGTCTGGGTCAACGGGCTCTGGGTCTGGCGCTGGGTCAACGGGCTCTGGCTCTGGCGCTGGGTCAATGGGCTCTGGCTCTGGCTCTGGGTCAACGGGCTCTGGCTCTGGCTCTGGGTCAACGGGCTCTGGCTCTGGCTCTGGGTCAACGGGCTCTGGCTCTGGCGCTGGGTCAACGGGCTCTGGCTCTGGATCAACGGGCTCTGGGTCTGGCGCTGGGTCAACGGGCTCTGGCTCTGGCGCTGGGTCAATGGGCTCTGGCTCTGGCTCTGGCTCTGGGTCAACGGGCTCTGGCTCTGGCTCTGCCGCTTCATGGGACTCGGAACTGGACGGGGCCAGCACATCGGGGGACTCGGAACTGGACGGGACCAGCACATCAGGGGACTCGGAACTGGACGGAACCAGCATTTCGGGGAGCTTGGGGCTGGGCTCAGGTTCTGGCGGGCAGGCGACAGGCTCAGGCTCTGGTGGGCAGGCGACGGGCTCAGGCTCTGGCGGGCAGGTGACGGTCAAAGGCTCAACTGGGCTGGACGGGACCAGCGGCGAAGGCTTGACTGGGCTGGACGGGACCAGCGGTGAAGGCTCTGGGGGAAGAAGCTCAGGAAGGTCGGCAAACGGGTCAGGCTCTGGTGTGCATGCAATGGGCTCAGGCCATACTGGACTCGGGACCACCTGAACTCGGTCACATCCCCTACTACGACCTCCACGGGTCCCACGAAATATGGCCATCCGGGTTCCTACGAAGGCCTGCTTCCAGCTCTCCATTTTTTTTTGTATGGGTCGATCGTTCTGTCAGGGTTTGTGCAGGTAGCTGAAGACGAGGACACGAAAGCTTCAATATAAATGATTTAATACCAAAATGAAAACTTTCCAAACTTAAACAGGAACAAAACTCCAGGAAATCAGAAACACACAACCACACATGGACGACGATCGACAAACACTGGGAGAAAACACAGGGCTTAAATACACTTGAAATGATAGGATAATTAACTGAACACAGGTGATGAGACTGAACACAAACGAGGAGCGGGAAAACTTAACAGGACTAAACCAAAAACCACAAAGACAGGGGAAAACAGATCACAAAACATTAACAGAACACATCAACACGTGACAGCAACATAGTGTGTTATAACAGTTAAAACATGCATCCTCTCTTCTCATCCTTCGGTTTTGATCGTTTTTTTGCTCACTACTGAGTCAGGATGAAGTGATTAATAGCATTCCAGTAAACTAGATCATCTCTTGTAGAGCATGTCTTCTGACATAGTCTCTATAAATAAATATACATTAAAGTCTATTGTTTTAGGAAATGGAAAAGGAAGCTCAAACATGCTACTTAAAGGGATTGTTCAGCCAACAATGAAAATTCTGTCATCATTCATTCATTCTGTCTTACAAAGGCACTAAACAAGTTATCTAGTAGTATGATTTATCTCTGTAATGAAAGTGAAAAGTGACCATGGCTGTTCTTGGTCCCCATACTTTCATTACACTGAAAAAAAGCAGCTTGGACATGCTAACGACAGAATTTTCTTTTTAGGTGAATTCTTTCTTATATGCTTAAGCAACTTGAGCATGAGGTGTCTGGTTAGTCCACAGTCGAGGATCTATGAAGCATGCTCAGGTGTCTGGTTAGTTCACAGTTGAGGATGTATGAAGCATGCTCAGGTGTCTGGTTAGTCCACAGACGGTGATGTATGAAGCATGCTCAGGTGTCTGGTTAGTCCACAGACGGTGATGCATGAAGCATGCTCAGGTGTCTGGTTAGTCCACAGACGGTGATGCATGAAGCATGCTCAGGTGTCTGGTTAGTCCACAGACGGTGATGCATGAAGCATGCTCAGGTGTCTGGTTAGTCCACAGACGGTGATGTATGAAGCATGCTCAGGTGTCTGGTTAGTCCACAGACGGTGATGCATGAAGCATGCTCAGGTGTCTGGTTAGTCCACAGACGGTGATGCATGAAGCATGCTCAGGTGTCTGGTTAGTCCACAGACGGTGATGCATGAAGCATGCTCAGGTGTCTGGTTAGTCCACAGACGGTGATGTATGAAGCATGCTCAGGTGTCTGGCTCTGTTGGCTCCAGCCGCTGTACCTGAAGCATGCGTTCCTGCTCTCGCTGCCAGCTCTCCTGACGCTTGCGCTCTTCCTCAGGGCTCCAAGAAAAGTGTTCACCGCGCTTCACCAGATTCAGCACCTAACCGTACCGTACGCAATGACACGCACACACGCCGCACAACACCACAAACAGTGAGCAAGAGATTCCCCTGAAGCAGCGAGACTAGCTGTTCTACTGGAGCTGGCGGATGTGAAAACACAAGGACAAAAATGGGGACATTCTGCTGCTTTCCCATCTGGTATAGAATATTCAACTATTTTTGTTTAAATGTTCTAAAAATGGAAGTGCATCTTGTCTCTGTGGGTGATGCTATGCTTTAATCTTGTTGGTAACACTTTATTTGAAGGGGTGTGCATAAGACTGACATGACACTGTCATAAACATGACATAACACCTGTCATGAACATGAAGGAGTCTTTATGAATGTTTATGACTGTTGTCATTAAGTGTCATTCGGTAAATTATGACACTTTTAATGCAAAGTTGACATTGTTTAAAATGTCTTTGTTATGACAACTTGACATTACCCAAGACAAAAATGTCTTGATTATGACAACTTGACATTAACAAATACAGAAATGTCTTTGTTATGACAACCTGACATTAACCAAGAAATCATAACCTGTCAACCTGTCACAACTTTGGCCGTCATGACACCATTATAACTGTGTCATGAATATTACCTGTCCTCAAGTAAAGTGAAACACATTGTACTAGTTATAAAGATGTCATTAAGGGTTATTACACTGCAAAATGCTTGAAGTTTGATAATTAGACCTGTTATGACATTTGTGACAGGTTGACAGGTTATGATTTCTTGGTTAATGTCAAGTTGTCATAACAAAGACATTTCTGTCTTTGTTAATATCAAGTTGTCATAATCAAGACTTTTTTGTCTTGGGTAATGTCAAGTTGTCATAACAAAGACATTTTTTGTCTTTGTTAATGTCAAGCTGTCATAACAAAGACATTTTAAACAATGTCAACTTTGCATTAAAAGTGTCATAATTTACCGAATGACACTTAATGACAACAGTCATAAACATTCATAAAGACTCCTTCATGTTCATGACAGGTGTTATGTCATGTTTATGACAGTGTCATGTCAGTCTTATGCACACCCCTTCAAATAAAGTGTTACCATCTTGTTTAATGATTATGGGTAGTGTAGGATTTTACTTGTGCTTTAACAAGCAAGCTATTTTGTAAAAAATAATAATAGTCAAATTCACACTTGTGGCTTCTAGAAAAACGTATACACAGCAAAAACCCCAGAGTTAAATGTGCTGTATGTAACTTTTTCACTCTACTAAAGCATAAAAATACCATAATATGTTTGCATATATTGAGGAAACATGCGAAGTTCACATACTCCTTTCTCAGGGGGGCTGGTTGAGTGAGGGAGAACCAGAGTGGACAGTGGGTTGTGTGCTGAGATGCAAACAGATCCACTTCTGCCCTGCCATAAAACTCCCATATTTGCTCCACCGCCTCGGGGTGGAGTCCCCTGGCCTCAGCCCCTGCCTCGACAGGGTGTCTGCTCCTATATTCTGGTCCTCTGGAATATACACTGCCCTAAGAGAGAGTATTTTCCCCAGGGACCACAAGAGAATCTGGTGCGCCAGTTTGCAAAGCGGACGCGAACACAGACCCCCTGACGGTTCAGATAAGAGACCACCGATGTCTTGTCTTGTCCCTGAGCGGGGTCAGAGCTGCATCTGCACATTTCGTGAATGTGCGGGGTGACAGAGCTAGACCGAAAGGAAGTGCCTGATACTGGTGTTCTTTGCCCCCGAAAGAAAACCTCAGAAACCTCCTGTGCTGAGGGAGGATGGAGACACGGAGGTAAGCATTTTTCTGATCTATCGTGACAAACCAGTCCTCGGATCTGATTTGAGTCACGATCTTTGAGTGTTAGCACCTTGAACTTGAGTTTCTGTACTGACTGATTCAACAGACGAAGATCTACAATGGGACGCAACCCTCCATCCTTTTTTGGAACAATGAAATAATGGCTGTAAAAACCTGATTCTTTGTCGGGTGAGTAGACCTGTTCTATAGCTTCTTTCGCTAACAGGGCCTTTACCTCATGCTCCATTACCAGAGCCTGCTCGGGGTGCACTATTGTGAGTAACACCCTGTTGTAGCGTGGGGGACGAGAACCGAACTGGATTCTGTATCCCTTTTCTACTATCTGCAGGACCCACTGAGATATATTCGGCAGTAGCCTCAACGCTGCCAGAAAATCTACTAAGGGAACTTAGTAGATTGCCTCTGGTGTTATAGAGATAGCCAGTTTGGGAGCCTGAAACATACCGCCAGGAACTACCTGAACTGACTATTTTTGAACCCCCCTCAGAGGGTGCGAGTCTGACGCAATGTCGAGTTGACACTGCGCCAGAAGCTCGCTGGAGACCGCTGCGCCCCGAAGCATTGAGGTTGGCAGAACGGCCCTGTGAAGACACCAAGATGGAACGGGCACCGTATTCTGAGGTGTACACCGTTCCACCCCGGTTGGGGCTACCCTCACAGGTCTGACACCAGTGATGTCAGGTCCTCTTCTTTTGAGCTGAAGCCTTCTTAGCCTGAAGAACAATCCTCAGATATGGCTTCGACTTAGAAGGCTTCGGTTGAGAGTGTTGCATCTGCCTCCAATATTTCTGTGGAGGTGCGTGAGACGCAACACTCTCTTTCTGCTGTGAGCGATATGAGGAGCTCACGAGCGTCTGATCAGCCCGGGGCATCGACTTATAACCATACTCTTTCAGCCCCTTTATTCCCAAATAAATATGAACTTGGGGACTGAAAACACGTGACGAGTATGGTTTATTCCACGATCTGGACAGCTCACTGTGCAGATCGGGGAAAAAGGGAAGGCCCCGTGGTGGAAGTGAAATATTAGATGGTAGGAAGCGCTCGTCTAATTTGCTTTTTCTCAGCTGGCCAATCAATATGTAATTTATCCAGAGCGCGAGTAATCACTTCCACCAGCTCCTCATATGCTGGGGAAAGAGGTGGCAAATCTCTTTCCCTCGTGTGCGTGCGTGCTTTCAGTTTCGATGCCCAGCACGTCTAACTCCTCGGAGCTAGAGAACTGAGGCATCGGGCTCTCTCCCCGGGAAGAAGGAACCGCAGTGTGCTTCTGACACCGGAGGGAGAGCACAGGATCCTCCAGATAAGGAGGGAGATAAGGTCCGAAGAGAAACCGTCTGAGGGTCTCCAAACCCTCTGAAAGATCCTGTTGCGATCCCCAGGAATGCAATCTCTGTGTTGACAAACATATACAAACATTTATATAATTTAAAATCACATTTGCAAGTGGCTCAGATTGGATATGGAAAAATTTGATCTTGTGCAGATTTTTGTTTACACGCGTGCAACAAATTCCGATCTGTGTCAGATGTGAGTAAAAGATCAGATTTTTTGTGCCAGTGTATACGCAGCCACTGATCACCATAATGGTGACCAAACATTTTCAAAATAAAACAACATCTAAAGCTCTGTTAAATCTCAAAATTAACTTCTGGAGATTAATGGCAGAAATAAAGTCAAACTGGTTATTAATAAGTGAAGCTGGTAATGCTGTTTGTGGAGTTGTTTAATCCTCCTCTGCTGAGATCTTGAGAGATTTAATGTCTTCTTTTCTCTTCAGTTGATCTAGGCTGTGGTTGAAGTCAGTTGTAGTTCTTGTGTTTCTTTTTTTCTGTTCTTGTTGTTTCTCTTTCCTTCAGTGATTCTGCTTGTTAACAGCAGGTGTTCATCACTAATGCTCAATCATCCCTTAATGAATCACTTAATTATCATTAACTTTAACTCTGATTCAGAGTTACTTCAACAGTGTTTAGAGAGGGACCATATGTACTCTGAGCTGAGATCATTTAACTCTGGGGATTGTGCTGTGTATATGTGGCTTATCTAGAGGCCACAAGTGTGTACTGTCACTTAACAAAACTTGAATGGGATTTTCAGGTCCGGACTCATTCTGATGTTTTAAGCCATTTACTTCTGAGCATCAAAGAGACCATTTTAGGAAGATTTGTAATGTACAAACATTTTAGTACTTGTAGAAAAGGAATAAAATAATACCAGATGAGAAACAGTCAGAAACCAAACGTCAGACGCCTCAGGGATGAGGAGGAGAGACAGGTGAACAGATTTAATTTCTTCACTTACATTTACAGCCTTTTCAGTCAAATCTGGAAAATACAAACAATGTCATTTTTAAAACATGCACTTTCAGTGATTTCAAGAATTATTAATTTCATTATTTTGGTTAAAAACAAATGACTCAAATGACTCAACGGATGGGAACTGAGTGTGAAATGTAAAACAATGTGAAATGTTACACTTTATTTTAAGGTGTCATTGTTACAGTGTAAATATATTTAAGTACTGACTAATATTAATTAACAACATATAATTACTAGGGTTTGGTTGAGGGTTATTATTATTGCATAATTTACTGTTATTACTATGGTAAGTACATGTAACATATGTAAGAAGGACACTGTAAAATAAATTGTTACCAAGTTTTTCTTCATTATTATATAAAGAAGAGTTTGATCCAGATTTGAGGTGTGGAAGATTCACCAAACACTGAAGCAATTCAGTGACATAAAATCAATCAGAAATACATTGAATATTTCATATGAAAGTTCATTACGCACGTTTATCTGCTCGTTCAGATGTTGATATAACATGTTTATGTCTCTCAGTGTGTGTGTGACAGTGATGTGGGTTTAGACTCATGAACTGCAGCTGATTTGTGATTACTGGACAACGATGTTAACTGAGCACTGATGTCCAGCTCTAAACACAGACCCAGTGAGAGTCCTAAACTGTCTATATGTGATGGAGAAGATAAACACCTGAGGCTGATGTGGGCCAGCGCTGGTCTTCAACGACACTCACCTGCTTTAGTTCTGCAGGATTCTGCGTCACATGCTTCTGGTAGATTCTGTGGGATCTCTGTTACTAGTTCATTTACCTTCAACCAAATTCAAAGAAATCAAGGTCAAATACATACAGAAAATACATTTAGTAATCTTCTAGTAGTCATAATATGCATATGTAGTATTTTGTCAGTGTGTTTTTCTGAAAGCAGAACCTGCGCAGAAGAGTCCGCCTGAATCACGGTCTGCAGAGAGTCACTCATACACGTCTCGTCTGTCTGATCGTCATCTGTGCAGGAACAGGAGTTATTGACTAAGAATATATACAGCAATATGAAGAAGAAGTAGGTGAACTGGAATATTAATATCTCGTAAGAGCTGGCCAACCTGTAGCAGTGTCTTCTGGTGTTATCTCCAACACTTCTGTAGACATGGACACATGGTCGACCTGCGGGACACTCGCTCCTTCAGTCTGTACAGTATTACACAGACTCTTTACTGAATATAAACTCTGTTCTCATGCTTGTGTTGGTCACACACATACAGTACAACAGTGACCAAAAGTGATGTATGGAGGGGATAATTGTTTTTGATTAAACCATAAAAATATGAGGACTTTTTTTACACTTATTTTAAATATGAGGGAAGAACGAAACACTAAACTCGGTTAAGGTATGACAAATTATTAGGCAAAAAAGGCAAACTACAGATAAAGGTTTCATTTTACTACGCAAGGAAAAAAAAAATGGAAAATTGGAAAAAGCAAACATTGACTATAACATAACCTGTTATTATATTTTGCTAGTTCTATCTTGTTTCATGCATGTGTTCATAATTTCTTTGTATGACAGCCTGGAAGCACAAGTACACATCATGCTTACAGAACAGATGTTCTATAATATCTAAACAGTCCTGTCCTCACCTGTGTGTGTTCTCTGTGGCTCTCGCTGCGCTCCGGTGTGTGTGTGCATCCATCCGACACATCGGGATCTGTGAGGTCTGAGTGTGTGTGCTGGACGGGAGACGAGACGAACTGCAGACACTCTTCTTCCCTCTCTCTGTTTCTTCCTCTCTTCTGCTCATCATCCTCCCTTTCTCCATTCACTCGCACCATTTCATTCTGAGAGAGAGAGAGATGGAGAGAGAGAGAGAGAGAGAGAGACTTCTTCACTATCATATTCTCATATTCTTGTTAATTTAAAAATCTTTAAAACAAAGTATATATACTTGAGCAGCGAAATTGTGTTTGACAATAAAGGAGCAATTTAAAGTCACAATGAAATCAAAATGGACAATTAATTTGTCTTGCTAAAGTATAATCTTATCATACTCTTTCATGGATTCATAAATGAATTATGGCTGATTGCATATAATGTAAGTAATGTAACTAACCTATTTAATTTAGTTAGATTTATACTTGATTTATGCAAAAAAGTATGAAAATATTAACTTACTAATATATACTCTTAAATTAAGTCTTAATATGTCTATTAATAACTATATTTTATAGTTACAGGAACAAAGAAAATCTACTGTTTATAAAATAATTTTAATTTGCATTTAAAATATCGCAATCGCATCACTGTGCTTTGCAGTCAGTCAACAGCTCCTACAAGGAAACTGCTTAATAAACATAATAAATAATGTGTTAATGACACTGCAGAGAGGGGAATATGTTTATAAGATCACTAGCTCAGCATATAAAACGAGTTGATGTAAAGTCCCAACCATGACACAAAAAAGGTATGTGCATGTTTTAAATGTGCTGATCTGCTCTGTGTGTGTTTTTGTCCTTCTACGGAGCACTTCACATTGAAAGAACCCATTCACAAACACACTCACACACTCATACCTAGGGAACACTAGCACCCATTCAACACATACCCACTTTAACTCACAACACTCATTCCAGCCACCAGAGGGCAACATCTGCTATTGTTGGTGTATTCTGGAACACACCACTTCTCTTAGGAGACGAGCGGAGCACATTCCTACAGCACTGATTTATCTAGGATATGTCCACTCAGTGTGGGTGGTGTGGCAGAGCGCATGGCTGCTGATGGAGGCAACGTTATATTGCTCAAAAGCTCTTCAACAGCTCTGAAGACAGAGCTCTTCATCGAAACTACTTGACACATTTGATATTTAAAAATTGCTAAATGAATGTGGATAATATAGCTCAGATCACGTGGTCTTGAGAGAATGAGAAATATTCATAGAGTTTATACTGAAATGTTTGACTTTCCCTTTCGAGGCAACTCGCAATGTGTCGATGACGCTTTGGGAAAACCCCTGCGTGAATGCGTCTGAAGCACTTATGCCAACTAGTCCAATAGCGAGAGTGAGTGTCACGGGCGGGTGACGTCACGAACAGGAAAGGATAAAAGCACATCCGGTTTGTAACCGCACTAGCTTCTGTGCTTTCAGCAAGCAATTGTTAGCAATTGCAATCTATGGGTAGATTAGCCAGGGCAGCATACCTTCAAATAATCCATGGTGTTGATGGATGCTGATGAGACGGGCGTGTTCACAGAAAATCTGGTACACACGTACTGACGAGGACGAACTCGGTGGGAGGGTATTCGTTGATAGTGGGGGAGGGGCATGAGAGTTGTAAACATTAACAATTTTGCCTAAGTCCACTCAATCTGCCAAACTTGCCGACTTGCTTTAATATACTATTCAGCTTTTCATCCAGACCGTGTTTACTTGTCTGGTTGATATTTGGATGTATTTAAAAGAGAATATTAAATATGTACTCATCTGCTCTTTGAGGAGTCATTTAATTCTGAGGAAATAAATGGTTAGTTCCCAAGGGGAAATGGATAACATTATAGGTGTCATTATAGGGTGCCCATCTCCCTTTGGTGCCCTCCAGCGTGTTCTAGTCTCAGTGTCTAACTCGGAGAAGGGGGTCAGTTCGGTTATTTCCGTTTCAGGACGCCGGATTGGCTTCTCAAGCTATACTATAGACCAGTCTCGAGAGGCTGGTTCCTTTAGTATTCTCAGCCGTATTCTTGGGATAAGACATATCTGAGGACAGTCTTTATCTCTAAGAAGGCTTCGACTAAGAAGTCCTGACGCCGAGGCTATCAGGCTTCTGAGGGTGGCCCCCGCTGCCAGTTCGGTTTTCCCTGCCGGTTCACCGTTTCAGGGTACCGAGGTGTCAGCGTCCCCAAACGATCCTCTGAGGAGGGTCGTAGAACAGTCAGTTTGGTTGTTCCCTGCCGGTTCGCCGTTACAGGACACAGAAGTGTCTGTTCGACCAGTAACAGCTGCCAGTCTCAAGAAACTGGTCCCATTAGTAGATTTTCTGGCAACGTGGAAGCTACTACCAAATATATCTTGTTGGGACCTGCTCACTATAGAAAAGGGTTACAGAATTCAGCCACCCATATTTCCAGGGGTCCTCCCTACGGTGGTGGACCTCCAGCAGGCTCTGGTAATGTTATCATTTGTGGGCAGAGCACCGACCAGTGTACACCTCAGTATACGGTGCCCGCCCCACCTCGGTGCCCTCAGGAGGTTGCCAACCCCGCTACCCTTGGTGCCACGCTTTTTCGTCAGCCACGCTACAATGGGGTGTTGCTCACATTAGTGCATCCCGAGCAGGCTCTGGTAATGGAGCAAGAAGTGAAGAATCTGATACCTGAGGAAGCTATAGAGCAGGTGTATTCACCCGACAGAGAATCAGGGTTTTACATCCATTACTTCATTGTTCCGAAAAAGGATGGGGGGTTGCGTCCTATATTAGATCTCAGTTGAATCATGCAGTCAAGAAATTCAAGTTCCAAATGTTGACATTCAAACAGATCGTGACTCAAATCAGATCCGAGGACTGGTTTGTCACGATAGATCTGAAAGACGCATACGTCCATGTCTCCATCCTCCCTCAGCACAGGAAGTTCCTGAGGTTTTCTTTCGGGGGCAAAGAATACCAATATCGGGTACTTCCATTCGGTCTAGCTCTATCACCCCGCACATTCACGAAGGGCGTAGATCCTGCTCTGGCCCCGCTCAGGCTGCAGGGCATACGAATTCTGAACTACTTTGACAACTGGCTGATTCTGGCGGAATCAGAGCAGTTAGCGGTTCTGCATCGAGATGTCGTCCTCGCTCACATAAAGAAATTGTGATTGAGAGTCAATACCAAGAAAAGTGTTCTCCAGTACAGAGAACCACTTTCCTTTGTGTGGTACGAGATTCAGTCATGATGCGAGCCATCCTATCGCCCACTTGTGTAGTTGCTATCCTCACAGCCACGAAAGAGCTAAAGCTAGGCCAGTCACGCACTGTGAAACAGTTCAAAAGACTGGTAGGCCTCATGGCAGCAGTGTCCAATGTGATACCCTTTGGCCTGCTGTACTTGAGAGCTTTGCAGTGGTGGTTTAGGACCAGAGGGTTCTCCCCGAGGGGAAACACACTCCGTACGATCAAGATGTAGAGAATGAACCAAACACAAATGAATCTTCCATTTGATTCATTCAAACAGAACTCAATCACTAATTCAGCCATAAAGATCCCGACGCCAGATAGTCTAGGCACCCCCTCCAGAGAAGATGTTTATGGCCAAGACTCCATAAAGGGATAAGCCAAAGCAGGAAGAACTTGTCACTGTTCATTCTTAACCAAGACAAATCTCCTCACAAATGGTCAAACAGGCCTGACCACCTTTGACCTCCCTCAGCATTACCACTGCCGAACATGACACCGAGATGTAAAACAGACTTCCCTCTGCTTGAAGACTTTTGAATGACCTCATTGTTGAGACCTCTTAAAACCCACAGAGTCAAGAGACTTCTCATATAAAAATGCATAAACTCATCCCAGAACAATTCTTGACGAACTTATAATCAAACATTGTTCCACTACCTAATCCTATATTGTAGCTATGTATGTGTCTATTATACTAGATAGCATACAAGTCATGCAAATGTTGTTACTTTAGATGGATGAATGAAAGTGTGTCTTGTTTGATATCAGTGAGATCATATATTCTTAATTCTTAAGATGGCTTGAGTGAAATCTGTGTAAAATGCTTTGTATGAGTATAATAATCTATAATGTTTAAACTGTGATCTCTTGTTCTCTCTGCTTAGTGCTAGCAGATCCCAGATGATTTATGATAAGTAGGAACTAGTCCACCTCCTAGAATGATGCCATTGTCTCATTGGTCAGAATTCTCCAAAAGAGGTTGGACTAACTTTAAGTTAAAGACCCGAACAAAGCCGTTCAGAGTTCAGAAAATCGGTTCAGAGAGCAGTTCAGTTTCGGCTCGGTTCAGTTCGGTTTTGTTTCGGTTCGGTGTTGAATTAAGTTTGTGCCTCTCTCTAAAACAGCAAGAGAGTGTTCATGTTCGTACGCTCCTACATCGACCAGACCACCTTTAGACCAGCAGACAAATAACCCATCAAGATCGGGGTTAAAACAGCTCATTCAAGCCACCTTACTCGTCTTACTTTCCTTTCTTCCTTTATTTTCTTTTTCGTAAAAGTCTCGGTTCTAAGTTAAGTTTTGATGCAAAGTTGCGTTTAACGTTTCGGCTGCAAAACCCGCTTCCAACTTCAAAGACTTTCATTCATCCGCGCCAACACACCACGTGACTGGCCGTCCAACTTCCATACAGACAAAGACAACCAGCCACGCGGCCAGCCGGGAAACCCCTCTGACGAAGCACCTCAAATAGGGAATTCCCTGGCCTAAGCAACGCAAAGGGCAAGCAAGTAACCTCCAGACTCTAGCTGAACTGGTGTTTTTTAATTTAAATTGAATAACCTGTCTAAGAAACGAAGGTTTCAATTAATGCTTGGTGGTTCGTTCAGGTTTATGTCTTACAAAGTGCATCTCACTCTGAAAACTCACTCTTTCTCTCTCTTCCTCTGCGCCTTGAATGAATGTGTGTGTGTGATTGGGTTTAGACATTAGTTTTATGTGTTTAGAATAGTTAATAAAGTCGTCCATATATTTGAAAAGATATTTGTCTTGTGTTTTGCTTACACATGTAATGCCTTGTACTGCCGATCTAAAGTTACCTTGCTAATACATAGTGTTTCACTATAGATTGGATATTTATATCTGTTGCCAAGGTTTAAATTACGGCCCGTTCAAATGAACTCTAAACGAGTCATTTGCTCGGTTCCATAGTGATTCGGTCAATGATTCATTGCAAATCGATGAATCATTCCCTTTGAGCTAAATTGGCCTTCCGGCCCCCTTAAATACATTTTATGTATATTATTATTATGTAGGCTCGCTACATTATTTGGTGGAGGATGCGGGCAGTTCAACCTAAATTGTAAGAATATTATCAAGATTTATCTTTTCATATTGTGCGGATGAGAGATCCGATTCTCTGAGAGTCTGTGTGTGACGCGCGCAGCGCGCGCCCCGTTTGAATGCTGCTGCTGCTGCTGTTGTTGTCTGTGAGTGAAGCTCCCAGAGAAAGCTGAAAAGTCTAGTCTGCCGCCCTATTTGCTTTCTTGTTAACTGCAGTAAATAAGATATAAAACCTCACACTACGATAAGGTAAGAATTGAGCGTGTTCCTCATTTCCAGAAATACCTCGTTAGAGCTGTTCGATTTCTGCGTGTTCCAGAGTCTTTCAGGAAAGCTGTAACGTTGTGTGTGTGTTTATATCAGTTAGAGAACTGAACGAAATCAAACTGCAGTAATTAAAATAACCCTATAAGGACTAATATTCTCCTCACAGAGCGATGAGCGTGTTCCTCATCTAAGCTAGTCATAAGCCTTATATTTATTTATCTGATTCAGTGCGTGTCCCACTGATCCCCGTGATAAACAGCGAGGCTTAACTAATCTTATCTGTTTGTGTCCGTTCAAATAATTCTCGTGTAACATTGCGCATGTCCGAGTGTAATTTGAATAGTGGTTATTTCAATTCGTTATCAAGTAAAGCTTGCCATTGAAACTGAACCAACAGTTATTGTTTTATGTGCCTAGATAAACTTGCACAGAGACGATCCGCCGAGGTCGTCCTAATTACATATATTAACGCAAAGCTGTCGCTTGCTTAAAGTTAATATCACTCTTGACAAACTGAGTGAAGCCCCACGTCGTAAAACCAGCTACGAGTGGTGTATCTTATTTGAACAGTGTGAAATGCGCCGACATTTCCCGTAATAGGATCGATTGTTACTGTACATGCATGTTCTGTGGACATTGTTGAAATGCTCCCATATTGCATGGAACTCTAACAAACTGTTTTCCAACTGTCTGCAATTCCCGGTTCGCCCACTAGCGTTCGCTTGGTCGCTATAGTTACGATCGTGACACGGAAGTCTTAGCCAACGCTTCCGGGTGAACTTTGACCCAACCCTCGGTGTAAACAAACGCTAGCTAAGCTAAGCTAACCTGAGCAGTTGTTCACATTGAGGCCTGTGCTAAAGCCTTTAGCATCAGTTACTGTTATCAATACTAACCCCAGCAGTTAACTACAGTGTCTGTTTGAACAAAGTTAAATTGATTTAACCATTTAAACACCTCGACCTTTTACACCTGTTGTTTTTTTTTCCTTCTTTCTTTTACCTTTTACAATTATTAATTAATTTACCTGCATTTTACTTGAAAAAGAAAATACTGGTTTACTATTATTAATTGTCAATTTTGAATTTGATTTTAAAGAAAAGGAAATATCAAAATAAAATTGAAATTCTATTTTTTTTTTAAGACAGATCATTTCTAATGATTTCTAGATTTATTTTTAATAATTCTAATTTCATAATTTTCATAATTTCTAAATTTCTCGTTGAGATCTAATCACTTTAGGTGAATAAGTCTTGCACTCTGAGAGTTAAAATTTGAAAGTTGTTATTACTATTACAAAATAGTGTTAGACTCAGACTTGCTCATTATTGTCATTGCGTTTTATCCTTGCGTTGGTTATAAACTTAACCACTATATTTGTTCTGATTAATTAATTTTCGGGAAGCTTCAATAGGGGACATTACCATCTCCATACGAGTTTCAAATAAACCAGAGACAATCGTCCTTTACCAAAGTTTATTTGTGTGTTTAGTTGTTCCTCAACTATCAATTCTATACTCGTGGTAGACGTAAAGGTAGCGGGATCCAACCTCCTTGCTTCACTTCTTCCTCATCACGTCTTTCCTGTTCTGTCCTGCTTTATTCCATCTTATTCTTCACATTTGTAGGAACAAACCTGGAAGAACCACCAATCGACTCTAAAAGAGACAAATATAATCTGTCCCAACAAACAGATTATTAGATATTTGATTTTTAATCAAACCCTCTTGTGTTCTTCATACTCTCCCTGCATTTGAAACGCAATTTAAACTTTGACATCTTATCCAAGATCAAGTAACAGAGACAAGTGCCGAGCAAACTCCGCCTTCACAGCATCCCTGCTGTAACCCCTGCTGTAAGCGGTCGAACTGAAGGTGTGTGTGTCAATCCTGTCAAACTCAGAGAAGAGGTATCAACATCATTATTGTATTATTTTTCCTCGCAAACATAAGCAATAATATTGTTTACCTTTCTGGAAACAGATTTTCATTGATAAAAAACATTTATGAGAAATTAATACTTCCCCTAGTTAATAATTTTCTTTTGTTTTTTTTTTCCCTCATTGAAATTGGTTGTTAACTTTTCTCGCTTTTTCCCTTACTCAGTTGAGCGACTAAGTCCTCACACCACGAGTTGAAACCAGCTTTTCATTGATAGAAAATATTTATAAAAATATTTCTCCCATTGAAAAAAAAGGTTTCTTTCCATTGAGATTTGTTTAACCTTTTTCTTATTCTTTCCTTTACCCAGTTGAGTGACGAGATCTTCGCATCACTAGCCTCACTGTGTACCCTTAGACCAACACTTAGTCATCACGACACTTCACTATTGGTGTACAATTACTGAAACGACACTTAGCCGTTCAACCACATATAGGCTTATACACACAGATCTGTGTCAGTCTCTTCACCAAGCGTGCCAACATGTCGTGGACGACAAACCCCACTGCCCAACGGGAAGACGTGGACGCCTGGCTCAGAGGCATTACAGACTGCCTCACACCAAAGACAATTGAACTGTTATTATTTTTAATAATAATCATAATTCTGAGAAGATTCCTGACACATGATTCAAGCCAGAACCACAACCACGTGGAACTAACCAAGATAACCTGTTCCTTAAGTAATGCCTTCACAGCCCAGCTAAACCTAAGCCACCAGCACGTCACCCAACTACAGGAGGAGCTGACACGTGCCCAGAACCGCATAGACAAGCTGGAAGTGAAAGTCCAGGATGACTCCAAGACCACCGAGTTCCTGAGAGAGCTGATGCACACTCAACACTGCAAAGACCAGCTCAAAGGTAAAGCTCAAGACAAACTCAAAGTGTCTGACGAAGCGGAGCAAGAAACAAAGACACAAGTTGACAAGCTCCAAGAAGCCCTCGCAGTCACTGAACGTGACAAACAAGAGTCAAAGACTGTCCAAAAACAACTGGTAAACCAACTCCAGTCTGCTGAACATCAGTTAGAGAAAGCCAAAGCTGACATTGAAAGTAAGAACTCTAAAATCACTGCTCTGGAAGACCACCTGCAAAGGTGCAGCGTTGAAATGGACCATCTGATCCAACAGCGAGACGCCGCCAACGACGAGCTCTACGCGGTCAGAGATGAACTCCAGCACATTTTCCAACAGAAACCAGAGCCAAGAAGGGAGAGACCTCCCTCAGCATCACCCCTGCTGAGCAGAACAGAGTCCTCCATCCAAGAACTGGCATACAGTGAAAGAAGTGAATGGCCACAACCCAAAACGTCACCGGCCTTCACCACAGAACTGTTCACTGCCAACAAACGAAGAGAGCTCATCCAGGCAGATGCCCAAGCTGCACACGGGATGACCATTAAAGACCTCAACCAGCTGGTTAAGAATATCACTCAGTTCAACCCGAACTTCACAGAGGGTCCCGACATCCAGGCCTACCTCCGTGATATTGACTTCCACCTAGCGGTGAGACCCCATATGACTGACAGAGACAGGTTTTACCTCCTCAGATCCACATCCAGTCCAGAGGTACGAAGCTTCCTAGACCGACAACCTGCTAATGTCATGTCAAACTACCAGCTGCTACGTGAGACACTGATTAAAGAATTTACAGGTCCAGAGTCAGAACACGGTGTGTTAATCGCCTTGGAAACCAAACAATGTCGACAAGAGACTCCCCAAAGCTTTTATCACCGCTTTCGACAAGCCTACTTAGGTGGACATAACAAACCTGAACTTGAAGAGGATGTGAACTTCAAAACCCTCTTCCTGAGAAACCTGCACCCTGGTTTGAGTCATCATCTTGGCATCATGGCCTGCCCAGGCACAATGACGATTCAACAGCTACGTGACCTGACACACAAGGCCTACATCAAACAAAAGATGTCCTCAAAGAAAGGTTTGAAAACATCCACAGTTTCAAACTCCTTCAGCCAAGACACAAGCCTTGCACTGGAAGACACCCAGTGGCATGACAACACCACAGTCCTTCGTAAGGAGCACAGAGAACGTGACTCCCATGCCGATGACTTCTACCACTCCAACCACATGGAAAAGTCATGGGACCCACCAGAAGGAAACAACTGGAATCAACGAGTGCATCCAAAAGCATTCTATGTGGGTAAGCGACAACGAAACCCACCTCCGCACCACTCAGCCAAACACCCCACTGAGTGTGCCCAAGAACACGACAGTCTCCCCGCAGAAGACATGGAGCAACTACGGAGGCAACTGCACGTGCTCATCAAAGACAAGCTGAACACAGAAGACCAGTGATCACCTTGTACACCTTCCTGAGACAACCACCTGTTCAACAACAACCCAGAACAAAGTGGTCTCTCACAGTCAACCACTGACAAACACCCCGAGGTACCAGAAAACACCATCCTGGTTACCCATCACACCACAAGCTCCAAACTCAAGAACCATGTGTGTGCTACAGCAACGACAGTAAGCACAGAAGGTCAGAAAGTCTGTCACAACCAGAAGGCATCACAAGAGGAAGGCAACAAGGGAGACCACGTTTTGCACTACAGCTTCACGCATCCATGCCAAACCATCTCCCAATGTCTGCCAGAGAACTTCCTGCCTTACTGGACTGACCCCCAGCAGATCACAGAAGATCCCTTTCCAAGGCAAAGATGCAACAAGCCCATCAAAGCTTAACCATCAAGCAAAAGGGGGGAGCAAAACAGACTGAGACAGATCTGACATACATACAGTATACATGCAGTACCTGCACTACACTACACTGTACCACTAACATACACAAGTTAAACACAGCTACCATGAAAAACATTCAACAAACATGTTCTTCCCACAGGTAGACACTGAAATCGCAACACTGACTTAGCTATCCTTTCCATAGGAAACATGTAGCAATACACCCAACAAGTGTAACCCTCTCATTACATTGTAACACCTGACACTGCACAACAGTAGCCATACAGGAGTCACTCAACTGCTTTGTTTTGCTTTACCTCTTCCCTTTCTTCTTCTTTTATTAGGTAAAATCCCTGTTACCCCATAAGGGTCAAGGTTACCATATAAGGATTGACGCACCACGCCTGATGTTTGCAAGTCACCTTAAAACGAATGTTAGCCTAGAGAACTCTCTGCATCATTCGAATCAAAATTTGAAAGGTAAATTGGTCTAAACCTAGAACAATTTAGAAGAGAATAAAACAAACAAATCAAAGTTAGTCACAAAGTTGATCAATCACCGTTTTAAAACAAACTAGAATAACGGTCCTAAAATTGAACTAAACTTTTTCCACATGATTGACTATATTGAGAGAGTGAACCTGTTTAGGCCTAGATAATCTAATGCCCTGCACCAGTAAAGTGACCAGTCATGGCGGTGTTTGCCTTGTTGTTTGCTGTGTGTGTTTGCTTCTTCTGTTTCTCCAGCGTTCAATGATGTCTTCTCTCATCAACCCATCATCGATCGAAGGGGGGAAATATGTAGAGAATGAACCAAACACAAATGAATCTTCCATTTGATTCATTCAAACAGAACTCAATCACTAATTCAGCCATAAAGATCCCGACGCCAGATAGTCTAGGCACCCCCTCCAGAGAAGATGTTTATGGCCAAGACTCCATAAAGGGATAAGCCAAAGCAGGAAGAACTTGTCACTGTTCATTCTTAACCAAGACAAATCTCCTCACAAATGGTCAAACAGGCCTGACCACCTTTGACCTCCCTCAGCATTACCACTGCCGAACATGACACCGAGATGTAAAACAGACTTCCCTCTGCTTGAAGACTTTTGAATGACCTCATTGTTGAGACCTCTTAAAACCCACAGAGTCAAGAGACTTCTCATATAAAAATGCATAAACTCATCCCAGAACAATTCTTGACGAACTTATAATCAAACATTGTTCCACTACCTAATCCTATATTGTAGCTATGTATGTGTCTATTATACTAGATAGCATACAAGTCATGCAAATGTTGTTACTTTAGATGGATGAATGAAAGTGTGTCTTGTTTGATATCAGTGAGATCATATATTCTTAATTCTTAAGATGGCTTGAGTGAAATCTGTGTAAAATGCTTTGTATGAGTATAATAATCTATAATGTTTAAACTGTGATCTCTTGTTCTCTCTGCTTAGTGCTAGCAGATCCCAGATGATTTATGATAAGTAGGAACTAGTCCACCTCCTAGAATGATGCCATTGTCTCATTGGTCAGAATTCTCCAAAAGAGGTTGGACTAACTTTAAGTTAAAGACCCGAACAAAGCCGTTCAGAGTTCAGAAAATCGGTTCAGAGAGCAGTTCAGTTTCGGCTCGGTTCAGTTCGGTTTTGTTTCGGTTCGGTGTTGAATTAAGTTTGTGCCTCTCTCTAAAACAGCAAGAGAGTGTTCATGTTCGTACGCTCCTACATCGACCAGACCACCTTTAGACCAGCAGACAAATAACCCATCAAGATCGGGGTTAAAACAGCTCATTCAAGCCACCTTACTCGTCTTACTTTCCTTTCTTCCTTTATTTTCTTTTTCGTAAAAGTCTCGGTTCTAAGTTAAGTTTTGATGCAAAGTTGCGTTTAACGTTTCGGCTGCAAAACCCGCTTCCAACTTCAAAGACTTTCATTCATCCGCGCCAACACACCACGTGACTGGCCGTCCAACTTCCATACAGACAAAGACAACCAGCCACGCGGCCAGCCGGGAAACCCCTCTGACGAAGCACCTCAAATAGGGAATTCCCTGGCCTAAGCAACGCAAAGGGCAAGCAAGTAACCTCCAGACTCTAGCTGAACTGGTGTTTTTTAATTTAAATTGAATAACCTGTCTAAGAAACGAAGGTTTCAATTAATGCTTGGTGGTTCGTTCAGGTTTATGTCTTACAAAGTGCATCTCACTCTGAAAACTCACTCTTTCTCTCTCTTCCTCTGCGCCTTGAATGAATGTGTGTGTGTGATTGGGTTTAGACATTAGTTTTATGTGTTTAGAATAGTTAATAAAGTCGTCCATATATTTGAAAAGATATTTGTCTTGTGTTTTGCTTACACATGTAATGCCTTGTACTGCCGATCTAAAGTTACCTTGCTAATACATAGTGTTTCACTATAGATTGGATATTTATATCTGTTGCCAAGGTTTAAATTACGGCCCGTTCAAATGAACTCTAAACGAGTCATTTGCTCGGTTCCATAGTGATTCGGTCAATGATTCATTGCAAATCGATGAATCATTCCCTTTGAGCTAAATTGGCCTTCCGGCCCCCTTAAATACATTTTATGTATATTATTATTATGTAGGCTCGCTACAAAGATCACGCGGCGGTGTCTCCGCGCCTTGGTTATATGGAGGAAACATTGGTTCCTTTCCTCAGGGTTGTGAGCTTTTTGTCACCGAGTTGCGATCTAGACAGACGCTTCCCTCACCGACTGGGGAGCGGTAATGGAGGGCCGCTCAGCTCAGGGTCTGTGGAAGAGTCATCATCTCTCTTGGTACATAAATTGCCTGGAGATGATGGCCGTCTTTAATGCATTGAGACATTTCCTCCCAGACCTGAGGGGTCATCATGTGCTTGACCGGTCAGACAACACATCGGTGGTCTCCTATATAAATCATCAAGGTGGGGGAAGGTTATCTTATATTATCTTATATTATATTATTATACCATCTTTTATTTTATACAGGATTGACAATGGCAATTGTTACATAGGAGGAAGGATGGAAATAAAAATCGACCAACACAATATTGGCAATATGGTGGTATGGGGGGAGTGGGGTGGTGATGGTAATGACAATGGTAATATATAATAAATGGTTACTTTGTTTACGCATACACACACATACACATACACATACCTACACTCACACCCACTCACATACACACTTAGATCAAACACTTAAATCACTTTTATGTCACTTCTGGAATTATGGATTTACAAGATTGCTCACTACTGCACTATGTTGGTTTGTATGTATGTCTGACTGTTAAATAAAAAAAATAAAAAATTAAAAAAATTAAATCATCAAGGGGATCTGCGTTCACGTCCACTATGCAAACTGGTGCACCAGATTCTCTTGTGGTCCCAAGGGAAGCTGCTCTCCCTCAGAGCAGTTTATTTTCCGGGGCATCAGAATGTAGGAGCAGACACCCTGTTGAGGCAGGGGCTGAGACCGACGCACGGTCCACTTTGTTTCTCCCTCACACACCCAGCTCCCTAGGAGCTGGACGTTGTGGTACAGACATGGCCGATGCTACCGCTGTACGTCTTTCCCCAATTACTCTGCTCCCAGGAGTTCTGGAGGAGGTCCGCCAGGACGGAAAAATTCTAATACTAGTAGAACTGTACTGGCCAAGCTGACTGGTTCTCGGACCTGGTGTCTCTTCTCAAGTTCTCTCTCTCGGAGATTCCAGTCAGGAGGGACCTTTCGGTTTTAAGTGGAAGGGGTGACCCTTCACCCCAGCCAGGGCTGGACTGGGACAACAAATTGGCCCGGGCATTTTGGCCCAGACTGGCCCACTACATATGATCATAAACACAACCGAACTTTGCACGCCCTTGCATATGTATACCAACTCCTATTAAAACCACTACTGCCATGTAATAAGAATAGGAGTGAGTAAGAGTTAACAGATGAAATAACTACTAAGTTGAACTATACTCCACAGTGATGAATCCTAAATCTATAATCTGCATTTGGATAGCAATACCAGTTTTTTCCCAGAGGATTTTGGGAAATCTGTGGTGAGTGCACCTCTGTCCCTCTAGGGGGGTTCAGGAGCATGCTCCCCCGTAAGAAAATGTTGTGCTTTTTATTGTTAAATTCATCAATCTGGTGCACTTTGAGAGTTCAAAATTAATAGCTCCAACCCATATTCAGTGTGCAAATTGAACAAAGAAAAACTCAAAACTCATTTAGTTGTGATATAGTGTCTGTCTACATTACACTACATAATAATAGTTATAATGTTAATCCCATGGCAGTATAGCCATACAGTATGTTGTAAAACAAATGCACTGAAAAAATAAAAGTAATTTTCATAATTAGTTTCGTACTAATTTCTATACTTGAAAGAGCACATCTTTTGTTTTGACGGAAACGGCATCAAGCTTTTATTTTGGCGAAAAACATGGTTTACAAACTCGTCTCATTACAATTCTAATGCGTAATCGTCAAATATGGAGATGTGGAAATAATGCGTAACTGGGTAGTGGGTTCCTACATAGCCTAAGTGTTCTGAAAGTAGCCTAGTTCTGCTTACCACAGTTCTCATTTCTCTCCTTATCCTCCTCACTATCCTCATCAGCCACTTGAAGGGCCTTTGAAGTTTATTTTTTTTCGCGCTATTTCTCTGCACATTCCTTGCGTTTCTTCTCCATCGCTCTGACTATTTTTGACACTGCTCGCTCACTCAGAGCTCAAAGGGGGAGGTGCTTAAAGATGTGATTGGACCAGCCCAGTGTCAATCAAGAAAATAACCAATAGGCCACTGATCTATGAGTTTCATGTGCCGGTCTGTGAGAAGAAAAAAAAACCTACGCTGACTTTTTTGTCCAATGATCAAGATCCCAACGCCGCCAATTAAGCAAAACTAAACGCAATGGGCCGCCGATATACGAGTTTTATGGGGCGTTCAGACAAAACAAAAATATAATAATTTTAAAGTATGAGATGTATCGGCCCACAAAGCCCGTAGGCCCACCGGGAAAATGCCCGGGATGCCCGATGGCCAGTCCAGCCCTGACCCCAGCCCAGAGATATGGAACCTGTGGGTTTGGCCTCTTAGGGGGCCCAACTCATTAATAATAATAATAATAATAATTCATTACATTTATATAGCGCTTTTCTCGGCACTCAAAGCGCTTTACATAGAAGGGGGAATCTCCTCAACCACCTCCAGTGTACAGCATCCACCTGGATGATGCGACGGCAGCCATATTGCGCCAGAACGCCCACCACACACCAGCTTACTGGTGGAGAGGAGACAGTGATGAAGCCAATCAGTATATAGGGATGATTAGGAGGCCATGATGGACAGAGGCCAAGGGGCAAATTTGGCCAGGATGCCGGGGTTACACCCCTACTCTTTCGAAAGACATCCTGGGATTTTTTGTGACCACAGAGAGTCAGGACCGCGGTTTAACGTCTCATCCGAAGGACAGTGCTTTTTGACAGTATAGTGTCCCCATCACTATACTGGGGCGTTAGGACCCACACAGACCACAGGGTGAGCACCCCCTGCTGGCCTCACTAACACCTCTTCCAGCAGCAACCTTGTTTTCTCCTAAGGTCTCCCATCCAGGTACTAACCAGGCTCAGCCCTGCTTAGCTTGGTTGGGCAACCAGTCTTGGGCTACAGGGTGATATGGCTGCTGACGTTGACTTTGACTTCATTGACTTTGGTCTTTCAACTGAGGTTGTGGAGACCATACTTATATCCAGAGCTCCCTCCACAACTGTATGTATTAAAGGATTAGTTCACTTTTAAAAAAAACTTTTGCTGATAATTTACTCACCCCCATGTCATTCAAGATGTCCATGTCTTCCTTTCTTCAGTCGAAAAGAAATTAAGGTTTTTGATGAAAACATTCCAGGATTTTTCCTTGCTCTGTTCTGTGATGTGCGTTCATGTGACGTCACGTGATACGCACTTACGTTCAAAAGGTCACAAACTAACGTCACGAATGCGCATCACAGAACAGAGCAAGGCAAGCATTTGTGCTTATAAAACTTAAACTTTTTTATTTATTTTTTAAATGACTGATTGTTTCGCTAGATAAGACCCTTATTCATCGTCTGGTATCGTTTAAAGCCCTTTGAAGCTGCACTGAAACTGTCATTTGGACCTTGAACCGTTTGGGTCCCATTGAAGTCCATTATATGGAGAAAAATCCATCTGGTTCGTATGGCGTGTTGGGCATTCTTGTTCCCAAAGCGTCACCGACGCATCGCGAGATCCCTCGTAAAGGAACGTCTCAGGTTATGACTGTAACCCTAGTTCCCTGAGTAGGGAACGAGACGCTGCGTCACTTTGCCATACTTCCTACATCCCTGAAATCGACTTGCTTCGGCCTTTTCGAAGCTAGCGCGGTTCTAAACCGGATGTGCTTTTATCCTTTCCTGGTCGTGACGTCACCCGTCCGTGACGATCACTCTCGCCGTTGGACTAGTTGACATAAGTCCTTCAGACGCATTCACGCAGGGGTGTTCCCAAAGCGTCATCGACGCATCGTCTCGTTCCCTACTCAGGGATCTAGGGTTACAGTCGTAACCTGAGACGTTTTCTGATCGCAAATTTCTGAGCAAATTTCTGATCTCTTCTGAAACTCTAGAGGAGACGCGTTGCTGAGTTCTATTTATAAGGGATACAAATAAATAAATAAATAAAAATTCCTAAGAAATTTCCCACTTTTCTCTCCATTTAATCTCATTGCAGTCAAGGAGAAACAAGTAAGAAATTACAGAAAAAAATCTCCAGGTGGATTGTCCCTATTATAAGTTATAAGAATGTTGCGTAGTGACACTGTGTGACTTTTTACTCCCATAAAACAAAAACTCTCTGTTTTCAGTCTAAACTATAGATATTGTATCAGTTATAAAACCTTTTAAAAAGTAAACACTGCTATGAGAAATCTTGATTCCTGTGCTGTCTGTACCTTAGCAGTGCTACTTCTGCTCTGTCTGTAAGGTCTCGGAGCCAGAGAGGGCGCTGTCGCATGCGAGCGAGATGGACCTGAAACACTCTCCGTATCTCCGACGTTTCCCTGCTCTATGCTGTATCCCGTCACCATCTCTGTGCTGTATCCCGTCACCGGCTCTGTGCTGTATCCCGTCACCTGTGCTTCCACTGAGGATATGAACTTGGCTGCAGGGAGAGACTGCTGCCTCAGGAACTGCAGTGGGTTTGAGGAAGCACTGAAAGAGCAGGAGATGTCTGAGGAGACGGGGAACGAGGAGTGACGAGTTGGGTCGGCTGAAACACTCCTCTCCAGCAGCTTGGGGAGTTTGAGGCGCTCGAGAACGGCCTCACTGATGGTGAAGCGCAGGGCATAACGCTGCAGCACAGAAGCTGCTTCCTCTGGTGTGCGGGCGTTCCGGTAGGCTTCATGCAACTCCTGTTCACGACGCTCCCTAGTAGACAAAGTGAAATAGTGTCAGAAATGTCACTAGAGACTTATATTGTATCGATGATTGAGATCCACTAGCTTACAACCATTTTAATTTGATAACAATTTTGTCAGTAACTTTGTCATTAACATTACTGACTACAAAGGCACTGACAGTAATTGCAGTGAAAGTAACACTACTGTCAATTAACGAGTTTGTTTGCCCATAAAATCTTTAGGATATTAGGTTTAACTTATTTGGCTTGCTGTCCACTGGAGAGGGGCTCGATGAAGCAGCTTCAACTCGAGCTCTGATATACCCCCCAGTGGCTAAATGTAGGACCTGTTAATTAAAGGGCAAGGTACCTAAGATGAAGGTGGAGTTTGGGGAGGTGGAGGGATACTGGAACAACTGATACTAGGGAGAGGTAAGCGGCTGCTTATATACTCTGTTGATTGAAAGATTAGATGGGCTCGCTCCTCCCTAATTTACGTTTAGGAACTTCATTAATACCACTTACAGTAACATCACTGACAGTAATGCGACCAACAGTAGCATTACTTATGTTAAAGCCACTGATATTAACTGCACTCACGGTAACAAAACTAAATGTAGCATTTACAGTTACAGTAACATCACTGACAATAATGCCACTGACAATAACACTATTTACAGTATCATCACTGACAATAATGCCACTGACAATAACACTATTTACAGTATCATCACTGACAGTAATGCCACCAACAGTGACATCAGTTTTGTGAATGCCACAAACAGCAACTACACTCAAAGAAACAGCACAGACAGTAACATTACTGACAGTAACACCAATTAAATTAACATGACAAACAGTAATGCCACCAACAGTAACACCACTTGTTAAAGACTGACATTAACTGAACACACGGTAACACCAGTGACAGTAACACCAGTGACAGTAACATCACTGACAGTAACACCAGTGACTGTAACCGTACTGACAGTAACACCAGTGACAGTAATATCACTGACAGTAACACCAGTGACTGTAACACTAGTGACTATAACCGCACTGACAGTAACACCAGTGACTGTAACCGTACTGACAGTAACACCACTGACTGTAACACTAGTGACTGTAACCACACTGACAGTAACACTAGTGACTGTAACCGTACTGACAGTAACACCAGTGACTGTAAACGCATTGACAGTAACACCAGTGACAGTAACACCAGTGACAGTAACACCAGTGACTGTAAACGCACTGATAGTAACACCAGTGACAGTAACACCAGTGACTGTAAGCGCACTGACAGTAACACCAGTGACAGTAACACCAGTGACAGTAACATCACTGAAAGTAACACCAGTGACAGTAACACCAGTAACAGTAACACCAGTGACAGTAACATCACTGACAGTTACACCAGTGACAGTAACACCAGTGACAGTAACACCAGTGACAGTAACACCACTGAAAGTAACACCAGTGACAGTAACAGCAATGACAGAAACACCAGTTAACACCAGTGACAGTAACATCACTGACAGTAACACCAGTGACAGTAACACCAGTGACAGTAACACCAGTGACTGTAACACCAGTGACAGTAACACCAGTGACAGTAACACCAGTGACAGTAACACCAGTGACAGTAACACCAGTGACAGTAACACCAGTGACAGTAAAACCAGTTAACACCAGTGACAGTAACACCAGTGACAGTAACACCAGTGACAGTAAAACCAGTTAACGCCAGTGACAGTAACATCACTGACAGTAACACCAGTGACAGTAACACCAGTGACAGTAACATCACTGAAAGTAACACCAGTGACAGTAACACCAGTGACTGTAATACCAGTGACAGTAACATCACTGACAGTTACACCAGTGACAGTAACAGCAATGACAGAAACACCAGTTAACACCAGTGACAGTAACATCACTGAAAGTAACACCAGTGACAGTAACACCAGTGACAGTAACACCAGTGACAGTAACATCACTGACAGTTACACCAGTGACAGTAACACCAGTGACAGTAACACCAGTGACAGTAACACCACTGAAAGTAACACCAGTGACAGTAACAGCAATGACAGAAACACCAGTTAACACCAGTGACAGTAACATCACTGACAGTAACACCAGTGACAGTAACACCAGTGACAGTAACACCAGTGACTGTAACACCAGTGACAGTAACACCAGTGACAGTAACACCAGTGACAGTAACACCAGTGACTGTAACACCAGTGACTGTAACATCACTGACAGTAACACCAGTGACAGTAACACCACTGACAGTAACACCAGTGACAGTAACAGCAATGACAGTAACACCAGTTAACACCAGTGACAGTAACATCACTGACAGTAACACCAGTGACAGTAACACCAGTTAACACCGGTGACAGTAACACCACTGACAGTAACACCAGTGACAGTAACACCAGTGACAGTAACACCAGTGACTGTAACACCAGTGACAGCAACACCAGTGACAGTAACACCAGTGACAGTAACACCAGTGACAGTAACACCAGTGACAGTAACACCAGTGACTGTAACACCAGTGACAGTAACACCAGTGACAGTAACACCAGTGACAGTAACACGAGTGACAGTAACACCAGTGACAGTAACACCAGTGACAGTAACACCAGTGACAGTAACATCACTGACATTAACACCAGTGACAGTAACATCACTGACAGTAACACCAGTGACAGTAACACCAGTGACAGTAACATCACTGACAGTAACACCAGTGACAGTAACACCAGTGACAGTAACACCAGTGACAGTAACATCACTGACATTAACACCAGTGACAGTAACATCACTGAAAGTAACACCAGTGACAGTAACTCCAGTGACAGTAACATCACTGAAAGTAACACCAGTGACAGTAACTCCAGTGACAGTAACATCACTGAAAGTAACACCAGTGACAGCAACACCACTGACAGTAACATCACTGACAGTAACACCAGTGACAGTAACAGCACTGACAGTAACATCACTGACAGTAACACCACTGACAGTAACATCACTGACAGTAACAACAGTGACAGTAACAGCACTGACAGTAACAACAGTGACAGTAACATCACTGACAGTAACACCAGTGACAGTAACACCAGTGACTGTAACACCAGTGACAGTAACACCAGTGACAGTAACACCAGTGACAGTAACACCAGTGACAGTAACATCACTGACAGTAACACCAGTGACAGTAACATCACTGACAGTAACACCAGTGACAGTAACATCACTGACAGTAACACCAGTGACAGTAACAGCACTGACAGTAACAGCAATAACAGTAACACCACAAACAGTAACATCACTAATGGTAACACCCCTAACAGTTGTGACTGCAATGGCAGTAAAATAACATACATTGACACTGACAGTATTTTTACTGACTGTGACACCACTGACAGTAACACTGCTGACTGTAAAGCCATTGACAGTAAAATCCCTGACAGTAACACCATTGAGAGTGACACTTCTGAAAGTTACTGTACTCACAGTAAAAGTACTGACAATCAATGCACTTACAGTAAGACTACTGACAGTCATATAGGCTTGCAATGTTGTGCCTATGGCAAAATGGAGTACATTCAGCAGCAAGTACTGTAGCTGATATGATTTTGCTTAAATGACCCGTGGTCATCTGTAGTGTTGGACTGTAATAAATGAAAACAAAAGAGGAAAGTGTAGATGGAAACAGCAGACATACTTCTCCTCCACTATTTCTCTGTACGTCTTGATGCTTTTTCTTCTCTGTGATCCTCCTCCTCCACTTAATAGTCTCTCCATCATTTTCCTCTCCTCTTCTTTTTTGATCAGGTCCTGAGACACACTCCTTCTGCGACTCTTCCATTTGGCCAAGTCCTGAAACACAATCATACAATTGCAGACACATTCTGAGCCATATACTGGATCTAACAGACGAAAGACACTCACGTCCTGCCAGTGGTCTTCTTCCTCTTTCAGCTGGTTGTACTGGTAGTGCATGAGCTCATGTCGAACTTGACTATGGGGTGGCAACATAGAGTCTTCCTCACTTCCTCGCATGTCAATCATGCTCACACTCCTGTTACAGAGAGATAAAAGCTCATTGAATCACTGGTACTTTATAAAATTCAATCAGCTGGTTAACCACAGTCCACTTTATTATTAAGCAACCAGTTAAAAAGCAGGGGCAGTGAGTCAGGGTAAGCATTTATAATTAGGCAGGTTGTGCCGCCCCTAAGCCATGCATCCAAAGAAAGAAGGCCAGAAGTGTGAACATATGCTCAAAGACACTTTGAAACAGCCACCAAATTTATATTATCTAACAAATGGCAAAAACAAATAGATTTTCATTCTATAAGATATACTGCTTGGATTTCTTAAACGAATTTAGCATAATCAAGTATAAATGTATACATCCGATGCAAGTGCTTTAGCAAACATAAGTATTAATTTGTGAATAAAAGGTTTACGTTATAATAGCATCCCACTCAACAAGCAATACAGCCACATTACAAAGAAGTTCATCTGTAGTGTGCCAAAACAAAGTGCTGAAAGCACAGCTTGGCACATGCAGACATTAGTCAGTGTCAGTCCCTGCAAGAGCACAGTGTGTTAAAGAGACTTACTCAGGATCATCAAACACACTAGATGAACGGCTGAATCTACAACAGGCAGGACAAAAGAGCACAAAGACAGTGATTTATGAGGACAATGATGAGGACAAACTGACTTAAACCTGTCATTGCATTATGTACAATTTCTAATTAAACAGAATATTTTGCATTGGAAACTCTATCCAACCAATATTCCACATTTAACATTTACATATATTATAAACGCAACACTTGTTTTTGCCCCCATTTTTCATGAGCTGAACTCAAAGATCTAAGACTTTTTCTGTGTACACAAAAGGTCTATTTCTCTCAAATATTGTTATCATTATATAATTTATTGTTATGCAGAGATAACCCATCCCCCTCACAGGTGTGGCATATCAAGATGCTGATTATACAACATTATTATTGCAATAATGACCTGTGCAACAATCATGCTGTCTAATCCTCATCTTGATACGCCACAGCTGTGAGGAGGATGGGTTATCTCTGCAAAGGAGAAGTGCTCACTAACACAGATTTAGACAGATTTGTGTACAATATTTGAGAGAAATAGACCTTTTGTGTACACAGAAAAAGTCTTAGATCTTTGAGTTCAGCTCATGAAAAATGGGGGCAAAAACAAAAGTGTTGCATTTATAATATTGTTCAGTATATATATATAATTAAAACAGAAACATTTGTAGAGATGTTATTTGATTGCTTCATTCAAGATTACCAAAAAGGGGGAAAAACCTCCAAGATAAAGACACACACACACACACACACACACACACACACACACACACACACACACACACACACACACACACACACACACACACACACACACACACACACACACACACACACACACACACACACAACACACACACACACACACAGAGATATCTTGAGATATCAAGTTCAAATTTGGACATTTTTTTCAACTGTTTTTATTAAGGATTTCTGTGTTTTTTTCCCCATTATTTTATTACGGGATTATTGTTCATTAATTACATTTACAAGTAAACAACTTAAACTGTATAATAAGCACATCTTCATGATTTCTTAACATTTGCTTCAGGAAAATCACATCCAGTGTTTTCATTTTACTTAACACCATTAATGATGCATTTATTGAGGTTAGTAATAGTAGTATTAGTAGTACCAGTCACAATAAGTATTTACAAGAACACAACACGACTATTAACAATATATTCACTTATTTGACAGAAATAAATGTGAATTACTAAAACGTCATTATAACTATAATATAATAACAACAGCAATGCAGACTGCATATTTATAAATATATTTCATGGAACCATACGACTAATTAATACTTATAAATCAGTGTATAATGGATTATGAGCATGTGCATTGTAAAAGCAAATCCATGACTTATAAGTATAAAATGAGTCTTTATAAATATATTTATAGAATAGTAACTCTTATAAATAAGTATAAATGGAGCTATAATTCATTATAAGCATCATAGAAAGTGTTACCATGTTGGTTTTTTCTCTTTTTTTTTGGCTTATGCCTTTGGCTTCTCCACCGTAATGATTAAAAATTAAACTAAATATTAAGCTCTTAGATTATTATTGAAAAATAATGGTAAGGTGCCAAAACATTTATTACACATTTTCTCTGCTGGTTTGTAGAAGTGACCATACGATCCTCCATACGTGTTCAGTCGGCTTACATGCTGAGTGGATGGACCATATCCATGTAAGACACCCATTTATAGACAGAAGAGCGCATGATAAAACAGTCTTGTTTCAATTTCAGTGTTTATCTAACTAACCCCAATACCATGGGGAAAGCCTAAGCCATATTTCATAGCCTCATCAAATTCACCACTTATTGCACTGATCAAAAAGTAAAAAAGATTCTTATAGAAGAGGAAAGGATGAAAGAGAGAGAGAAAAGCGCTGGATGTGTGTCAGTGAAAGTGTGGCTTACGGTCTCGCCACAAGAAACACACAGACACTGAAAATACAGGCCACCCAAAAAACAAACCAATTATAAAGCCTGAAGTATTCCTCATAAATGTAAATATGGCTGTGAAGCAGAAGAGACCAAAGGAAACAGAGAGACTCCACTGAAAACAAAACTCAAGCTGAAGTTGGGCTGGAACTCTATCGGTTCAGAGATAATGTTGGAGATAAACCTTTCATTTCATACAAAACCCCTCAGGACTCGAAATAAACCCAAAGATCCACAAACACTCTAGTCTGTGTTGAGAGGCGATGAGCGAATCAATAGATAAACTCGATTTCATCAACGTTTGTACGGTTAGTGGCATCACATATTTGAAAGAGTTTTTGTATAAAGCATAACTGTACATTCCAATTTGTTTATATGTTAAGCATGTTAGATGATTAGTAATTATTACTGTTAAAAGAGTGGACATTTTCTGGGTGTGTTTTCAATCGCTCGAGGAGAACGGCCTTATTTAAACTAGTTTGGGCAGTACAATTTCTTATTTTCTGAAAAGATAATACTTTTATTCATCAAGGATGCATTAAATTGATCAAAAGTGTTAGTAAAGAAAGACATGTATAATGGGAAAAAAGATTAGATTTTTATCTACAACTTTTTATCAAAGAATCCTGAAAAATAAAATGTATCAGATTTTAATTTTAAGTAAGCTAGTTAACACTGAAAACTGGCAATCATTAAAAATCATCTTTGCCATCACAGGAATAAATATAGCTGCAAGCAGCAATAACCGGGGCCAAGCGCAAAGAAGACGACAAGACATGTCAACATGTGTCAGACCAACTGCAGCAAGGAGCAATTTAAGACATTTAAAGATTAATTTAGGCAAAATGGCTTAAAAATCACACTAATTAACTAAAAATGTGATTTAATGGATTATCACTTTTGACCAATAGGTGGCGTAGTTACAAAAACGATGTGATGTGGTCAGAGTCTGGTGACAATGACAAACCTTAAGACCAGTGGCATTAAAATACGCAGATTTATTCAAAAGTTTTTAGAAATTATGTTATAACTTTTGACCAAAAGGTGGCGCTGTCTCGAAATGTTTTGAGTACCTTCAGGGCATGGTGCTGATGGCACATGCTGAGTTTTGTAATGTTACACCAATGCATTCGTTAAGAATAGCATGTTACGTTCTATTATAGCGCCACCAAGAGGCTCAATCCCACCATTTTTTTTATGTGACCTCAAAGTGAGCCCATACATGTGTGTGTAAAATTTGGTGAAAATATCTCATTTAGTTTTGGAGTTATATACATTTATGTGAATAAACACATAAAAAATGACTGACACGTGACTTTGATTGGATTTTACTACCCCTTACTATCAATATTTTCGCATTTGGGCATTGGCGTATAGCCTATTGACCTATGTTTCCAAACTTCTGGCGGTGGTTTCGTCTCGATCGGACAAGCGGTTTCGAAGATATCGGCAAATGTTTTTTAAGCGCTAAATCACAACGCTACACAAACCGTAAACAAAACCTAAGCATATTTGGTATCTGTGGACTCGGCAAGGATTCAGGATCCCAACGAGATGACTCCCGTGAAAATACGTCAAACACAACCAGAGTTATCAGCATTTGAAAAATCAATTTTGCCACTAGGTGGCGCTGTTTCGAAACTTCTCAGGCTCCTTCAGGGTATCGTACTGATGACCCATACCGAGTTTCGTAACAATTCGTTCATGCGTTCATAAAATACAGCATTTTAGCACATAATTCAAAATGGCCGACAGCCAAAATGGCCGATCTGGGAAAATTGGATATCAGTCGACTCGGCATGACGCCCTGAATCTAACAAGACCAACTTTATTATTTTTGGACAAACTGTTCAGTAGTTATGAGCAAAAATAGCAATTTTTCGTATCTCTGGACCAGTAGGTGGCGCTGCGCCGAAACGCAGCATGTAGCCTCAGGTCATGCTTGTGATGACATGTACCAAGTTTGGTTTGAATACGATAAAGCGTTGCGGAGATACAGCCTTATGTCTGTTTTCGCAAGCGCTACTTAAAATTAATTTGCGTGGTATTCGAGAACAACTTGCAGCGTTTTTATGAATTCCATAACTTTTTGTCAGCACGGTCTGGAGATGATCTGGTTCAATTTTGGTGAGAATCGGAACAACGGCCTAGGAGGAGTTCGAAAAAGTAGCTTTTTCGGATAATTACAAATGGCGGACAAATTGTCATGACGGAAAATGACGTCATAGGGTGCAATCGAATCGGCATGAGCCAAGGAATAAGAGGACAAAGGATTTGTGATTCTAGCCATTATGGTTCAAAAGTTATAAGCATAAACATGAGTAAATCTTTGGACAGTTGGTGGCGCTAGAGGGATTGAGTTGGAGACTCCAAATTTGCTCTGGTGACTTTTCAGACTGTCCTCTATCAGTGTACCAAATTTCATAACTTTCCCGCAAACGGTTCTATGGGCTGCCATAGACGCCCAGTCGGAAGAAGAAGAAGAAACGGAAGAATAATAAGAACCGGAACAGATACAATAGGTGCCACCGCACCTTCGGTGCTTGGCCCCTAATTAAAATTGTAAAATATATTAAAATAATAAAATAAACATTACAGTAAAAATATGTAGCCCTGAGCACTAGAGACTGTAAATGGGCAAGTACGAGCAAAGTTTTCTGATCCAAACACTGGATAATCTAATCTAAATAACGTCATGGGTTTGAAGAGTCAAAAACAAAACTACGAGAGATTTTACAGCGAGTCACCACTTGCCTTTGGTTGCTCTGATAAACTATTTCGTTAGGCCATAACTGATGATTTAAGTAGAGCATTTATTTCTCTTATGTTTTCTTATTTCTCATGTCACATACACAACATGCGGTACAACATCTTTAGTGAAGGTCCTGTCTGCTCTCTCTTAACGCTGTCAGTCAGTGTAGGGAAACACTGGACATCAGGACAACATCTCCTTATGTGACAAGATAAAGACACAAGCAGTAAAAGCCATTGAATCCTACAGGTCTGCTCTTCTTTAACCCATCCTGCATTTTTCAGCAGGGATCCCACTACAAAAGCAGTTACAAAGAAAATGATTAAAAGACTGCAATTTGGGGCCTGTAAGATTTGTTTTTTGTTTGTTTTGTTCACTTTCAAGGAAACTCGCACCAGGCTTGTGCACAATTCAGAATTTGAATTCAATTTGAATTTATGTCAAAAGCAGGATCTAGAATTACAATTCGAATTTGAATTAAAGCAGAATTGCAATTCAATTAAAATTCAAAGAAATTCATATACATATTTTAAGTGAAGTGTTTGCTTTTGGGTGTTACAGCCTCGCACCTATTGACTTTCTTCTCGAGGGAAGAAAGATGATAATTATTATAAACGGCTCGTATCTCGCTTTGCTGAGGCAGCATGTAGACTACGAGACCGGTTAAATAAAAGAATTAATATTATCTGGCTTTGAGAAGTTAGATATTTTAATTTAGCTTTTTATTCAGACTTTGTTTCACTTGTCTGGTGATTATGGCTGCATTTAATTCTGAGAAATTCTCCTCTGTAGAGCCCTCAGGAAATCTTTTAGATTTTCAGCGAATGGCCTCGAGGGCTTGCGGCCAGGCAGTGTTCGCGTCCGCACACCGAGACTCGTTTTCAATTATTCCCTGCCAGTCTTCCGCTTCAGACTATCGAGAACGGCGCTCGAAAAACACCCGACACCAGCCGCGAGGCGCATGGCGATGTCTCCCCAATGTATCTCCATGGGTCCTGCACACTGTAGAAATAGGGTGTAGGCTGCAGTTTTGGGTCCCCTGCCAACGTGATACCTTTTGGCCTGCTGCACATGAGGGCTCTACAGTAGTGGTTAAACATCAAGGGGTTTTCCCTGAGGGGGAATCCATTCGGCATGACAAGGTTTATGCGCGGATGCTGTCGTTCCCTATCAATGTGGAAGAAATCTTGGTTTCTGTCCCAAGGCCCAGTGCTGGGAGCGTCATGTCACAAGAAAGCAGTTTCGACAGATGCATCCCTCACGGGCGCGGTCATGGACGGCCGCTTTACTAGAGGTCTGTAGCAGGACCATCATTTTTATTGGCACATAAATTGCCACCAGGGGAGGTCTGAGGTCGTGCCCTCTATCCAGACAACAGATCCTCTTGTGGTCCCAGGGGAAACTGTTGTCTCTTAGAGCAATGCATGTCTCAGGGGACCAGAATTGGGGGTCAGATGTCCTGTTGAGGGGAATGTAGATGGTGGCTTCAGTGCTGGAGTTCCTCCAGGATTGCTTCTCTGCTGGTCTTACCCCGTCCACACTTGAGGTGTACATGGCTGCCATTGCGGCTTTCCACACTCATCTAAGTTGATGTGCCTTTGGGAAGACACCAGCTGGTCGTACGATTCCTTCGAGATGAGACTTGCGTCCCCACATGGGATCTGGCAGTGGTTCTCGAAGGGCTGGTTGAGGCCCCCTTTGAACCTCTGGATTCGGCTGCGGTCAAGAACCTGTCACTTAAGGTGGCCTTTCTCCTCGCCATGACTTCTCTTAAGAGAGTAGGAGATCTCCAGACGCTCTCCATATCTCCGCAGTGCCTGGAGTTTGCTCCACGGGAGAATTAAGGCCATCTTGTACACCATCTTGCACACTGGTCTACGTCCCTAAGGTGCCTTCCAATGCGGCGAGGTCTACGGTTCTGCAGGCTTTTCATCCCCCACCTCATGTGACGGCGGAAGATGAGAGACTTCATCTGCTCTGACTGTCAGATATCTATATCTATATTCAGAGGTCTTCTCAGTGGACCTCGCCTCTACACCTGGCACACGAGTGCTGTGTCTGAGACAGCTTCACACTAGGACAGGCAGGTTTCGTTGTGACAAAGTGGGCATTTCGTTGCCCATAGTGTCATCATCGACTCAGTACGAGTTCCCTCGAAGGGAACGTTTTGGGTTACGACTGTAACCCTTGTTTCCTTAGAAGGGAACGAGACACTGCGTCCCTTTGAAACGCCTTCCCCTGCCTGGGAGCTACTTGCTTCATCGTGAAGCTAGCGCTGTTGTGTGCCTGTTTTATGTGAAGGACTCGGGACGTTTTTGCCGGGAAAATCAAAAGATATGACGTTTACAAGGGCTCCTGAGAGCCTATCTTCTGTTCCACAACAGATGAAACTAATGCTTATACAATGTTCAGGATAATGCCGAAAGAGCCGTTCTGTACTGTAACGTCAATGTGTTGTGCAAAGAAAAGGGATTCATTCAAACTATAGTCTCACATTGCCACATTCAGTCTCTTGTGCTGCAGTTCCCTGAACAGCCACTGGTGTCGCTAATAGCAAGGGCTTCTGAACTCTACATACAGACCTTTAAGTTAATCCACAGCTCTTAAGAGATGGACACTGATCAGTGAATCTCACACAGATGCCATGCCTGCTCACCCTCATCCTTAATGCCAGATCTCACCACTCAACGCCAGCCACACACACACACACACACACACACACACACACACACACACACACACACACACACACACACACACACACACACACACACACACACACACACACACACACACACACACACACACACACACACACACACACACACACACACACACACACACACACCTGATGGAAAACATCCAGCTGCGCTTCCAGAGAATCTCTGGCTCAGGTTCTGTAAACAAACTACTTTACCTTTACATTGTGTAATGCTGTTTAAATTGGCACCAATCTGACTCATTTCAGGTTGTGAAACCATGTAATCTTTCCAGATCATATTTCAAAAATCCTCTGAGGAATATAAACATAAGCGCAAGCACACTTTTCAGTCATAAACTCAATTCTTAGAGCTTTTGAATAGTAAAAAAAAAAACTACTCCAAATATATGTGTACTAGTTTTACTGAAATGAGCCAAAGAAGAAAGATCAATGATTTCAGGTGGAAACCTTTTAATCTAAACAGATCTTACTTTATGAATATCAGCTGCAGATTTATGTTGTTCCTCTCCACCAAATGTACAGTATAATTGTCTCTAAGATGTTAAAGACTGTCAAGACTGCTTAGACTTTGATCCTCCCTGGCTAGGTAGCGAATCGTGCAGCAAAGGCTTTCCAGTATCTCAGGTCCTTGTAGTAATGCTGACGAGAAACTGTGCTTCCGACCAGAAGTCGTGAGCTGTAGTTCATACTTTTGATGATGTTTGCACTGTGGTTTCAGGAAACACAGAATCGTTGAACTATGTTGGTAACGACAAAACTCGCATAGTTTGCTAACGATTCTTTCAGGAAACAGTCTGAAGTGAAGCTGTGAAACCCCACTGAGACAGTTTTTGGATTATCAAACTTTGATGTCTTCTGTTTACACTGCATAATAAACTATCACCAAAAAAAGAATAACTTCCCATAAATGCTACTGTTGTTTGAAAGAGCGCATTATTTTACTGGAATATTAAGGAACTCATCAGACTTCAAGGTGAATATGTTTTAGTTTTTAAAAGCCTTTTAACCTCACTGTAAGGCAGCCCTTTTGTTTTCTTGTAGGGCGGCGGTGCCGAGCTCAGTTCAGCTCAGTTCATGACCCAACTCAGGAAACCGGCACATTCCCCGTCTTCCTCCGGGCGGGTCGCTGTTCCTTCTGGGAGACTGTTTTCATCAACACACAATGGGAAAGTCCTCAGAGCCAATGGGAAAAGTCCTTTCCTCCGTGTGTTTATGAGTTTGTGTGGCCGCTGTGAACACCTGATGTTGTCATTATGAAAGGTGTTGTCATTATGAAAGGTACTGGTAATAATATACAGATTCCAAATGTATATATATATATATATATATATACATTTGGAATCTGAATATTATTATCAGTACCTTTCATAATGACAACACCTTTCATAATGACAACATATATATATATATATCATTTTTTTGGTGAATTATTACTTTTGTATTCTGTAGCTGAGAATGATCAACTTTCATGATGAGTAAATGAGGGGGTATTTAGTTCAGATAAAAAAAATTCAGATAAAAAATTCAGATAAAATGAAAGGTATTTAGTGTTTCTGGCTATTAAATGTCTTCTGTAGTCGTTTGTACATGTGTGTGATCTGAATACAGTGGCAGATCCGTTCTTTATTCTTTATCCATTCTTTATGTTATTCATGACACTTATCTTTAATGTTTTGTTCTGTGTGCTTTTCCAAAAACTGATCTGGTCATCATTTACTCATCCTCATGTAAATTTATTTATTCTGTGATATTCTTTTATTCTTAACACTGAAGAAAGTCACACATGTTTGGCATGAGACAAGTTGAAAAAATAATTAAACTTTTTGGGTGAGCAATCCTTTTGATTACTATTAAATAATTTTAAATGAATTATGCATTATGTTTAATTATTTATACTGACAAAATCTGAGTAGCTTTGTGAGTTTTATCAATAAATAAGAAAAATAATCATCACTTGTTTTGGTGAATCTATTTGTCCCCCGATTCCATCTGTTCTTATGAAACAGGCTCATTCGTCTTTACTGCACACTTGGTATATTAACTCTGCAACACGAGCTCATTTTCAGCTACCTGCTTTAAAGCCAGAAGATCGTCTGCTGAAGTGTTTTACGGCGGTGAGGACCACCCTGTCTCAGCCCGCCATGCCAATCCCAGCGACCAGATTCAAAGGCTTTCCTTGGAGTGTCATTGACACTCATTCATGTTGACCTACACCAAGCCCAAACATTATAAACAGCAGACGCCTGGCGTGGGACTGAAACCCAAACTCGTCTGGCTCTGGTTCCACCTGACAGTCAGAGCAAATCTGCCAAAAACGGCCCTTCAGCGCCCAGCCTATCCTACAACAGCAGCCAAAAGCAAGCTCCAAAAATATGAGCAAAAGAACACAAATAAAGTATTTTGTCCTTTAGTGCTGATCCCAAAAACAATACGAGACTCCTCTAAGAGGGACGGACTCAAGATCTGGCGGTCAGACAGAGCAAAAAGACGGCTTCTGAAGGACATCAAAGTAAAAGAAGCTGCATTTGTTGTCAAACAGTACAGTGAACATAAGACCAGAGATCACATCAGAACATCACAACAACTGCTTTTATTGGGTGGGATGATGGATGGATGGATGGATGGGTGGCAGGGTGGGTGGATAGATGGGTGGGTGGATATGTGGGTGGATGAAGGGATGGATGGATGGATGGATGGATGGATGGATGGATGGGTGGGTGGATATGTGGATGGATGGATGGATGGATGGATGGAAGGATGAGTGGATAGATGGGTGGGTGGATATGTGGGTGGATGAAAGGATGGATGGGTGGGTGGATATGTGGATGGATGGATGGAAGGATGAGTGGGTGGGTTGGTGAGT
>JAZAVI010000188.1:0-65000 GCA_036326025.1 Chrosomus eos | reverse complement strand
AAAGGGATATACTCCACTTTTTTTTTGGAAATAGCTTAGCATACATCATTGAAGTGGACATGATCAATAATCAAGACACTTTACTGCCGTACCGTGAGTGTAGCAGGCGTAATGATATGACGCAGCGCCTGAAAATAGTTCCGTTATGTTGACGGAAGGTAGCCTATTTTCAGGCACTGCGTCATATCATTACGCCTGCTGCACTCACGGTACGGCAGTAAAGTGTCTTGATTATTATGCAGGAATGAGAGTATAGTTCCTAGCCATATCAGCCTAGAAAAACTGAACTTTACATTTTCCGTCCGTCTTAGTGCACAATGTAACTACAGAAGAGTCAAGTTTTAAATAGGAAAAATATCGAATGTTTGAATGTAATCGAAATGCTAATGGTCTTGTCCACTTCAATGATGTATGCTAAGCTATGCTAAAAGTGGTAACCGCCCGAACCGGAGATCGGCTGAATGGATTCAAAAACGGTCAAACTCAACAGTTTAACTCTGGGGGAGTTGTAAAATGAGCCGATTTCCAAAAAAAGTGGAGTATCTCTTTAACATATATCAAAAAAAAAAAGTTTCATACTGTACATAATAACACTGTAGCACAAAAGTTTCATTTTTTATCGTTCATTTATCGTTTTTGGGCCATTAAATATTTATCAGCAATATATACCACCAAATCAGAGTCAATAATTTGTACAGATGATGTTAAATCAGCACTCTTTAACTGAAGGGTAAAACGGGTGATAGAGGAATACAGTACTCCCCACATCATGACAAACGCAGGAGGTGGTTTGGGTAATTTATGAAATATTCACACACTGCGCCACACAGTATATGAAGTGCACACTGCAGAAACACGAGCATCTTAGTGTGTGATTATTCCAAACATAATATTCCAAACGGTAAATAAGGACACATATATAAAACACTCACACATATTACCCAGAATACACAGTTACAGGAGATTATCGATGAGACATTAGCATGATGTTTCTTCAGCTGATGTGAATAAGCGTTTGAGTATATAGTGGAGTGTGTGTGTCAGTGTTTGAGTATATATTGGAGTGTGTGTGTCAGTGTTTGAGTATTGGAGTGTGTGTGTGTCAGTGTTTGAGTATATAGTGGAGTGTGTGTGTCAGTGTTTGAGTATATATTGGAGTGTGTGTGTCAGTGTTTGAGTATATAGTGGAGTGTGTGTGTCAGTGTTTGAGTATATAGTGGAGTGTGTGTGTCAGTGTTTGAGTATATATTGGAGTGTGTGTGTCAGTGTTTGAGTATATATTGGAGTGTGTGTGTCAGTGTTTGAGTATTGGAGTGTGTGTGTGTCAGTGTTTGAGTATATAGTGGAGTGTGTGTGTCAGTGTTTGAGTATATATTGGAGTGTGTGTGTCAGTGTTTGAGTATATAGTGGAGTGTGTGTGTCAGTGTTTGAGTATATAGTGGAGTGTGTGTGTCAGTGTTTGAGTATATATTGGAGTGTGTGTGTCAGTGTTTGAGTATATAGTGGAGTGTGTGTGTCAGTGTTTGAGTATTGGAGTGTGTGTGTCAGTGTTTGAGTATATATTGGAGAGTGTGTGTCAGTGTTTGAGAATTGGAGTGTGTGTGTCAGTGTTTGAGTATATAGTGGAGTGTGTGTGTGTCAGTGTTTGAGTATATATTGGAGTGTGTGTGTCAGTGTTTGAGTATATAGTGGAGTGTGTGTGTCAGTGTTTGAGTATATATTGGAGTGTGTGTGTCAGTGTTTGAGTATATAGTGGAGCGTGTGTGTCAGTGTTTGAGTATATATTGGAGTGTGTGTGTCAGTGTTTGAGTATATAGTGGAGTGTGTGTGTCAGTGTTTGAGTATATATTGGAGTGTGTGTGTAAGTGTTTGAGTATATATTGGAGTGTGTGTGTCAGTGTTTGAGTATATATTGGAGTGTGTGTGTGTGTGTGTGTCAGTGTTTGAGTATTGGAGTGTGTGTGTCAGTGTTTGAGTATATATTGAAGTGTGTGTGTCAGTGTTTGAGTATATATTGGAGTGTGTGTGTGTCAGTGTTTGAGTATATATTGGAGTGTGTGTGTCAGTGTTTGAGTATATATTGGAGTGTGTGTGTGTCAGTGTTTGAGTATATAGTGGAGTGTGTGTGTCAGTGTTTGAGTATTGGAGTGTGTGTGTGTCAGTGTTTGAGTATATATTAGAGTGTGTGTGTCAGTGTTTGAGTATATATTGGAGTGTGTGTGTCAGTGTTTGAGTATATATTGGAGTGTGTGTGTCAGTGTTTGAGTATTGGAGTGTGTGTGTGTCAGTGTTTGAGTATATAGTGGAGTGTGTGTGTCAGTGTTTGAGTATATATTGGAGTGTGTGTGTCAGTGTTTGAGTATATATTAGAGTGTGTGTGTGTCAGCGTTTGAGTATATAGTGGAGTGTGTGTGTCAGTGTTTGAGTATATATTAGAGTGTGTGTGTCAGTGTTTGAGTATATATTAGAGTGTGTGTGTCAGTGTTTGAGTATATATTGGAGTGTGTGTGTGGTCAGTGTTTGAGTATATATTAGAGTGTGTGTGTCAGTGTTTGAGTATTGGAGTGTGTGTGTCAGTGTTTGAGTATATATTGGAGAGTGTGTGTCAGTGTTTGAGTATATATTGGAGTGTGTGTGTGTTCAGTGTTTGAGTATATATTAGAGTGTGTGTGTCAGTGTTTGAGTATATATTGGAGTGTGTGTGTCAGTGTTTGAGTATATATTGGAGTGTGTGTGTGTCAGTGTTTGAGTATATATTGGAGAGTGTGTGTCAGTGTTTGAGTATTGGAGTGTGTGTGTCAGTGTTTGAGTATTGGAGTGTGTGTGTCAGCGTTTAAATATATATTGGAGTGTGTGTGTGTCAGTGTTTGAGTATTGGAGTGTGTGTGTCAGCGTTTAAATATATATTGGAGTGTGTGTGTGTCAGTGTTTGAGTATATAGTGGAGTGTGTGTGTCAGTGTTTGATTATATATTGGAGTGTGTGTGTCAGTGTTTGAGTATTGGAGTGTGTGTGTCAGTGTTTGAGTATACAGTGGAGTGTGTGTGTCAGTGTTTGAGTATTGGAGTGTGTGTGTCAGTGTTTGAGTATATATTGGAGTGTGTGTGTCAGTGTTTGAGTATTGGAGTGTGTGTGTCAGTGTTTGAGTATATATTGGAGTGTGTGTGTCAGTGTTTGAGTATATAGTGGAGTGTGTGTGTCAGTGTTTGAGAATATATTTTACTTTTACTTTATACTTTATTAGTCCCATCGCTGGGAAATTTGTCTTGGACAACGTGCAAAGTCCGTACAAACAAACAATATACATTAAAAACGAATAAAAACAAGTAAGATTATAAAAAACACAGAGATAGTCGATACATACAATACCACATACATTAAAACAAAACAGAGAATACATGTAAGACATCATGGCAATTCACAGTATTTTATCTCTATTTAGCACTTTGATTGCAGTAGAAACAAAGCAATTTTCAGTCGGTTAGACCTGCACTTCAGTACCCTATACCTCCTGCCTGATGGTAATAATTTAAAATGAGCATTCAGGATATGAGTATCGTCTCCCACAATTTTCTTGGCATGGTATAAAATTGAAGTATCGTACAACTCTTTTGGTGATAATCGCTCCTCACCTCCTATGATTTTAAAGGAGGTGTGCACCAAACGTCCTAACCTCGATTTTGAATGGACAGACAAGTTACCATACCATGCAGTGATACCGTATCTAATCAAGCTCTCAAAAATAGACTGATAAAACAAGTACAGGATTCTCTGGTTCACTCCGAACGCTTTTAACCTGCGTATAAAGTATAGTCTCTGCTGTAACCTAGAACACAAATTGTCGACATGAAAAGACCAGCATAGTGAATTATCTATGCAGACCCCCAAGTACTTGTATGAAGGAACCTGTGCGATGATATTACCATGTATCATCACTGCACTATGATCCCCCACGCTTCTAGGATTGAAAATCATCTCGACCGTCTTCGTTCCATTAAGTATTAGCGAGTTATCTTCACACCAGCCTACAAATCTGTCCACCTCAGAGAAATAATGTGAAGCACTGTCTTTACTCTTTAGTAGGGTTAAAATTGCTGTGTCATCAGAAAATTTTATAAAAAAAGTACTGTCTTGGCTTGCTACACAATCATTAGTATATAATGTAAATAAGATTGGAGAGCAAACGCATCCCTGCGGCGCTCCCGTGTTCGTAATTTTAACATCAGAATACGAGTTGTTGACTCTCACCTGTTGTGTACGGTTGTACAGAAAGGAATAGAGCCACTTAATATAGTATGGATTTACCTTAAGCTCCTTTAACTTTCTGGTCAACAACATGGGATTCAGGGTATTAAACGCTGAGCTAAAATCAATAAAAAGTAAACGGGCATATGCTTGAGTGTCCTCTAAATGACTTATAACCAGATGAGAGATGCAATATTGGAGTGTGTGTGTCAGTGTTTGAGTATATAGTGGAGTGTGTGTGTCAGTGTTTGAGTATATATTGGAGTGTGTGTGTCAGTGTTTGAGTATTGGAGTGTGTGTGTCAGTGTTTGAGTATATATTGGAGTGTGTGTGTCAGTGTTTGAGTATATATTGGAGTGTGTGTGTGTCAGTGTTTGAGTATATAGTGGAGTGTGTGTGTCAGTGTTTGAGTATATATTGGAGTGTGTGTGTCAGTGTTTGAGTATTGGAGTGTGTGTGTCAGTGTTTGAGTATATATTAGAGTGTGTGTGTCAGTGTTTGAGTATATATTGGAGTGTGTGTGTCAGTGTTTGAGTATATATTGGAGTGTGTGTGTGTCAGTGTTTGAGTATATATTGGAGTGTGTGTGTGTCAGTGTTTGAGTATATAGTGGAGTGTGTGTGTCAGTGTTTGAGTATTGGAGTGTGTGTGTGTCAGTGTTTGAGTATATAGTGGAGTGTGTGTGTCAGTGTTTGAGTATATAGTGGAGTGTGTGTGTCAGTGTTTGAGTATATATTGGAGTGTGTGTGTCAGTGTTTGAGTATATATTGGAGTGTGTGTGTCAGTGTTTGAGTATATATTGGAGTGTGTGTGTCAGTGTTTGAGTATATATTGGAGTGTGTGTGTCAGTGTTTGAGTATATATTACAGTGTGTGTGTCAGTGTTTGAGTATATATTGGAGTGTGTGTGTCAGTGTTTGAGTATTGGAGTGTGTGTGTCAGTGTTTGAGTATATATTGGAGTGTGTTTGTCAGTGTTTGAGTATATAGTGGAGCGTGTGTGTCAGTGTTTGAGTATTGGAGTGTGTGTATCAGTGTTTGAGTATATATTAGTGTGTGTGTGTCAGTGTTTGAGTATATAGTGGAGTGTGTGTGTCAGTGTTTGAGTATATATTGGAGTGTGTGTGTCAGTGTTTGAGTATATAGTGGAGTGTGTGTGTCAGTGTTTGAGTATTGGAGTGTGTGTGTCAGTGTTTGAGTATATATTGGAGTGTGTGTGTCAGTGTTTGAGTATATATTAGAGTGTGTGTGTCAGTGTTTGAGTATATATTGGAGTGTGTGTGTGTCAGTGTTTGAGTATATATTGGAGTGTGTGTGTGTCAGTGTTTGAGTATATATTGGAGTGTGTGTGTCAGTGTTTGAGTATATATTGGAGTGTGTGTGTGTCAGTGTTTGAGTATATATTGGAGTGTGTGTGTCAGTGTTATTGATGTATATATAATTGGAGTGTGTGTGTCAGTGTTTGAGTATATATTAGAGTGTGTGTGTCAGTGTTTGAGTATATATTGGAGTGTGTGTGTGTCAGTGTTTGAGTATATATTGGAGTGTGTGTGTGTCAGTGTTTGAGTATATATTGGAGTTGTGTGTCAGTGTTTGAGTATATATTGGAGTGTGTGTGTCAGTGTTTGAGTATATTGGAGAGTGTGTGTCAGTGTTTGAGTATATATTAGAGTGTGTGTGTCAGTGTTTGAGTATATATTGGAGTGTGTGTGTGTCAGTGTTTGAGTATATATTGGAGTGTGTGTGTGTCAGTGTTTGAGTATATATTGGAGAGTGTGTGTCAGTGTTTGAGTATATATTGGAGTGTGTGTGTCAATGTTTGAGTATATATTGGAGTGTGTGTGGTGGTGTCAGTGTTTGAGTATATATTGGAGTGTGTGTGTGTCAGTGTTTGAGTATATATTGGAGTGTGTGTGTGTCAGTGTTTGAGTATATATTGGAGTGTGTGTGTGTCAGTGTTTGAGTATATATTGGAGTGTGTGTGTCAGTGTTTGAGTATATATTGGAGTGTGTGTGTCAGTGTTTGAGTATATATTGGAGTGTGTGTGTCAGTGTTTGAGTATATATTACAGTGTGTGTGTCAGTGTTTGAGTATATATTGGAGTGTGTGTGTGTCAGTGTTTGAGTATATATTGGAGTGTGTGTGTCAGTGTTTGAGTATATATTGGAGTGTGTGTGTGTCAGTGTTTGAGTATATATTGGAGAGTGTGTGTCAGTGTTTGAGTATATATTAGAGTGTGTGTGTCAGTGTTTGAGTATATATATTGGAGTGTGTGTGTGTCAGTGTTTGAGTATATATTGGAGTGTGTGTGTCAGTGTTTGAGTATATATATGGAGTGTGTGTGTGTGTCAGCGTTTGAGTATATATTGGAGTGTGTGTGTCAGTGTTTGAGTATATATTGGATTGTGTGTGTGTCAGCATTTGAGTATATATTGGAGTGTGTGTGTCAGTGTTTGAGTATATATTGGAGTGTGTGTGTGTGTGTCAGTGTTTGAGTATATATTGGAGTGTGTGTGTCAGTGTTTGAGTATATATTAGAGTTGTGTGTGTGTCAGCGTTTGAGTATATAGTGGAGTGTGTGTGTCAGTGTTTGAGTATATATTAGAGTGTGTGTGTCAGTGTTTGAGTATATATTAGAGTGTGTGTGTCAGTGTTTGAGTATATATTGGAGTGTGTGTGTGTGTCAGTGTTTGAGTATATATTAGAGTGTGTGTGTCAGTGTTTGAGTATTGGAGTGTGTGTGTCAGTGTTTGAGTATATATTGGAGTGTGTGTGTCAGTGTTTGAGTATATATTAGAGTGTGTGTGTCAGTGTTTGAGTATAATTGGAGTGTGTGTGTCAGTGTTTGAGTATATATTGAAGTGTGTGTGTCAGTGTTTGAGTATATATTGGAGTGTGTGTGTGTCAGTGTTTGAGTATATATTAGAGTGTGTGTGTCAGTGTTTGAGTATATATTGGAGTGTGTGTGTGTCAGTGTTTGAGTATATATTAGAGTGTGTGTGTCAGTGTTTGAGTATTGGAGTGTGTGTGTCAGTGTTTGAGTATATATTGGAGTGTGTGTGTCAGTGTTTGAGTATATATATGAGTGTGTGTGTCAGTGTTTGAGTATTGGATGTGTGTGTGTCAGTGTTTGAGTATTGGAGTGTGTGTGTGTCAGTGTTTGAGTATATATTAGAGTGTGTGTGTCAGTGTTTGAGTATATATTAGAGTGTGTGTGTGTCAGCGTTTGAGTATATATTGGAGTGTGTGTGTCAGCGTTTGGGTATATATTGGAGTGTGTGTGTGTCAGCGTTTGAGTATATATTGGATGTGTGTGTGTGTCAGCGTTTGAGTATATATTGGAGTGTGTGGTCAGTCTGAAGGTTGTTCTGGATCACAGCAGCCTGAAGCTCTCAGTCAATGAATGCTCACATCTGGGTCAAATCAACCCCCTCTCACACATCTGCACTGCAAAAGCAATGCAAACAAAAACAGAAAAAAAAACCCTTAGGGATGCACGATATTGGATTTTTGCCGATATCTCATTTTGCCCGATACCGATATATTCATAAAAAAATATTTTTCATTTTGCATTCGTTTTGAGAACTAAAACATTATTAAAGTTATTTTTATAATGAGAGTGCATTTAAATATAAGAAGCAATAATAATAATAAAATCAAATGCTGCTGATTTGTTTTCAGACAGATGCAGTTGTAACCTTAACATTTTATTTGTGGATTTAATATTTGTAGGTGATCTACTGCAAAAGAGCTGTACAAATTCAGAAATTCTTTTAGAGCTTCTTGAATTCAAGATATTTTCATAATCCATTTGAAAAAAAATATTACACATTAATTAATAAAACTGTATATACAATTATTTAAAGCTATAGCTTCTGATCTTTAAATCAAATCAGATTCATGCTTTTATGACATCGATTGCTGCTTTATTTATTCAGAAACACAAGTATCTTAATTAGTGCTGGGCAACGATTAAAATATTTAATCGCGATTAATCGCATGAATTTCTGCGATTAATCGCGATTAATCGCATTGTTACGCGCAAAATTGAATAATGAATTCTACAGTAATGTATTGCACACTTTTGATTTAAATGTACTGCTATATACACAAAAGTGCAATAACATGTGGTTTGCAAAAACTTTAAACAAATAAGGTGCTTTATACCAGCAGTATTGTCTTTACACAGTAGCAATAAAATATTTATTGTAAATCTCAACTTAAACATTAATGTAATCAAATCAAATATTAAAACAAAGCTATTTGGCACTGGGGATTACCTTTTATCTTGTTAAAATGAGTCCAGTTTTCTTGTTTTTTTTTCTGAACAGGTATCAACAGGTATCTTTTATCAGGGAGCAGCAGAAACAGTCCATGTAGTCAGAGGTCATGACCACTACTACAGATATAAGTCGACCAACGTTACTTCTCTGATAGTAGCTTAGGTTTGGTCATGCCATGGTTAAGATTAGGCTACATTAAACAGAGGTAAAGCCCAATATACTTCTACGCCGTAGGCTGTGTGTAGCGCGCGTACCCTGACGTGCACCTCTCCAAAACTGCAACAACGCGTCAATACGCGTACCGCAAGCGCTGATTGCTAGAACCGCTCCCCGGGTTTCACATGCTCCCGTAATTGCGCGTAAACGCGGACAACGACGCAGAAGTAAATGAAAACCAACGTAGAGGCTCCGACGTAGGTCCGACGCAGAAGTATAAATCAGCTTTTATAGTGAGGTGAAGTGGTCGAGCACAAGGTGCAGCGAAGCGGGTGCGTTCCTGTGAAACTGTTGCGGTCAAGCTCGCCTCACGCACGCGGCCGCGGCCGCCCGTTGCCGACGTTGAATTGTCTATTACTTTTGTACACGACGCGAAGCACAAATCATTGGAAGAGAGACTGATCCTCGGCTCGCTGTTTGTGAGTTTCCAGAATCTAAATAGTTATCAGGACATCAACAGAAGGGAATTCACATGGCAGAGCATCCCCGCTAAACTAAACGCAGGCCTATCAGGTAAAGTTATGTAACGTTATAATTTTAATTTAAGTTAAAAAGGCTACAGCTGTGTAGCGCACAGAAGCCGTTAGTTACTATCTGCGCCTGTCATTCACTTTCTGTTCACCTGATAGAACCTGCCAAAGCCTCTCCACTGCTTGTTTGGGTGGGTTATTTGCTGGCTGACCAACATCCCACTCCTGTGATCCATGGTTTGACTGTAGGCGTGTGTGTGTGTGTAGTATTCAGAGCCAGTGAGCAACGGACTTTAAAAAAAAAAAAAAAAAAAAAAACTGCGTTAACGTGCGTTAAAAAAATTGTCGGCATTAATTCATAAATGCGTTAACGCGATAATAACGCGTTAACTTGCCCAGCCCTAATCTTAATGTTTTATGTGTATTTTACTTTTCATTTTATTAGTATATTAAGTATGTCTACAGTGCCCCCTACAGAAATAAACTCTTAAACCGGCGGGCATTAGGACCCGGGGAGTGTGTTGCTCAAATCCAGCGCAGTGATCCAAAACAGTGAAGCTAATCACCGTTCACATCCATACACTCACTCCGATGACCTGCGATAATATCCTGCATCTTTACACAACACAATCTTCCCTTAAAGTCCCTCTGTGGTGAAAATCCAGCTTTAAATGTTGTTTATGTGTCTATGTGGTGTTTTTAATACGCTTTAAGACAAATCATGTGTAAATTCATAAGTCGACAGCATTGTTGAGTATTTTCTGCTTAAAACTGCAGTGAACCAAAGACAGTCTCAAAAACACTGAAATCGCTGGTGTTTCTGAAGTCACAAACTACAGTAACCAATCAGATCAACGTGTGATCGTCAACCAGTGGATCTCTGAGTGAGTGAGTGAGTGGAGGCGGGGCTCGTTTGCATATTCAAAGAACCGCGTATACTAAAAGAGTGTCGAGTTACATTCAAGTTAAGGCATGAAGAAATTTTTTTCAAGGAAAAAACTTTTAAATATGTCATTTTGGTGAACCAAGATGAGTTTTAAGGGATTAAATGATTGACTACAGGGAATTTAAGTTGTCATGATTTGACGTGTCTCAGACGTACCTGAACGGCCTCTCTCCTCCGACAGGTGAGGTTGAGTTACTCCAGCTCTTGCAGCTGTCGTCTCGGTCAGCGCGCGGGCGGCGCACCGGCGCGGGCATGAATGTGCCCTGGTTAGTCTTGTTGGGCAGGTACTGGTTGAAAGGAAGGGCGATCCGTGGCTCGCTGTAGGACGTTCTCCGCACCAGCATGTCGTCCTTGCGCACGTCCGGCATCTTCCTCTGGGGGGCGTCGCTCTCCGAGTCGCTGCCATGGCCTACAGCGGGACAATCAGAGCCAGTTAACGAAGAGTCTGGCGGTTACAGTCATCATCTAATAGAGCTGTGTTCGTGCTTAAAGAGCTCTCACCACAAGAGTCATAGGTTCAAATCTAACCAGGTCCGTTCTTCAAGGAGAAAAACCTTCAGATTTACTAGTGATGCCAAATGAAAATATTCAAAAATAAAACAATTTTCAGTTTTGGCCGAAATGGTTTTGGAGTGCCGAAATTATTGACTGAAACAGTGATATTTAATTAACGCATTTTGACCATGTCAATGACTACTAGGGCTGTAATCAACCAAAGAAAATCTTGGTCCACTGATGTCCTGAAATTTCGACTAGAAATCGACTAAACAACAATGAATTATAAATAAACATAAAAACTAGTAGGCTATTTGCAGTATATTAAATCGTTTTTGACCTAATTATTTTGCACTGAAATTACACACTCAAGACTCTGACAGCGTTGCATCACATGCAACTGCGCAATATTATAGCCTATGATTTCAGAAAACAGTACTATGTCAACCAGTGATATCATCACAATAACTGTTGAGGAATATGCAACATGATTTAGACAATTGTCTTTGTCATATGTTATAATAACTGACAGACACTATCATTTCAGCCGCTCTGTGCATGTCCTCGCGGCTGAGACAGAAATAGACTATTAACTTAAAGCTTTTACTCTTAAACACACAAGGCACGCCCACTTTAATAAAAATAAATAAAATTATTAAACAAACCAGATCAAGACGAGAGCAGAAACGAAATAAAGCGCATAAAGCATAGGCTCAAAACAAACACAAACAGTGGGCACAGCGCAATTGTGCATTAGGATTAGGCATTGGGTTGGACTAATCCAAAAAAAGTGAAAACAAGGGGGGTGTTCTGAAGACAGACTGTTACCTGTGAAACAGGGGTGCTCTGAAAACACCCCCATTAGCAATTAGTGCTTTCTACCTGATGAAATTAAAGTGCCAAAAAATCGACCAATCAGAATTTTGGTCGAGCCAGAACGCATCGACTAATAAATCGACTAGTCGACTGGGACATTACAGCCCTAATGACTACATTTACATACTCCCCATTAATGTGATTGTAATGGGATTTTGGCAATATTGCGATTCATCTTTACCTCACGTTAACAAAATACTTTGATCAAACTAACACGATTAAGCTCCATTACCGCCCTGACCAAAGTGTGTCTGTTCTCGGACGTACACAGATACAGTGTGTTGATCACACAACTTTGTGACATAATTCTGAAGTTTTCCCTTCATTCTGAATTGCTGAACTCTACGACAAAACCAGTTTCATTGACAAAGGCCATAGAAATGTGTTTTGCATCTGATGTAAATGGGCAGTAACAAACCGGGATGTGAGTTCAACACTTGTGCTGTGCATTGGGGTATGTGACGAATGGCTGTAAAAATAACCACACTTCTTAGAGAATAGCATGTAAACGGGAGTTGAGAGTTTTGCTCGTGCTTTGTAAATATCTAACTCTAACCCTTCAGACGACACACAGCTCATATCTTTGTCGCTGGAAGTTACTGTAACACAACACACAGTAGACACATGTTTGCAGCACGGCTCTCGGCCTGTATGACGTGATCCAGTCCGGATTCATTCACTTTGGGTTTTCTGAGAATACGATTGTGAGTTCTGGAAATGTACAGGTTTGAGTTCAGTTATAGAATGTAGTTTGTCACTCCATACATTTCAGAACTGTGTTTGAACATAATCATAACCAGACTCAAACACAGGACTGACACCTGTATTCTTGTGGCCAAAGTCTATTTCATGCACACAATGCAGTGTGGACACACTTCACCGTGACCAAACATTTGGCTACAGCAATAAGTAAAATAGTGAGGCGGCCCATGCTAAAGTACTATAACTGGACTGATTTATCAATTTCGAACATCCTGAACAGCATACATAACTCAATAACACTTACACTTTATTTTCGGTTTTTGGCTAAATAAAAAAATATTTCTTTGGTTTTGGGCATTAAATGCACAGACAAGAAACCCACATTTTCACCAAAAAATGGCAAAAATCTAGTCAGGGATGAACTTAAAACAGCCGATGAACCGGCGTCAGGGTCCCAAGGTTCACGTGGGGAGGGAAGGTTCGTTTGGTCTGATCATACAGAACAGATACTGTAACTATTACTGAAAAACTCAATGTAGCCCAGTGCATCACAGTGCATACTGAGCAGCCACAGACCAATCTGAGAGCCCATGATGACCCCGTCCACCGTCCAAAGCTCCTGCACAACTGTAGGAAGCGGCTCTTTCAGCAGGATAATGCCCTCTGAACAGTGATCAGGAACGGTTTGAGGAACATGATGAAGAGTTCAAGGTGTAGCCCTGCTCTCCAGATTCCCCAGATCTGTGGGATGTGCTGGATAATGTATTTGTGCCAGAAACCAGAGGACACGTCCAGAGGTCTTGTAGAGTCCATGCCTAGACAGGTCAGCGCTGTTCTGGCGGCACGAGGGGGATCTACACAGTATTAGGCTGGTGGTTTTAATGCTGTGACTGATCAGTGTATATTGCTGGAGGTTTCAGTGGTTAAATACCAATAAAAAAGTGAACTTACAGTAGATGTAGAAGCTCTTGGTGTTGGTGCATCTGAGGCTTTGCCACTCCAAACATTATCTCAAGCCCCCTGGAGTGTGGGCAAACAGCTATATAAAACCACTTCAGCCTGAGTCTGCATTAGAGAGGACTGATGCAGAATATTCTGAGGACCTGATGTTTAAGTAGATTAGCTACCGTCTCAAGTCCTTTAGTCTTTATAAAGCTGATTTGCCAGAGTTAAAAGCTGTTTTGAGGAGCACCTGGATCAACATTGACCTTCCACTGTAACTCTGCTCGTCTCATTCCCAGGCCAGCTAATCTGCACATGTGTGTTCGACAGCTTCTGTGGCTCAGGGTTAAACACACACCAGTCGAGATGAAGACTGATGCTGCATGTCACATCACACAACTCTTGACATAAGCAGTAAACACAGACTGTACGGCTAGTGAGACGGCCACAGTCTCCGCTGACACATGATGGTACTGCAGGGAAAGCACATTTTCACAGGAATAAGGGTTTTCCTAACAATTTAATCACAGATGTTTCTCCTTAAAGTCTTTAAAAGAAATATAAAATGTAGAGCAGTACAGAGCAGCTATAAAAGCAATGTTGATAGTAGGGCTGTTTTCGACTAAGGATTTTCATAGTCGAATCTGATTCGTTAGATTTTGCCATAGTCGACTGATAGTCGAACCTTTTTTTTTTTTTTTTTAGATAGCAGCTAGATTTTTTCCATTTCAAACAAAAGAGCTAAAAAAATTCAAAGAAAAACATGGTGTTTAACAAATACCTTTTATTCATTTAAAGCCAGATGAACGAAACATATCACACATAGGTAGGGTCACCAGACGTCCCGTTTTTCCCGGGACATATTTCAACTCTAATTTTAGTGTCCTGACTTAGGCTATTATGAAAAAAATCATGATTTGTCCCGTATTTCATCGTTAACATATATGTATTTTTATATATTAGGTTTCGTTGAATACACGCAAGACAGAGGGAGGGAGAGAGAGCGAGAGACCTTGCGTATGTGGGCTAGCTACTCATTAATACGCACGCGTCTTCCCCCAAAATTATAATAATAATAATATAGGGTTTATGTCTGTATTGACAAAAGAGTGGTAGAACTGTTTGTTTGTTTTTTGTTTGTAAAACTAACAAGCCTTACCCGTTTCAAATGAGCCATGTTGGTTGTCGTCGTGTGATATGAAAGAAGCTGCTAGCACAACTTGCAATTAACTTTCTTTGGGTCATCTTTAACCTTCTCGAAATACTCCTACAGTTTTGATGATTTTTTAGAAGCCATTGTGAGTCAATAAATCCGTAAATGCTAACAAATGTGGTCCAGACGTTACAGGCATGTAGTGTGCTGCTGCTCATTCGTTGCATACCGCGCGCCTATTTTGAAATAACGAACTTGAGCGCGCAAAAGACGCGATATGTGAACAGACCCCCTACTATTCGACTATGAGGTTCATAGTCGAATCAGACCTCTCCGAATCGAATCGTCGAATCCTCGACTATTAGAAGTCAGCCCTAGTTGATAGAGTCGCTTACTTAACTTGGTCTTGACAGAATTTGATGTGAAATATCAATATTCATATTTGCCTCATGAGACAGCAAAGCAGAGCAAACGCAGCAGAAGACGTTAATCAGCAGTCTACACTACTCAACTAGTCATCTTTACTGTAGATCTGATAGTCTGATAGTGGAGCAGGACAGCAGAGCATACATTCATGCTGTGGGGAAACATTATATTTCAAGAGTCCCTTTATGAAGGCTGCTATTGGACAAAAACTGTTACTGTATTATTGTATAAGCTGTTTTTTAAAGGTACACTGTCATTTTCTGCCCTCTAGCGGTTAAAAAACAAAACTGCATGCATTTTGTGGAAGAACATTGATTTGGTTGTCCTTGGATATGATTATCCTATTGCTCATAAAACATTCACTACTGAAGAGATATAACCAGTTTATGAAAGGATCTCAAGCTGATTAGCTGAAGATTTTACAGTAGCTTTACCCATTAATAGACACGGTACTTCATTGAGAATAAACTACAGCAAAACAACCATAATGAAATGATCTTCACAGCAGATACAGTACAGTGAACTCTGTTAGAGAGCTACAGTTTATCTGTTCAATTTAACACCATCATCTCTGCTGCACTTTTACATCATTTCAAACCCTTCAGTTCTCCATCTCCTAAAGTCACTCTCCTCTGTTCACACACACACACACACACACACACACACACACACACACACACACACACACACACACACACACACACACACACACACACACACACACACACACACACACACACACACACACACACACACACACACACACATGATATGATGTGATATGATGAGACGAGTGAGTGCAATTTACGTGAAAACCATCCCGACAGGTCTAAAATATAAAGACTTATAATAGGCTTACCATAGTGAATCAGGGTAAGACAAATACATGTTTTTGAAGAAGGATTGATAATGTATTGATTACATTTTGATCATTTTAACTCTTTCCCCGTCAGCATTTCTGAAAAAAATTGCCAGTGGCACCATTTTTGAACATTTTCACAAAACTTTCATGGCTCCCAGAATGTTTTGTTGTATAAATATCTAGACATGCAATATATAAAATGACAGAACAGAGCCTTGCCTTCAAACATTTTATTCTAGCTTCATGCATTCTTTTTTATCAACACTTTGTATTGTGGGTAAGTTTCATAAAAAAGCTCAATTGTGAGCAAAAGCTGAGAAAATTGCATTTTTATCAAAGTCTTTGTCCGGATCGTATTCAGAACGATGATCAGAACAGACGGAGTAGATCGAGTCCATCAAAACACTCTCACAGTTTCACAGTCCTAGAGCTCGTCCTGGGTCAACATTTCATTCAGGCATACGGCAGTTTTGATTTATATGCTGTTTAATGTTGATGTTTGCATTATTTTACATATGCATCTGCTTACATATGAGAACGCTTCCCATGTACTTTTGGAGACTCTGTACTCTTTTAGAAGATGTGTAATAGTCCGTTTAACAATCAAAACACGGAATTTTTGTCAATTTTTCTGAGCGGAGAAAGAGTTAAACAAGAAAATGTTACAGAGTGTACCTTTAATAATGTACTCTAGAAATGTCTAAAGAAAGACATAAACTGATTGTTAATATATATATATATATATAATATATATATATATATATATATATAATATATATATATATATATATATATATATTATAGTAATATAAATCTTCATACACATAATTTGGTGAAAGTAAAATGAACCGACGTGTGCAACCAGCCACATTCACACCGATGTTCATACGCAAATGTGAAAACTGTCCAACAAATGTGAAAACAGAATTTCCACAGGAACTTATCACGCATATGTGAATAACTGTTCAACAAAAAAAAAAGTTTTTTGACCAGAAGGATTTCACATGTATTACATTATGTAACGAAGAGTAAAGTTTTATAGATTCTTATTACGTACGTCTTGGTATATCCTGCTGAAATTAACTTATGAGGAGAGTGACATTATAAAATACCTTTATACGAGCGAGTTATAATTCCATCTCCATGTGTGCTTCAAACCCTCACATAAATATCCAGAGAACCTTTTATAGATCTGTCACTGGTAAATACTTATAAACTCAACATATGCAAAAATGCTCTTCATCTATATGCTTTGAGAACGGTATAGACTTTAAATGAAGAAGAATTGCAGACGCTCTGTAATGTCACATCTTGCACTTGCACTACAGATTGTTTTAAAGAACTACACAATTACATCAGTATTACAGCACAAAGCTTTTTTCCTGTATTTAATGTCACGCCAACACAGAAAACAATGCCCAAACGCATGACATTTAACAGTGCCACGGGGAAACATAGTGGCGAATGCATACTTGGAGACTTGTCTAAGCTCTTCCACATGTGTTAGACAGATTTTGGGATGTTTAAATACTTTCTCTAATCCCAGTTTAATGTGCAGAGACTATGAGTAAGCTCAAACTCACACCATTGGCTTAACTATTAGTGGCACTATCTGTTTTACTGAGCTATGGAGGAAGATGGGCATCTAGTGCAGTTTAAATCACAACTTAAACATGACGTATATCATAACATGTATTAGATCACGAGATAGTTGGCGATACTAAGCCCTAAAATCATTATTTTTGCCTACACAAACTCAGTCTTTAAGATATTTCAGTTGTGGTCGGACATGTTAGTGATGTGTGTTGTGTGTTAGTCCATTATCAGCAGCTGTATCTCTGCTCATGAGGTTATTACCCTCCTCCATCCCCAGCTCCACCTGTCCACAGTCTTCTGATGTTCCTCTGCCAATCAGACTGCTATTACTCTGGAATTATGTTGTACATTAACAATGATATCTGTAATACATGTGTTTGTTCAGTTTACCCTGAGATCACTGCTCCCTGCTCTTATCCGTCTGTAACTGTATGCTAATGCCCAGTCATCTTTGACAGTCGTGATCCTGACAGGATTATTTTACTGAACGGAGAATGACTTTGCTCTTCTGTCTCCAGTCCATCTGCTGTCAAACCCATGATAGACCCATTACTGAGCAGTGCATTCTGGGATACAGTCATGGCTCTCATTCACAATTTCTCAAGAAAAGTACAATCTAATACTAAAACTGAATGTTTTCTAGGAGCTCTAGGGACAGAGATGGATGTGTGGGAAACTGTGGGAAACTCCACATTTACCGTGTGTGTGTGTGTGTGTGTGTGTGTGTGTGTGTGTGTGTGTGTGTGTGTGTGTGTGTGTGTGTGTGTGTGTGTGTGTGTGTGTGTGTGTTGATTTGCATGTGTGTTTGCATATGAAGGATAACACTGGGCTGAGTTTCTGTCCTGATATGTAAATAATACAGTGCACCGATCAAACCTCTTTAGTCGTGCATACAGTAGTTAAGAAAATAAACAAGCTTTTAAATCAACTTTTAAAATGGAGGAACATTTTCTATATATTGTGTTGTTTATGTCAAAGACTGTACATCCAATTAAACTCTACTGTAGTGTGTTTTGTCAGGCTGTGTGACATCCTCACAAACCAAGACCAAACTCACACTAAACGGGGGTTAATTTGCACATTGGATACACATGGTTTGTGTCAAATGAAAAAATGAAACAATTTAAATTTATTTTGGGCCTTGAACCTCAATCTCTTTTTCCTGATATGTATGAAGTGCAACAATGATATGATGTTCTCCTTCTCAGCAGATTCTCTCTCTCTCTATTTTATTAGGAAAGGCTGTAATAAGTCTGTAACCATGGCGACGGCACTCTGATCAACAGAAACACTGAAACCACACGGATCAAACCACATGATGTCACATCTGTGTGAAGGGCAGTATCAGCCTGGGTCAATCGCACATATGAATAAAGCACTGCAACTGTTTCTAAACACAACATTTAAACGTGGCCCCTCCCCGTGGGTGGAGCAGTGATAAGCCACGCCCCCTGTGCTGATATCACATCAGTTGTACACGCATTTTTGTGTATATGAAAGAACAGTTGTGCTAATATTTAGATGACTAGCTGTAATTTTTAGAGAGTTTAGACATCTTTAGTCTAGCTAGTTAATTATCTATTTACATAAAAACATAATTGCAATGTCATATAATCTGACTGGGGTTACAGCAGTCAACAAAGGCATTAGCAACATTAGCGGATTGTTTGTGTGCAGACACAGATGAAGTCATGTGACAGAGACACACCAGCTGACGAAAGGTTGTAGCCCAGAAACATCCCGAGAACAGAGAGAGAAGAAGAGAATATGAAAACACAGGCACTATTGTGTCTGTAGACACAAACACACTTCTAGTGCACCATAACTCCTGTTTGAGGTTGTTTTTCAATTAGTCTATACTTAAAAAAATAATAAAAAAAAATCTAAAATTCCTGCATAGTGCGTAATGTTTTCATCCTTCAGGAAGGAGAGCGATCTGTATCATATCCAGTCTTCTTCAGTGGTGGAAGTCAGGGATTTGAATCCAGACTTCTTTGCTCATGATAGCTCAGTTTGACATTTTTAAAGGGATAGTTTCCCAAAAATGTTAATTCTATCATTAATTACTCTTCCTCATGTCGTTCCAAACCCGCAAGACTTGTGTTCTTCTGCAGAACACAAAGATATTCTTGATGAAATCTGAGAGGTTTCTGTCCCTCCATTGACAGTCTACACAACTACAACTTTCAATCCACAGAACGGCAGTAAAGACGTCACTAAAGTAACCCATGTGACCCAGTGGTTTAACCTATTATTTTGTAATATTTTGTTAATTAAACAGTAAATTATGTTGTTGTTTTTTTTCGCAAATAAAGCCCTCGCATAACTTCACAAAATTGAGGTTGAGCTGCGTGTGTAAAGTGTTACCAATAATTTTAAATAATACAAATAAGCCTATCACACCCTCTCTGACATTTTCTTACACTGTATGTCATAACAAGGCTCGGTTAGGGAAGAGCGCATTATCAGCAGTCTACAGTGTACAAGGGGACAGGACTAGCAACTGACGGTCAGCTAGATCTGGGAACAGTACTCAACACCGGTCAGCTGAATCTGGGCAACAACTCACACGGGTCAGCTGATCTGGGACAGGCTCACAACACCGGTCAGCTGATCTGGGGACAGGACTCAACAGCTATCTGGACAGGACTCAGCTGAACTGGGACAGACTCAAACACCGGACAGCTGATTGGGACGGGAAACTCAAACACCGGTCACTGATCTGGGACAGACTCAACACCGGTCAGCTGATCTGTGGGACAAGGCTCCAACACCGGGTCAGCTGATCTGGGGACAGGACTCAACACCGGGTCAGCTGATCTGTGGACAGGCTCAACACCTCTGACAGGGACAGATCCGGTCAGTGATCTGGGGACAGGACTCAACACCGCAACTCAGGCTGCCAACACCGGTGTGTCTGGACAGACTAAACACCAGGGTTCAGCTGATCTGGGGACAGACTCAACACCACGGGTCAGCTGATCTGGGACAGCTAACACCGGTCAGTGTTGTGTAAACTAATACTACTGTAATTATTTTGGGTTTAGACAGTCAATTACGGTCTAGCTAGTAAATCTTGACAACTAAAACGAGTGATCTGCAGATGTCAAAAGGTCTGACTGGTTACAGGTAACAAAGGCATCTACAACCTGTCAGCTGATCTGTATGGATCAACACCAGGTAGTATCATGGGACAGAGTCAACACCGCAGCTGATCGACAGGTCTACAACACCGGTCAAGGATGGGACATGACTCAAACACCGGTCACTGATCTGTGGACAGACTCACACCGGTCAGTGATACTGTGGACAGGTCAACACCGGTCACTAGCTAAAGAACTGGAAGACTCAACACAGGTCACTATTGGGACAGACCAACCACGGGTCAGCTGATCTGTGGACAGACTCAACACCGGGTCAGCTGATCTGTGGACAGGCTCAACACGGGTCACTGTGCTAGTCAGCTGATCTGTGGACAGACTCAACACCGGGTCACTGATCTGGACAGACTCAACACACGGTTCAGCTGATCTGGGACAGTTCTCAAACGGTCACTGATCTGGACAGACTCAACACGGTCAGCTGATCTGACAACTCAAACCGGTCTATCTGGGACAGACTTCAAATGATCTACGAGGTCTACTGACCACTCACACGGTCAATACAGACTCAACTCACAGACTCAAACGGCAGTATGGACGACTAACGTCAGCTGATCTGACATCAAAGGCACTATCTGGGACAGATGTCAAACACGTCAGTGATCTGTGGACAAGACTAAAACACTCAGCTAACACGAGGTCAGCTGATCTGTGGACAGACTCAACACTAGCTGATCTGAACAGACCAACACCACTTCAGACTATCTTGGACAGAGTCATACACGGTCAGCTGATTGGGACAGACATCAACACACGTCAGCTGATCTGGGACAGGCTCAAACCGGGTCAGCTGATCGTGGACAGGACTAACACCGGTCAGCTGATCTGTGGACAGACTCAACACCGGGTCAGCTATCTGGGGAAGGACTCAAACCCGGTCAGTGATCTGGGGAAGGACTCACACCGGGTCAGTGATTGGGACAGGATCTCAACACCGGGTCAGCTGATCTGGGACAGGACTCAACACGGGTCAGCTGATCTGGGACAGACTCAACACCGGGTCAGCTGATCTGGGACAGACTCAACACCGGGTAGCACGTGAGAAATCTGGGGACAGACTCAACACCGGGTCAGCTGATCTGTGGACAGAGCTCAACACCGGGTCAGCTATCTGGGACAGACTCAACACCGGGTCAGTGATCTGGGGACAGGACTCAACACGGGTCAGCTGATCTGGGACAAGTCAACACGGTCAGCTGACTAAACCACACGGGTCAGCTGATCTGGGACAGACTCAACACCGGGTCAGCTGATCTGGGGACAGGCTCAACACCGGGTCAGCTGATCTGGGACAGGACTCAACACCGGGTCAGCTGATCTGGGGACAGGACTCAACACCGGGTCAGCTGATCTGTGGACAGAGCTCAACACCGGGTCAGCTGATCTGGGACAGACTCAACACCGGGTCAGCTGATCTGGGGACAGGACTCAACACGGGTCAGCTGATCTGTGGACAGAGCTCAACACCGGGTCAGCTGATCTGGACAGGTCAACACCGGGTCAGCTGATCTGGGGACAGGACTCAACACCGGGTCAGCTGATCTGGGGACAGGCTCAACACGGGTCAGCTGATCTGGGGACAGACTCAACACCGGGTCAGCTGATCTGGGGACAGGACTCAACACCGGGTCAGCTGATCTGGGGACAGGACTCAACACCGGGTCAGCTGATCTGGGGACAGGACTCAACACCGGGTCAGCTGATCTGGGACAGGACTCAACACCGGGTCAGCTGATCTGTGGACAGAGCTCAACACCGGGTCAGCTGATTGGGGAAGGACTCAACACCGGGTCAGCTGATCTGGGGACAGGACTCAACACCGGGTCAGCTGATCTGGGGACAGGACTCAACACCGGGTCAGCTGATCTGTGGACAGACTCAACACGGGTCAGCTGATCTGGGGACAGGACTCAACACCGGGTCAGCTGATCTGGGGACAGGACTCAACACCGGGTCAGCTGATCTGGGGACAGGAGCTCAACACCGGGTCAGCTGATCTGGGACAGGCTCAACACACGGGTCAGCTGATCTGTGGACAGAGCTCAACACCGGGTCAGCTGATCTGGGACAGGACTCAACACCGGGTCAGTGATCTGGGGACAGGGCTCAACACCGGGTCAGCTGATCTGGGGACAGGACTCAACACCGGGTCAGCTGATCTGTGGACAGAGCTCAAACACCGGGTCAGCTGATCTGGGGACAGGACTCAACACCGGGTCAGCTGATCTGGGGACAGGCTCAACACCGGGTCAGCTGATCTGGGACAGAGCTCAACACCGGGTCAGCTGATCTGGGGACAGGACTCAAAACCGGGTCAGCTGATCTGGGACAGAGACTCAACACCGGGTCAGCTGATCTGGGGACAGGACTCAACACCGGGTCAGCTGATCTGGGGACAGGGCTCAACACCGGGTCAGCTGATCTGTGGACAGAGCTCAAACCGGGTCAGCTGATCTGGGGACAGGACTCAACACCGGGTCAGCTGATCTGGGACAGAGCTCAACACCGGGTCAGCTGATCTGGTGGACAAGGCTCAACACCGGGTCAGCTGATCTGGGGACAGGACTCAACACCCGGGTCAGCTGATCTGTGGACAGGACTCAACACCGGGTCAGCTGATCTGGGGACAGGACTCAACACCGGGTCAGCTGATCTGGGGACAGGACTCAACACCGGGTCAGCTGATCTGGGGACAGGACTCAACACCGGGTCAGCTGATCTGTGGACAGAGCTCAACACCGGGTCAGCTGATCTGTGGACAGAGCTCAACACCGGGTCAGCTGATCTGGGGACAGGACTCAACACCGGGTCAGCTGATCTGGGGACAGGAGCTCAACACCGGGTCAGCTGATCTGGGGACAGGGACTCAACACCGGGTTCAGTGATCTGTGGACAGAGCTCAACACCGGGTCAGCTGATCTGGGGACAGGACTCAACACCGGGTCAGCTGATCTGGGGACAGGACTCAACACCGGGTCAGCTGATCTGTGGACAGAGCTCAACACCGGGTCAGCTGATCTGGGGACAGGACTCAACACCGGGTCAGCTGATCTGGGGACAGGACTCAACACCGGGTCAGCTGATCTGGGGACAGGGCTCAACACCGGGTCAGCTGATCTGGGGACAGGACTCAACACCGGGTCAGCTGATCTGGAGACAGGACTCAACACCGGGTCAGCTGATCTGTGGACAGAGCTCAACACCGGGTCAGCTGATCTGTGGACAGGACTCAACACCGGGTCAGCTGATCTGGGGACAGGACTCAACACCGGGTCAGCTGATCTGGGGACAGGGCTCAACACCGGGTCAGCTGATCTGGGGACAGGACTCAACACCGGGTCAGCTGATCTGGGAACAGGGCTCAACACCGGGTCAGCTGATCTGGGGACAGGACTCAACACCGGGTCAGCTGATCTGTGGACAGGACTCAACACCGGGTCAGCTGATCTGTGGACAGAGCTCAACACGGGGTCAGCTGATCTGGGGACAGGACTCAACACCGGGTCAGCTGATCTGGGGACAGGACTCAACACCGGGTCAGCTGATCTGTGGACAGGACTCAACACCGGGTCAGCTGATCTGGGGACAGGGCTCAACACCAGGTCAGCTGATCTGGGGACAGGGCTCAACACGGGGTCAGCTGATCTGGGGACAGGGCTCAACACGGGGTCAGCTGATCTGGGGACAGGGCTCAACACGGGGTCAGCTGATCTGTCTAACAAGCTTCCTCAGTTTCTCTTCCAAGGGATACAAGGAACAACTACTGCACTCACACAACCCTATTACTCCAAGATGTGTCCTGGTTGTCAAATTTGAACCCATTTATAGTTGATACCATGGATTAGCTGATGTTGTGTCGGCGTGAGGCTTACCATCGCTGTAGCCGAGGGCGAGCAGGCCGTCGGGCGAGGGGGTTTGATGGGAGCGTGAGCCGATGGAGTCCAGGCTGTCGAACGAGTCGTCTCGTGTGTGTCTCGGCGGGGAGAGAGAGTTGCTGCGCTCCGACTCACAGCAGTCGATATAACCACTGTCCCTGACGCTGCGCTGCGGGCTGTCCAAGTCCTGTGCTTCCTGACAGACACACACACACACACACACACACACACACACACACACGTTTGAAATGAGCTTTGCAACACGATTGAGCTTCAGCGAGAAACAATGAGGTTTGTTCTTGTAGGTCAAGCAAGTACGGCTGAGCTTCTGTTCAATGTTTATATGTGAATAAAAGCCTAAATTCAATCATATAAAGCGATCGAATCTCCTCAGAAAAGTTAAGACGCTCAAATCAAATGAATTAGTTTTACGATCTCTTAATGAGCTTAAAAACTTAAAGCTACACTGTGTGATTTTTTACCCCCATCTAGCGGTGAAAAGGCATATGACCATCCAGTGAATATTAGTTTATGTTCCTCTCAATTCCGATTTCGTTTTAACTCCTACGGTGGCCAATGTAGTCCAAGATTAACATGGCTTCCTGTTCGACCTCGTCCATGAGTGTTCCTTCAAGTGATAAGCGAAAGGCGAAGCTTGAATTAACGGGTATGTCCCTCTTTGGCTAATGTACTTTCAAGATGGAGGGGCAACATGGCGACCGACATTATAACCCCTTACCCGTATGTATTTTCAATGGCATATTATACACTCACGAGAATACTTGAACGAAGTAAATATACATTAATGAGCACATATATTTTTGAAAGAGCTAAGTGTTTTTAGCTAAGAATAAACTAAAAAAGATACACAGTGTAGCTTTAATGAAGCTCAGATTTCATTTAAAGTTTTTTCACATGTTTTTCGAAGATCAATGAAAGTTAATAATAATAAACTTTATCTATAGCGCCTTTAAAAGTTACATATCAAAATGCTTCACAAAAATAAGAAAAAAATAAAAGAGAAAAACAACAATATAAAAGAAAAGCATTCATAAAAGTGAAGTACATTCAAATATACAATACAAATATAAAATGTTATAAAAAAAATCCATAAGTAATTGGTAATCAGTAATCAAATATATATATATTTATGTGTGTGTTAGCAGAATCAAAATATAAACAAGGTTTAATCCATAAGGCGTAACAGAGTAACACACGAGATTCTGAAGTGTTGCATACGGTGAACACTGTACTATCATATCATAATAACTGATACTGTACTACCATATCATAACTGACGCTGGTCACATGATGCATGGCGAATGTAGTACAGCTAGGATTACATTCATACTACACACATTCATACTATAGAATGTAGTTTTTTAGCAGTCGTGAAATAATTACGTATTCAAAATAAGTCCGTACTCGAGAGAGAGAGTATGCGGGAGACAGTTCTCCTGTATGTCAGCACAGAATGGATGAGGTTTATATAACAGGTTAGCTGTGACTGACAGCACTGGCTCTAAAGTGCGGTTCTCTGATTAAAGCACAGCTCAAGTCAGCTCTTTCTCATTCAGCTGTGCACAAAGCAGCCTTTCATTAGAGTCTTGCAGCGCTGAGACTGACCCCAGATCAGTGACTGACCCCAGACCAGTGCTGGATCAGCTGTGTGCGACTGACCCCAGATCAGTGCTGGATCAGCTGTGTGTGACTGACCCCAGATCAGTGCTGGATCAGCTGTGTGTGACTGACCCCAGATCAGTGCTGGATCAGCTGTGTGTGACTGACCCCAGATCAGTGCTGGATCAGCTGTGTGTGACTGACTGACCCCAGATCAGTGCTGGATCAGCTGTGTGTGACTGACTGACCCCAGATCAGTGCTGGATCAGCTGTGTGTGACTGACCCCAGATCAGTGCTGGATCAGCTGTGTGTGACTGACCCCAGATCAGTGCTGGATCAGCTGTGTGTGACTGACCCTAGATCAGTGCTGGATCAGCTGTGTGTGTCTGACCCCAGATCAGTGCTGGATCAGCTGTGTGTGACTGACCCCAGATCAGTGCTGGATCAGCTAAGTGTGACTGACCCCAGATCAGTGCTGGATCAGCTGTGTGTGACTGACCCCAGATCAGTGCTGGATCAGCTGTGTGTGACTGACCCCAGATCAGTGCTGGATCAGCTGTGTGTGTGTGTCTAACCCCAGATCAGTGCTGGATCAGCTGTGTGTGACTGACCCCAGATCAGTGCTGGATCAGCTGTGTGTGTGTCTGACCCCAGATCAGTGCTGGATCAACTGTGTGTGACTGACCCCAGATCAGTGCTGGATCAGCTGTGTGTGACTGACTGACCCCAGATCAGTGCTGGATCAGCTGTGTGCGACTGACCCCAGATCAGTGCTGGATCAGCTGTGTGCGACTGACCCCAGATCAGTGCTGGATCAGCTGTGTGCGACTGACCCCAGATCAGTGCTGAATCAGCTGTGTGTGACTGACCCCAGATCAGTGCTGGATCAGCTGTGTGTGACTGACCCCAGATCAGTGCTGGATCAGCTGTGTGTGACTGACCCCAGATCAGTGTTGGATCAGCTGTGTGTGACTGACCAGTGCTAGATCGGCTGTGTGCGACTGACCCCAGATCAGTGACTGACCCCAGACCAGTGCAGGATCAGGCTGTGTGTGTCTGACCCCAGATCAGTGCTGGATCAACTGTGTGTGACTGACCCCAGATCAGTGCTGGATCAGCTGTGTGCGACTGACCCCAGATCAGTGCTGGATCAGCTGTGTGTGACTGACCTCAGATCAGTGACTGACCCCAGATCAGTGCTGGATCAGCTGTGTATGACTGACCCCAGACCAGTGCAGGATCAGGCAGTGTGTGTATGACCCAGATCAGTGCTGGATCAGCTGTGTGTGACTGACCCCAGATCAGTGCTGGATCAGCTGTGTGCGACTGACCCTAGATCAGTGCTGGATCGGCTGTGTGTGACTGACCCCAGATCAGTGCTGGATCAGCTGTGTGTGACTGACTGACCCCAGATCAGTGCTGGATCAGCTGTGTGTGACTGACCCCAGATCAGTGCTGGATCAGCTGTGTGTGACTGACTGACCCCAGATCAGTGATGGATCAGCTGTGTGTGACTGACTGACCCCAGATCAGTGCTGGATCAGCTGTGTGTGACTGACCCCAGATCAGTGCTGGATCAGCTGTGTGTGACTGACTGACCTCAGATCAGTGCTGGATCAGCTGTGTGTGACTGACTGACCCCAGATCAGTGCTGGATCAGCTGTGTGTGACTGACCCCAGATCAGTGCTGGATCAGCTGTGTGTGACTGACTGACCCCAGATCAGTGCTGGATCGGCTGTGTGTGACTGACCCCAGATCAGTGCTGGATCAGCTGTGTGTGACTGACCCCAGATCAGTGCTGGATCAGCTGTGTGTGACTGACTGACCCCAGATCAGTGCTGGATCAGCTTGTGTGACTGACTGACCCCAGATCAGTGCTGGATCAGCTGTGTGTGACTGACCCCAGATCAGTGCTGGATCAGCTGTGTGTGACTGATGACCCCAGATCAGTGCTGGATCGCTGTGTGGTGACTGACCCCAGATCAGTGCTGGATCGCTGTGTGTGACTGACCCCAGATCAGTGCTGGATCAGCTGTGTGTGACTGACTGACCCCAGATCAGTGCTGGATCAGCTGTGTGTGACTGACTGACCCCAGATCAGTGCTGGATCAGCTGTGTGTGACTGACCCCAGATCAGTGCTGGATCAGCTGTGTGTGACTGACTGACCCCAGATCAGTGCTGGATCAGCTGTGTGTGACTGACTGACCCCAGATCAGTGCTGGATCAGCTGTGTGTGACTGACCCCAGATCAGTGCTGGATCAGCTGTGTGTGACTGACTGACCCCAGATCAGTGCTGGATCGCTGTGTGTGACTGACCCCAGATCAGTGCTGGATCAGCTGTGTGTGACTGACCCCAGATCAGTGCTGGATCAGCTGTGTGTGACTGACTGACCCCAGATCAGTGCTGGATCGCCTGTGTGTGACTGACTGACCCCAGATCAGTGCTGGATCACCTGTGTGTGACTGACCCCAGATCAGTGCTGGATCACTGTGTGTGACTGACCCCAGGTCAGTGCTGGATCAGCTGTGTGTGACTGACTGACCCCAGATCAGTGCTGGATCGGCTGTGTGTGACTGACCCCAGATCAGTGCTGGATCAGCTGTGTGTGACTGACCCCAGATCAGTGCTGGATCAGCTGTGTGTGACTGACTGACCCCAGATCAGTGCTGGATCAGCTGTGTGTGACTGACTGACCCCAGATCAGTGCTGGATCAGCTGTGTGTGACTGACCGATCAGTGCTGGATCAGCTGTGGTGTGATGCCCAGATCAGTGCTGATAGCTTGTGTGACTGACCCAGATCATGCTGGATCCTGTTGTGACTGACCAGATCAGTGCTGGATCACTGTGTGTGACTGACCCCAGTCAGTGCTGGATCAGCTGTGTGGATGATGACCAGCAGTGCTGGATCGCTGTGTGTGATGACCCAGATCAGTGCTGGATCGCTGTGTGGACTGACCAGATCAGTGCTGGATCGCTGTGTTGACTGACGACCCCAGATCAGTGCGGATCGTGTGTGTGACTGCCAGATCAGTGCTGATCAGCTGTGTTGATGACTGACCCAGTCAGTGTGGATCGCTGTGTGTGACTGACCCAGATCAGTGCTGGATCAGCTGTGTGTGATGACCCCAGATCAGGCTGATAGTGTGTGACTGACTGACCCGACAGTGCTGGATGCTTGGTGATGAGACCCAGATCAGTGTGGTCATTGTGTGACTGACCCAGTCAGTGTGGATCACTGTGTGTGACTGACCAGTCAGTGCTGGTCACTTGTGCGACTGACCGATCAGTGCTGATCGGCTGTGTGTGACTGACCCAGATCAGTGCTGATCAGCTGTGTGTGACTGACCCCAGTCGTGCTGGATCAGCTGTGTGTGACTGACTGACCCGATCAGTGTGGATCAGCTGTGTGTGAGACCCCAGATCAGTGCTGATCAGTGTTGTGACTGACCCAGATCAGTGCTGGATCAGCTGTGTGTGACTGATGACCCCAGATCAGTGCTGGATCAGCTGTGTGTGACTGACCCCAGATCAGTGCGGATCAGCTGTGTGTGACTGACTGACCCAGATCAGTGCTGGATCGCTGTGTGTGACTGACCCAGATCATGCTGGATCACTGTGTGTGACTGACCCCGTCAGTGCTGGATCAGCTGTGTGTGACTGATGACCCCAGTCAGTGCTGGATCGCTGTGTTGTGACTGACCCCGATCAGTGCTGGATCACCTGTGTGTGACTGACCCCAGATCAGTGCTGGATCACCTGTGTGTGACTGACCCCAGGTCAGTGCTGGATCAGCTGTGTGTGAGACTGACCCCAGATCGTGCTGGATCGGCTGTGTGTGACTGACCAGATCAGTGCTGGATCAGCTGTGTGTGATGACCCAGATCAGTGCTGGATCAGCTGTGTGTGACTGACTGACCCAGATCAGTGCTGGATCGCTGTGTGTGACTGGATGACCCCAGATCACAGTGCTGGATCAGCTGTGTGTGACTGACCCCAGATCAGTGCTGGATCAGCTGTGTGTGACTGACCCCCAGATCAGTTGCTGGATCAGTCTGTGTGGACTGAGCCCAGATCAGTGCTGGATCGCTGTGTGTGACTGATCGCCCAGATCAGTGCTGGATCAGCTTGTGTGACTGACTGACCCCAGATCAGTGCTGGATCAGCTGTGTGTGACTGACTGACCCCAGATCAGTGCTGGATCAGCTGTGTGTGACTGACCCAGATCAGTGCTGGATCAGCTGTGTGCTGACTGCGACCTAGATCAGTGCTGGATCGCTGTTGTGTGACTGACTGACCCAGATCAGTGCTGGATCAGCTGTGTGTGACTGACTGACCCCAGATCAGTGCTGGATCAGCTGTGTGTGACTGACTGACCCCAGATCAGTGCTGGATCGGCTGATGTGTGACTGACCCAGATCAGTGCTGGATCAGCTGTGTGTGACTGACCCCAGATCAGTGCTGGATCAGCGCTGTGGTGTGACTGACTGACCCAGATCAGTGCTGGATCGCCTGTGTGTGACTGACTGACCCCAGATCAGTGCTGGATCACCTGTGTGTGACTGACCCCAGATCAGTGCTGGATCACCTGTGTGTGACTGACCCCAGGTCAGTGCTGGATCATGCTGTGTGTGACTGACTGACCCCAGATCAGTGCTGGATCGGCTGTGTGTGACTGACCCCAGATCAGTGCTGGATCAGCTGTGTGTGACTGACCCCAGATCAGTGCTGGATCAGCTGTGTGTGACTGACTGACCCCAGATCAGTGCTGGATCAGCTGTGTGTGACTGACTGACCCCAGATCAGTGCTGGATCAGCTGTGTGTGACTGACCCAGATCAGTGCTGGATCAGCTGTGTGTGACTGACTGACCCAGATCAGTGCTGGATCAGCTGTGTGTGACTGACCCAGATCAGTGCTGGATCAGCTGTGTGTGATGACTGACCCCAGATCAGTGCTGGATCGCTATGTGTGGACTGACTGACCCCAGATCAGTGCTGGATCAGCTGTGTGTGATGACTGACCCCAGATCAGTGCTGGATCAGCTGTGTGTGACTGACTGACCCCAGATCAGTGCTGGATCGCCTGTGTGACTGACTGACCCCAGATCAGTGCTGGATCACTGTGTGTGACTGACCCCAGATCAGTGCTGGATCACCTGTGTGTGACTGACCCCAGTCAGTGCTGGATCAGCTGTGTGTGACTGACTGACCCAGATCAGTGCTGGATCGGCTGTGTGTGACTGACCCCAGATCAGTGCTGGATCAGCTGTGTGTGACTGACCCCAGATCAGTGCTGGATCAGCTGTGTGTGACTGACTGACCCCAGATCAGTGCTGGATCGCTGTGTGTGACTGACTGACCCAGATCAGTGCTGGATCAGCTGTGTGTGACTGACCCAGATCAGTGCTGGATCAGCTGTGTGTGACTGAGACCCCAGGATCAGTGCTGGATCGGCTGTGTGCTGACTGACCCCAGATCAGTGCTGGATCAGCTGTGTGTGACTGACCCCAGATCAGTGTGGATCAGCTTGTGTGACTGACTGACCCCAGATCAGTGTGGATCAGCTGTGTGTGACTGACTGACCCAGATCAGTGCTGGATCAGCTGTGTGTGGACTGACCCAGATCAGTGCTGGATCAGCTGTGTGTGACTGACTGACCTCAGATCAGTGCTGGATCAGCTGTGTGTGACTGACTGACCCCAGATCAGTGCTGGATCAGCTGTGTGTGACTGACCCCAGATCAGTGCTGGATCAGCTGTGTGTGACTGACTGACCCAGATCAGTGCTGGATCGGCTGTGTGTGACTGGACCCCAGATCAGTGCTGGATCAGCTGTGTGTGACTGACCCCAGATCAGTGCTGGATCAGCTGTGTGTGACGGGATGACCCCAGATCAGTGCTGGATGCCGGGTGTGTGACTGACTGACCCCAGATCAGTGCTGGATCACCTGTGTGTGACTGACCCCAGATCAGTGCTGGATCAGCTGTGTGTGACTGACCCCAGATCAGTGCTGGATCAGCTGTGTGTGACTGACTGACCCCAGATCAGTGCTGGATCAGCTGTGTGTGACTGACCCCAGATCAGTGCTGGATCGCCTGTGTGTGACTGACCCCAGATCAGTGCTGGATCATTTGTGTGTGACTGACCCCAGATCAGTGCTGGATCAGCTGTGTGCGACTGACCCCAGATCAGTGCGGGATCAGCTGTGTGTGACTGACCCCAGATCAGTGCTGGATCAGCTGTGTGTGACTGACTGACCCCAGATCAGTGCTGGATCAGCTGTGTGTGACTGAATGACCCCAGATCAGTGCTGGATCAGCTGTGTGTGACTGAATGACCCCAGATCAGTGCTGGATCAGCTGTGTGTGACTGACCCCAGATCAGTGCTGGATCAGCTGTGTGTGACTGACTGACCCCAGATCAGTGCTGGACCGGCTGTGTGTGACTGACCCCAGATCAGTGCTGGATCAGCTGTGTGTGACTGACCCCAGATCAGTGCTGGATCAGCTGTGTGTGACTGACCCCAGATCAGTGCTGGATCAGCTGTGTGTGACTGACTGACCCCAGATCAGTGCTGGACCGGCTGTGTGTGACTGTCTGACCAGATGGAGAAACACTTTTCCCGCTAAGGACACGTCACATGATGGACTCATAAATGTCAGTCCAGTGACATCATTGGCTGTCGCATGAGCTGCTGCTCGGATCAGTGTGATAAAGTCTTTCTTCTACACAATTCTAGAAAAATAATGTCTATAAACTAGAGCGAGCTTCATCTCCAGGTCTGTTTCAGGTATTTCTTTTTTTTAACGATTGTCTACTGCAGAAAACAGCAGATTGTGATTTGCCCCGCTGACGTGTGTGTGAGATCACTGTATTCCCTGGAGATCTGCAGATCTGCAGAAACACCCTCTCTCAGGGATGACCTCAGGAATGATGGACAGAGGTGGAGTGAGTTTCTCACGGACACAGAATCAGGCCCAGATCAGGCTCAATCAAATGCTTAAAGTCCCACTGTACTTCAATGCGTTGACGTAATCTCCACTGAAACAGGAAGCTAAGGCTAAGGCATTCATATTGAATGGCTCCTCCCCTTTTCAAACAGCCAATAGCGTTTAGTTTACCTCACAGACTGCGATAAGTTGGATTCAATAGTAGAGCTGTGAATACATTCTAGCCATTTTATTTCTAACCAACGTACAGCTGGAAAACAGAATAAAAATACTCATACTTTTATCAGATTCTATAGCCTGGACATTTCTTCTACGCCAGGCACTCTCGTGCTCTCGTCCTCAGTGTGCCTTCACTGTGGGACAGGCAGGGCTCGTTGTGTTATAGTGGGTACTCGTTCCCCAAAGTGTCGTAGTCGACGCGGTTCAAGTTCCCTTCTCAGGGAACAAGGGTTACAGTCATAACCCGAGACGGCTCTGAGTGTTCAGAGTTCCTCACCAGTCAGCCTGATCTGGCCATCGCAAAAATGTATGCAAAATATGGGCACTGCTTGAAGTAGCTTGCATTTGTGACATATTTCTGCAATTTTCTGCAAAAAAGTTAACCAAACATTGCGTGTGTGCGTGCGTGCGTGTGTGTGTGGTGTGTGCGCGCGTGTGTGCGCGTGTGTGCGCGTGTGTACTGTTCTCATCAGTGACCGCAGTCCCTCAAACACCTGCAGGGCCAGCGTGGGCCCGCTATAAGAGGTGTGTGTGTGTGTGTGTGTGTGTGTGTGTGAGTTGGTTTATGTGATTTATGAGGACACAAATTTGTATAATGACATGTGTATTACACTGGTATTACAACTTATGGGTGGTTTATGAGGACATGTCAAAAGTCCTCATAAATCAAATGGCTTAAAAAACATAAAAAAAAACAATGTTTTATTAAAAAATTTAATAAATGCAGCATGTCTCCTGTAAGGGGTAGGTTTAGGGACAGGGGCAGTGTAGGGGGATAGAATATATAGTTTGTACAGTATAAAAACCATTACGCCTATGGAGAGTCCTCATAATGCTGTTGCACCAACATGTGTGTGTGTGTGTGTGTGTGTGTGTGTGTGTGTGTGTGTGTGTGTGTGTGTGTGTGTGTGTGTGTGTGTTGGTGTATGTGTGTGTGTGTGTGTGTGTGTGTGTGTGTGTGTGTGTGTATGTGTGTGTGTGTGTGTGTGTGTGTGTGTGTGTGTGTGTGTGTGTGTGTGTGTGTGTGTGTGTGTGTGTGTGTGTGGTGCGCGAGTGTGTGTGCGTGCGCGCGCGTGTGTGTGTGTGTGTGTGTGTGTGTGTGTGTGTGTGTGTGTGTGTGTGTGTGTGTACCGTTCTCATCAGTGACCGCAGTCCCTCAAACTCCTGCAGGGCCAGCGTGGGCCCGCTGTAAGAGGCGCTGGTGTTGGCTGCTCGACCCAGCCAGTAGATAGTGATCAGAACCTGGACAACACAGTCAGACACTGAGTCAGTGAGGTGTTCATGCACAAACAGGACTACATTATTGATTTCATGAAAGCTCACAATAAATAAAGAGCCATATCTGACGTGCAAATTAATAGAGATCACCACAGTGTTTGTGTGCACAAATGTGTGAATTCCAAGTATTATATTTTACACAGTAATATATTCTGTACACTAGGAATAGTTAAAGCAAATGGTAAAAATACAGTAAAAATACGAAATATTATTCCAGTGTAAATCAGCTGTTTACTATGCGAATATATAGTAAAGTGTAATTTATTCCTGTGATCAAAGCTGAATTTATCATCATTACTCCAGTCTTCAGTGTCACATGATCCTTCAGAAATCACTATAATACGATGATCTGATGATTCAAGAGATTTCCACGACGCATGCGTGAAAACTGAAGTTCTTCTTCTTTTACACAGCGCGTGTCTTATAAGCAGAGGAAGACGCGCGCTGTACATAGTTGTAGAAGAAGACGTTAGTTCTCGCGCATGCGTCGTGGAAATCTCTTGAACTCTCGTCTCAGGCCCACATGGAAGCAATGGAATAGTTGAATAAAGTCGTTATTTTGGTTTTTTTCCGCACAAAAAGTATTCTCGTCGCTTGATAAACTTAAAGTGGAGCCACTGTAGGCACATGGAATACTTAAACATTTTCTTCAATGACTTTCTGGGCCGTCAAGTTTCAATTCCTTAGCAAGCCTATGGAGGAGTGATCCAGCTCTCAGATTTAATAAAAAATATCTTCATTTGTGTTCTGAAGATGAACGAAGGTCTTACGGGGTTGGTACAGCATGGGGGTGAGTAATTAATGACTTCATTTTTATTTTTGGGTGAACTAACCCTTTAATTCATCCTTGCTGTATAAAAGTAGTAATTTCTTTTAGATCTCACTGCAGATTTGACTTACATGTTTTAACTTCTTGTGGTTGTCTGGAGCTCTGAGAGAAAGAGAAAGAGATGTGTGTTCAGTGAATCGGTGAATGAATGAAAATAATAATACGGGTGAGAGAGAAATACAGCACATGATCCAACATCTCACACACACAACATCTGCAACCGCCAAAGCATCAGACCAGACATGTCTGGCTGGAGATAACACTGGCCTATGAAGATTGAGAAAACACAGGGGGGGGGGATGGAGAGAGAGAGAGAGAGAGAGAGAGAGAGAGAGAGAGAGAGAGAGAGAGAGAGAGAGAGAGAGAGAGAGAGAGAGAGAGAGAGAGAGAGAGAGAAGAGAGAGAGAGAGAGATGAGAGAGAGAAGAGAGAGAGAGAGAGAGAGAGAGAGAGAGAGAGAGAGAGAGAGAGGGCTAGATAAAGCAGTAGAGGTTCCCTTATCCTAGGGAACTCGAGCTGCGTCATCGCTGTGGGAACGCCCCTGCGTTGTGCGTCCTGAAGCACGTATCGAATCAGCCCAATGGAGAGATGGAACGTCATAGGCGGGTGACGTCATCGACCAGGAAACTATAAAGCACCCCAAACAACACAAGCACATCAGCTTCTGTGCCTTCAGTCGCGCTATATGTGAATCTGTCCCTGTGTGAATATTGTCTGTCCTTACATACTGTGCACCACACAAACAATTTATATATATATATATATATATATATATATATATATATATATATATATATATATATATATATATATATATATGAGAGATATGGCGAACGAACAGCAGTTTAGGAAGTGTGTCCCTCCCTGCTCGCGTTATTTAACGAGTGGGGATACACACGATCTTTGTGTTGTTTGTTTGGGAGTGCAGCATGCCCAATCTTCTCTCGAGGGAGCTGATTGTGAGCATTGCGAGCGTTTGCCCATGAGAACGCTCCGCTCCCGCCGGGCACTCTTTGAGGAGAGTGGTTCGGTGCGCGCTCCCCCGCGGTTCGGGTCCCGCTTTAGCCGAGGCTGGGCGGAAGCTCTTATCGTGGGGTTCGCAGATGGATCTCGCAGCGGGGTTAGAGACGGGCTCTGCCTTTTCTCTCCCTTCACCTGTGAGATCCAGTGTCTCAGTCCTGGGTTCGGAAGCACGCATTGTGGTTTCTTCCGCTCAGGCTGAGGCACCAGTATTAGATTTATCCAGTTCTGAGGAGCTGGATGTTGTCAGTGTTGATATGGGAGATGTGGAGGATTCGCCACCTCGCACTCCCGAAAATGATGAGCTTATGGAGGTTTTAACTAGAGCTGTAGAAAAACTCAGTATTGAACGGCCAGTGACTAGACAGGAGTCCGTTTCGAAATCGAAACTAGATGAGAGATTTTTGCCGTCACGAGTGCAGCCTCCACGCCGGTGTCTGCCTTTCTTTCATGATCTCCACACTGAGGTGTTGAAATCGTGGAAAAAGCCAGTATCATATAGAGTGTTTAGTCCCCAGACTTCAACATATTCGAATATAGTGAGGGGCTAAATTATGTGGTTATGGATCTATGCCTCGCGTCGAAGAGACGCTCGCGAGCCATCTCTCTTCCGAGGCTGCATCTTCCTTTAAAACACCGGTGTTACCCACCAAGCCTTTAAGAAATACCTCGGCTTTGGTGGGTAAAGCGTATTCGGCGGCAGGTCAGGCTGCATCATGTCTGCATACTATGTCTATATTGCAGGCATACCAGGCTGACCTGCTGAGGGACGTGAGTGAGAGTGAGGAGGTCGGTGCTGACGTAATTCGCGAACTGCGTCAGGCTGCTGCAAACTAGTGGGTCGATCTATGGCAGCTCTGGTGGCCACAGAAAGACATCTTTGGTTAAATCAAACTAATATAAAAGAAAAAGAAAAAGCTTTCCTTTTAGACGCTCCTCTCTCTCCTCTGGGTTTATTTGGTGCTGCTGTAAATTCTGTCATTGATAAATTCCAGGAAGAGAAAAAGCAAACAGCAGCTTTTAAAAAGTTTCTCCCGTTAAAAGTTCACGTCTCTGGGGCTGCTGGGCGGGAGCAGCCCCGGCCGAATACAAGCTCATCACATAGGGCGCAGCAGAAGCAGAGTGTCGTGTCTCGTGCTCCCCCTGCTGGACAGTGGGCTCAGCCGCGGTACTCTCAGCCGAAATCTTCTAGCAATAGACCTGATCTGAGGACAGTTATATTGGCTAAAAAGGCTTCGGCTAAGAAGAAGTCCTGACGCTGCAGCGTGCAGGACACTGAGGGTGGTCCCTGCCGAGGCGGGAAGGTGTACACCTCTTTTTACGGTGCCCATTCTTCCTCGGTGCCCTCAGGGGCCCGTTCTGCCAACCCCGCCTTCATGCCGGGGCGCAGACGGTCCCAGCGAGCGCTTTCCCGAGGGACGCTCGCTCCCTCTGAGGAGGGTTTCAGAGCAGTTAGGCCAGTTGTTCCCTGCCGGTGCGCCGTTACAGAGCGCTGCGTTTGCTGCTCAAATTACACCAGAGGCCGGTCTCGAGAGACTGGTACCCTTAGTAGAATTTCTGGCAGAGTGGAAAAGCCTTCCAAAAATATCTCAGTGGGTCCTGCACACAATAAAAAACGGTTATGCTATCCAATTCAGGTGTCGTCCACCAAAATTCAGAGGGGTTCTGCCCACAGTGGTGGGCCCCGAGCAGGCTCTGGTAATGGAACAGGAGGTGAAAACGCTCCTCCAAAAGGAGGCTATAGAACGGGTTCCTCCTCCCAGTCTGGAGTCAGGTTATTACAGCCGATATTTCATCGTTCCAAAGAAGGATGGGGGGTTGCGTCCGATTTTAGACCTGCGCCTGTTGAATCGCTCGGTAGCAAAGCTAAAATTCAAGATGCTCACTATCAAGCAGATCGTGTCACAAATCAGATCCGAGGACTGGTTTGTCACGATAGATCTAAAAGACGCGTACTTCCACATTTCCATCCTTCCACAACACAGGAAGTTCCTGAGGTTCGCCTTCGGGGGCGAGGCGTACCAGTACAGGGTTCTTCCATTTGGCCTAGCTTTATCTCCTCGCACTTTCACAAAATGCATGGATGCAGCCTTAGTGCCTCTGAGGCTTCAGGGCATTCATATCCTCAATTACATCGACGATTGGTTGATTTTATCTCAGTCAGAGCAGATGGCGGTTCGGCATCGAGATGTCGTTCTCGCTCATATCAGGAAGTTGGGGTTGAGGCTGAACGCGAAGAAGAGTGTTTTATCTCCTTCTCAGAAGACCACTTTTCTGGGGGTCGTTTGGGATTCGGTTTCGATGCGGGCGCGACTCTCTCCGACCCGCATCGCTTCGATTCTCTCAGCTGTGAAACAAGTAAAGCTAGGCCAGCTGCTCACTGTAAAGCAGTTTCAAAGACTGTTGGGTCTGATGGCAGCAGCGTCCAACGTTATACCTTGCGGCCTGTTGTACATGAGACCGCTACAGTGGTGGCTCAGGACCAAGGGGTTCTCCCCGAGGGGCAATCCGCTCCGCACGATCAAAGTCACGCGGCGCTGCCTTCGTGCTCTGGTCATGTGGAAAGAAACTTGGTTCCTATCCAAAGGTCCTGTGTTGGGGGCTCTTTGTCGTCGCGTAACGCTAACGACGGATGCTTCCCTCACAGGGTGGGGGGCGGTCATGAGTGGTCGCCCAGCCCAAGGTCTGTGGCAGGACCATCATCTATCATGGCACATAAATTGTCTAGAGATGTTGGCCGTGTTTCAGGCTCTGAAACACTTCTTAGCAGACCTGAGAGGTCATCATGTGTTAGTTCAGTCAGACAACACGTCGGTGGTCTCTTATATAAATCATCAGGGGAGCCTGCGGTCTCGCCGGCTTTACAAGTTGGCCCGTCAGATCCTCCTGTGGTCCCAAGGGAGGTTACTGTCACTCAGAGCAATGTATCTTCCTGGGTATTTGAATGTGGTAGCGGACTCCCTGTCGAGGCAGGGGCCGAGGCCGGGGGAATGGAGACTCCACCCCGAGGTGGTGGAGCTCCTTTGGTTGAGTTTCGGTCGCGCCGAGGTGGACCTATTCGCTTCCAAGGAGACCACGCATTGTCATCTATGGTTCTCCATCAGTCATCCAGCCCCTCTGGGGTTGGACGCTATGGTGCAGCCGTGGCCGAGGTCACGTCTGTACGCCTTTCCCCCGATTGCTCTGCTACCGGGAGTTCTGGAGAGGGTTCGCCGGGACGGGGTCAGTCTGCTACTAGTAGCCCCGTTCTGGCCGGCCCGAGTATGGTTTGCAGACCTGGTCTCTCTCCTGGACGGCTCTCCTTTGGAGCTCCCCGTCAGGAGGGACCTACTCTCTCAGGCGGGCGGCTCGATATTTCACCCCGCCCAGAATTATGGAAGCTGTGGGCTTGGCCTCTGAGGGGGCCCAGCTCATAGATGCCGGTCTCTCAACCGAGGTTGTTGAGACCATTCTTCACTCCAGAGCTCCATCCACGAGGAAGCTTTATGCCTTGAAGTGGAAGCTTTTCACTTCTTGGTGTGGAGAACACCTGCAGGACCCAGTCATCTGCCCAGTGGGTGCAGTGCTGGAATTCTTGCAGGAGCGCTTCTCCGCAGGGTTATCCCCCTCCACACTAAAGGTGTACGTGGCGGCACTAGCTGCTTACCATGTCCCTTTCAGTGGAGTTTCTCTTGGGAGACACCCGCTTATAACTCGTTTCCTTCGTGGCACTTTGAGGCTGAGGCCAGCAGTTCGCACGAGGGTGCCTTCCTGGGATCTGGCCATTGTATTAGAAGGTCTTTCCCTAGCTCCGTTTGAACCTATCGAAGAAGTTCCTGAGAAGTTTCTCACTCTTAAAACTGTCTTTCTTTGCTATCTCCTCCCTAAAGAGAATCGGAGATTTGCAGGCTCTGTCGGTTTCACCCTCGTGCCTGGAATTTTCGCCTGGTATGGTTAAGGCTTTTCTGTATCCTAGACCAGTTTACGTTCCCAAGGTTCCTACTAATGTTGTTAGACCTACAGTTCTGCAGGCTTTCTGTCCTCCTCCATTTCAGTCGTCAGACCAGGAGAAACTTAATTTACTCTGCCCTGTTAGGGCGTTAGACGCCTATGCCCACAGAGCTGCCCTGTGGAGAAAATCAGAACAACTATTTGTGTGTTTTGGGCCACCCAGGAAAGGGTGTCCCGCGTCTAAACAGAGAATGAGCAAGTGGGTGGTTGAGGCTATCTCACTTGCTTATGAGTCAGCTGGTCAGCCTTCACCGTTGGCTGTACGAGCGCACTCTACTAGGAGTATGGCTGCTTCTAAAGCTCTATTGTCAGGAGTTTCCCTAAGTGATGTTTGTGATGCGGCTGGATGGTCCTCACCACATACTTTTATTAAGTTCTACGATCTAGACTTAAGTTCTACCCCTGGGGCACAGGTGCTCTCGTCCTCTGTGCGCTAGTTCTCACATGACGGTCACTTGCTCCTATGGCGACGTGGGTATTCGCGTTCCCACAGCGATGACGCAGCTCGAGTTCCCTAGGATAAGGGAACGTCTCGGTTACGTATGTAACCCTAGTTCCCTGAGTAGGGAACGAGACGCTGCGTCGTTCTGCCATACTCCCGGCACTCCCGTTAGCGCTTCCTTCAGGCTTATCAGAAGCTGATGTGCTTGTGTTGTTTGGGGTGCTTTATAGTTTCCTGGTCGATGACGTCACCCGCCTATGACGTTCCATCTCTCCATTGGGCTGATTCGATACGTGGTTCAGGACGCACAACGCAGGGGCGTTCCCACAGCGATGACGCAGCGTCTCGTTCCCTACTCAGGGAACTAGGGTTATATACGTAACCGAGACGTTTCTGCTTTCCTTCATGTCAGTGTTTTTCTAAGCATTCCTCCTGTAATTCCAACACGTATTAGATCATTCTTCTGATAGCAGCTTCTGTCCATCTCTCTCTTCATCTGTCATAAAACTTTCACTGTTTCCATCAACATACTTCAGTTCTGCGCTCATCTCATAGATTCATCTCTGATCCAGTGGAAAGAGTGATGATGGTATATATCAGCCTAAAGCAACATTCTCACTGACAGCCATTTGCTGAGACAACACAACTGTAAACATGCTTGTCAAAAAGGTAGAAAAAATATAAATGTATTATTTTACTATTGTTAAAAGCTTGAAAGAAAAGAAATAGCTGATATTGTCATTTATATATTGTGCATCACTGTGTTTAAACAGTCTGAAAAGTGTTGGGCCAACAGTGTTATAATGCAAGAAATACAAACTCTTTCTGTCTGAACCTTCAGACTAAACAACAACAATCTGACGACAATTTAGACACTTTAAATCTACAACACTGTGACCCACACACACAGAGAGAGAGAGAGAGAAGAGAGAGAGAGAGAGAGAGAGAGAGAGAGAGAGAGAGAGAGAGAGAGAGAGAGAGAGAGAGAGAGAGAGAGAGAGAGAGAGAGAGAGAGAGAGAGAGAGACAGAGAGAGAGAGAGAGAGAGAGAGAGAGAGAGAGAGAGGAGGAATGTAATTGGATCTCCCTTGTCCATTCAGTTTGACAGAACCCGTCCTGTAAGCCAGATGCTCTCAGTGATTTACAGTAGTTTCAGTGTCGTTTTAGAAATGCCTGACGGATTATCCCTCGCTGAGCAGAAAGTGTGAGCAGGACATCTGAGACCACGCTAGACAAACACACCTCTGTTTAATATCTGCTCGGTGTCGCCATGAGAAAAACAACACAACAAAAGCAAAACGGAAGACGATTGTAACCTTGAAGTTTGTAAGGTTGTTAAAGCAGTCGTGGAGACTCGACATGTTTAACTATTCGTCCAAGAACCGGCCCACTTCAAGCACTGGTTGTTATTTATACATCTAATTTTATATGGCTAAAATAGCTTTCATAAATAACATAGGCTGTTTGTGAGAGAGAGAGAGAGAGAGAGAGAGAGAGAGAGAGAGAGAGAGAGAGAGAGAGAGAGAGAGAGAGAGAGAGAGAGAGAGAGAGAGAGAGAGAGAGAGAGAGAGTCAGGGGCCTCGACGGACCAGACCCGGGCAGCAGAGGCTGGCTCTGGGGACGTGGAACATCCCCTCTCTGTGGGGGAAGGAGCTGGAACTTGTGCGGGAGATGGAGCACTACCAGTTAGATCGGGTGGGGCTGACCTCCACGCACAGTCTCGTTCTGGAACCGTATTCCTAGATAGGGGATGGACCCTATTCTTCTCTGGAGTTGCCCAGGGTGTGAGGCTACATTGGAGTTTATTCCGGTGAACGAGAGCGTCCCCTCCCTATGCCGTTGGGTTGTGGGGGGGAAAACTCTGACTGTTGTTTGCACATATGCCCCAAACACCAGTTCAGAGTATTCAGCTTTCTTGGAGACCATGAATGGAGTTCTGTATGGGGCTCCAGTAGGGGACTCCATAGTTCTACTGGGAGACTTCAACGCGCATGTGGGCAATGATGGAGATACCTGGAGTGGCATGATTGGGAGGAACGGCCCCCCTGATCTGAACCCGAGTGGGTGTTTGTTGTTAGACTTCTGTGCTAGTCATGGATTGTCTATAACGAACACTATGTTCGAACATAAGGATGCTCATAAGTGTACGTGGTACCAGAGTACCCTAGGCCGAAGATCAATGATTGATTTTGTAATCATTTATGGAACAACAGACCAGCTCTTTACTCTCACAAGGATCCTGGAGTGGGCTTGGGAGTATGCCCATCCGGTCTACATGTGTTTTGTAGATCTGGAGAAGGCGTATGACCGGGTCCCCCGGGAGATACTGTGGGAGGTGCTGCGGGAGTTTGGGGTGAGGGGTGCCTTCTCAGGGCAATCCAATCCCTGTACACCCAAAGCGAGAGCTGTGTCCGAGTACTCGCCAGTAAGTCGGACTCTTTGCAGATGAGGGTTTGCCTTCGGCAGGCCTGCGCTTTGTCATCAATCCTGTTTGTGATATTTATGGACAGGATATCAAGGTGTAGTCGTGGTGGGTAGGGGTTGCGGTTCGGTGGGCTTGGGATCTCACTGCTTTCTGCGGATGATGTGGTCCTGAAGGCTTCATCGGTCTGTGACCTTCAACTCTTACTGGATCGGTTCGCAGCAGAGTGTGAAGCGGTTGGGATGAGGATTAGCACCTCTAAATCGGAGGCCATGGCTCTCAGGAGGAAACCGGTGGAGTGCCAACTCCAAACCCCAAGTGAAGGAGTTCAAGTACCTCGGGGTCTTCTTCACGAGTGAGGGGAGACTGGAGCAGGAGATTGGCCGGAGAATCGGAGCAGCGGGGGCAGTATTGCACTCGCTTTACCGCACCATTGTGACAAAAAGAGAGCTGAGCAGTAAGGCAAAGCTCTCGATCTACTGGTCAATTTTCGTTCCTACCCTCACCTGTGGTCATGAAGGCTGGGTCATGACCAAAAGAACGAGATGGCCTACATGGGTTTCCTCAGGAGGGTGGCTGGTGTCTCAGGAGCTCAGCCATCCGTGAGGAGCTCGGAGTAGAGCCACTGCTCCTTTGCTGGTAAGGATGCTGGGAGGAGATCTCGGGAAGACCCAGGGATAGATGGAGAGATTTTATCTCCACAATGGCCTGGGAACGCCTCGGGATCCCCCAGTCAGAGCTGGTTAATGTGGCTCGGGAAAGAGAAGTCCCTTGCTGGAGCTGCTGCCCCTGCGACCCGACCCCGGATAAAGGCCAATTTATACTTCTGTGTCGAGTGTACGCCGTAGTGTACGGCGTAGGCTACGCACGTAGGCGACGCCGTCGTGAGCATTTATACTTCTGCGTTTAGGTCTGCGTTGCTCTGCAGTACAGCGCCGAAACGCTAGTAGGCGGCGGAGGGTTTTAATGTTCCAGTGTGTTTAGATTCCGCGCGGTTCCTAGAGAAGAAGAAGATTCCTCGCGACTGTTTTGAGTTTAGGTTACTACAAGCAATGGCAATTGAAAGAGAGCGGATCACGTTGGAGTTGGAGCTTATCGAGGTGGAAAAGCAGTAAGTTTTTAGTTTTATTTAACAGTTTTGCTGTACTTAGAATTTAAAAATGGCGGGCGGTGCAGAAGAACACGCCGGAAATGCGTAGGAGGAAACGCAATGCTACCAAGCCGACCAATCACAGATCTTGCGGTCCGCGTCACTGCGACGCGTAGTTACATTTTTGAGGAGGTGTGCGTCAGGTTACAGCGAAGGGTACGGCGAAGGGTACGCGTCTGTGCGTATGCTACGCCGTAGCTACCCCGCGCACCCGACGCAGAAGTATAAATTGGCCTTAAGCGGATGAAGATGGATGGATGGATAATTTGAACTGAAACTGAAATCTGAAATATAAACTGATTTATACTTTAGATAGCAACTTCTTGATTCTTTAATCCAATTATAGAATCTAACAAATAATAAAAAATAAATTGTTGAATTGACTAAAATTTGAAGCTGTAAAGGTAACACTTTATAATAACTGCACACTATTAATCATTAGTTAAGCATTAGTAAACAGTTAATTCATCATTTATAAAGCATCAATAGACATTAATAAGCAGTTTATAAATACAGCTATAAATGCTTTATTCTTGATTTAAAAGCATATATGTGATGCGATCTGGGAAAACCCATCGGATGTCGCGCTTGTACATTTTCAGTAAAGTCTAAAAATAGATTGAATGTCAGTTTATTGTCAAATTTGGGTTTTCAATAAATTATTATTCTATAACATCTTGTTTATCATCTCTGAGTATATCTAGTGAAAATTCACTAGATTAGTGCAGAAAAATAGCGATTTATAGTGGCAAGCTGAAAAGACGTGTCTTTCTCTTTAAGAACACGCGCGGAGCGGAGGTGCAAAAAAACAACAACAACGGCTATTTAGTTCTCCTTCTCTTAACACTACAAAGACAGTTTCTCCTATCAAAATAAACCACATAACAGAATAAAGGTCCCGCCAGTCCTGTGTAAACTACAACGGCACGCAAGTTTTTATTTATTTATTTTTATCCAGCGTTATGTGATGCGGAGCACAAGAGAACAACAGAGTCTGAAGCTGCTCGTTTAAAAGACCTTGCTCGCCTCTCAATCGCCCAATTTCAAAACGGTTTTCACAGGATGAATTTTGAGTTTGTAAGCTTTCGAATGATACCTAATCTATGATGATTACTAAAATATGTGATATGTAAAAAGGCAATAAAAAAAAAGAGCGCCCGTCGTCCCGCTAGCAGGACGTGACAGTTATTTAAACCTGTTTTTCTCAAAATTCCATTTCTGAAAATCACATCGATCAGCCGACTTCAGATAACCATAACTTTTGTTACAGACAAACTATAAAAGAAATAAAAACAGATTTGGAAAGGGCTTGAACCAAGCTTTAATATGATCGCAAAACCTGTAATATGTCAAATTTCACCATGTGGTGGGTTTTCCCAGATCGCATCACATATATAATGTGTTTAATAATTGTATTTTCATACTTTATTCATGATCAATTTATCATTTCTAAATGATGTATTGCATTATTTAAAAAACATTTATTTAAGAGGTGTCAGTGGTTCATAAGATTACTTAGAAAGTGTAAGTAAATGATTAATAAACTATTTAAATGTACATTCATACATCTTATTATTCAGACATATAGTAAAAGTTACTTATTACCATGTATTTATACTGTAATTCAGGGTTAATTCAGGTAGTTATAAAGCATTTAGAAGTGGTTAGTTAACTATTTCTGTGAGCTCATCTAAAGTGAGGACTAATCATGCTTTGTAAAGCATTTATAAAGGAGATTTGTGTTGTTTCACTGTGTTGTGTTTGTTTCATTTTTCTGTTTTGAAGATAAATGAGCCTTTAAATCTCATTTATAAATGTTTTACAAGGCATGAATAGTCTTCACTTTAGATGAGCTCACAAATATAGTTAACTGACCACTACTAAATGCTTTATCACTACCTGATTTTACTCCATTTACTTACACTTTCTAAGTGATCTTATGAACCACTGACAACTCTTAAATAACTGGTTTGTAAATAATGCAATACTTCATTTAGAAATTATTAATTCATCATTAACAAAGTATGAAAATACAATTATTAAACGCATTATAGATATGCTTGTAAATCAGGAAAAAAACATTTATAACTGTATTTATAAACTGCTTATTAATGTCTATTAATGCTTTATAAATTATGAATTAACTGTTTACTCATGCTTAACTAATGATTAATAGCGTGCAGTTATTATAAAGTGTTACCGAAGTGGGAGCTGTAACCAACAGTGCACTCAGTAAGTCTGTGTCCATAAGAGTTCTGTCTAATAATTTATTAGACAAAACTGTTACACAAACACAGTAAAGTAATGAAGATGAAGAATAGGAGCTCCTGCTACTGACACTTGTTGGCCAAACAGAGAAACTTGGCCATGGCAATATATTTTGTTCAACCCCTATAATGTTCATTTAACTGTTTATATCTATTTAACTTGTAACAATAATTTCCACATCTGTACTTTTTTAGAACTATACTTTCTTTATGAATTATTACATGCAGAGTCAGTCATTGCTGCAGGTTGTAACTTTGTCACCATGTCGATCTTTTTTATTATTATTTAATTTAGAGTTTTTACCAATGAGGACTGAAAAGCATCATATAGTTATGTGAACAATCCTTCTCTGAACTAAGGCTTAGAGAAAGGGTGAAATTGGTGTGTAAAAAAAAACCTGATTCAATGAGTCAATGATAACCAGTGCATAATATCACCCCATTTAATTTAGTGTCAATAGCATTCAGACGATCTGCTCTGAGAAGAACATCATGAGAAATATTTGATCAAACTAAGATCTCTTGATTTGTTTTCTGTTGAATCTCATTTTTTGTATGAGAATTATACAATACACAAATGAGATTTTAAAATATCATATTTATTAGATCTCTTTCCAATAAACATCTATAAAAATATATAAGCAATGGTTAAAATACTCACAGAAGACACCATATATTATCTGAGTAAATCTATACAGTAAAATGATCAGATTTTGTGAGAAAATATTAATAATACATCAATCAGATTTAATAAGTTTGTTTTGCACTAGAAACCAAAATATTTGGGGATTTTTATAGAGTTCCACTGTTCAAATGACATATTGCGACATAAGAAATTATAGCAACGTCTTAGCAAAATCCAGTGTTTCTAAGTAAACAAGCACACAGACGTAAGCACACACACACACACACACACACACACACACACACACACACACACACACACACACACACACACACACACACACACACACACACACACACACACACACACACACACACAGTGTAACGAGTGGTTGATCTTACTTGTTGGTGCGTGTGGAGGTGTCCTGTAGATCTTCAGGATCGAACAGCTGTGATCCCTTCAAACCCAACTCCTCACAACCCTTCAGGAAGAGCGCCACATTATCCTAAACACACACACACACACACACACACACGTGAGCGGATCCTGCATGAAGGCAGCGCCAAGACTAAATACACACACCGTTAAAGAGCAAGAGGGGAGGCAAACCGACGCCAGTGGTTTTGGGCACCCACTGCCTGTGCCTCTCTCTCTCTCTCTCTCTCTCTCTCTCTCTCTCTCTCTCTCTCTCTCTCTCTCTCTCTCTCTCTCTCTCTCTCCCCCCCCCCCCCTTTCTTTCGCTCTCTCTCTCGGCAAGCTTATACTGTTGATCGCACGCTCTACCTCAGGTGCAGGAATGTCTCTCTCTCTCTCTATTTCAGGTGACTCTGGGTCTTTTGTTGAAGTATGCAACCTGAGCTGTGTTATCCGCTCTGTTCCTCTCTCCTCTGGTTCCCAGCTCCAGTGAAAGGCCCCGGACCCTTCCCTTCAGTCTCTCTCTCTCTCAAACGGGCCTGGAAGGGTGGCACAGTTTCCTGCCCCTAGTGATTGTTGTCACTCTGTTGTTTTGCAGGGACACAACTTTTTATCTCACGCCCATGTGTGTAGAGAGAGAGAGAGAGAGAGAGAGAGAGAGAGAGAGAGAGAGAGAGAGAGAGAGAGAGAGAAAAGAGAGAGAGAGAGAGAGAGAGAGAGAGAGAGAGAGAGAGAGAGAGAGAGAGAGAGAGAGAGGAGAGAGAGAGAGAGAGGAGAGAGAGAGAGAGAGAGAGAGAGAGAGAGAGAGAGCCCTGCCCCTAGAACTTAACCAGGCTCCTTTCTACACAATAATAACATGCACATATAGACAAATATAAAAGCAACATTTCAATTTTGTCACAGTATGTTGCAGAAGTTTGCAGTGCCGCTCCCCAGTTTGAGTCAAGGTTTTGTCAGCTGAACCCAAAGATTGAATTATTTAGTGCCTGCAGAGATTTTAAGTCTTGCAATATATTCAGTGGGTCCAAAAGTCTAAAACCACCTTGAAAATATGGGATTTTCATTTAAACCTGGAAACAAAGAAATATTTTAGACTCTGGACTATTTCTAGGTCACTGATTAAATAAGTATATTTGTGCCATTGATCATGTGAATGTGTACAGACGGATCGTTCTCAAATCATGCTTGGAGAATGTGATCATCAGGTTTTGTTCAGATCACATTGTCATTAAAACAAAAAATGGACATACAAATACTTTGTAATAAGTAGCTGTGGCGAATGAAGCACACAATGACGGGAGTACCATAACAACGGTCTTTTAATATAACACTTAGGAAAACTCAGGAGAAGCAGAATACACAGCCACTTTTATATAAACGAGAACGGACAAAGGAACACACAAAATCTCAGGGTATAAATGCATGAGGCAAACAAAGAGAAGTAATCAGGACACAGCTGAACAGAATAACTAATCAATCAGTGACTAAGACTAATGAGGATTTAAACAGGCAGGAAAACAAGAAAATAACCAACAGAAACAGAACATGAATGTGACATGCCCTCTGGAAAGGCACGTCCTCACGCCGTGAGGTCCAGCTGAGGAGGGAGGAGGGAGGAGGGAGGATGGAGGGAGGGAGGGAGGGTTGGAGGAGGACGAGGAGCTGGCGAAGGGCTGGCCAATGATGGAGATACTAGCGGAAACAGACACAGAGGCACAGGCGGGGGAGGAGCCAAGGAGGAGCCAGGAGCAGGCCGACGGAGGCCCAGAGCTCAACCTGGATGACATCCCACAGCAGGAGGAGCCATAGCGGTGGACTTGATGCCATGGGGACGATGGAGCCGATGGTGGAGGAGCCCAGATGCACAGATGAAGAGCAACTGGTAAAGAGCGAGATCACAGGCCCCAGAGGGACAATGAGGTGGAGCCAGGGTGTGTCATGTGTCCCGTCGAGGTGGAACCGGCGGCAGCTAGACAGAGCCGTGGGGAAGGAGAGACGGAAAATAGAGGACGGCTAATAATTCCGTGGCGTAGATGCGCAACATCCGACCTAGGTGGAGCTGGAGGATTGAAGTAGCCCGGTGAGGCCGAAAGGTCGATGGTCCCTGGTGGAGCCGAGGGAGGGAGGAGCGAGGTGGATGAGCCTGGAAGACGGGCCAAGGTCGAACGGCAGGAACAGCGGCTGAAGGTGGAGCCAGGGGATCCGTACACCGACGGTGCTGGTAAACGGCTGGTCTGAGGTGAAACCACACCAGTTAGTGGAGTTAGTGGAGAGGCCGAGGGGCTGACGGGGGAACTGATCAAAGGGGCAGGCTGAGGTCTGAAGAGGAGGCAGGAGAGGGATGCTGGGAGTGCATACTGGAAGCACAGGAGAACTACCGTTGGGGGAACTGAAGAGGGAACATCCTCTTCAAACACACACACACACACACACACACACACACACATACACACACACACACACACACACACACACACACACACACACACACACTAAAACTGTCCACAGTCCATCAGCAACTCACTCTCTGAGGCGGGAGGCTCCTATCTATCCCCTCGTACACCAGGATAACTCCCTCCAGGACGGGCGAAGTTGCTGGCACAGATGAGGCTCAGGCTCCATAGCTCAGGCTCCAGGGCTCAGACTCCATAGCTCAGGCTCCAGGGCTCAGGCTCCAGGGCTCAGGCTCCAGGGCTCAGGCTCCAGGGCTCAGGCTCCAGGGCTCAGGCTACAGGGCTCAGGCTCAAGGGCTCAGGCTCAAGGGCTCAGGCTCCAGGGCTCAGGCTCCAGGGCTCAGGCTCAAGGGCACAGGCTCCAGGGCTCAGGCTCCAGGGCTCAGGCTCCAGGGCTCAGGCTCCAGGGCTCAGGCTCCAGGGCTCAGGCTCCAGGCTCCAGGGCTCAGGCTCCAGGCTCCAGGGCTCAGGCTCCAGGGCTCAGGCTCCAGGGCTCAGTCAGGTTCTCAGGCTCCAGGGCTCAGGCTCCAGGGCTCAGGCTCCATGGCTCAGGCTCCAGGGCTCAGGCTCCAGGGCTCAGGTTCCAGGGCTCAGGCTCCAGGGCTCAGGCTGGCTCAGTCAGGTTATCAGGCTCCAGTGCTCAGGCTGCAGTGCTCAGGCTCCAGGGCTCAGGCTCCAGGGTTCAGGCTCCAGGGCTCAGGCTCCAGGGCTCAGGCTCCAGGGCTCAGGCTCCAGGGCTCAGGCTCCAGGGCTCAGGCTCCAGGCTCCAGGCTCCAGGGCTCAGGCTCCAGGGCTCAGGCTCCAGGCTCCAGGGCTCAGGCTCCAGGGCTCAGGGGCCCAGGCTCCAGGCCTCAGGCTCCAGGCTCCAGGGCTCAGGCTCCAGGCTCCAGGCTCCAGGGCTCAGGCTCAGGCTCCAGGCTCAGGCTCCAGGCTCCAGGCTCCAGGGCTCAGGCTCCAGGGCTCAGGCTCCAGGCTCCAGGCTCCAGGCTCCAGGCTCCAGGCTCCAGGCTCCAGGGCTCAGGCTCCAGGCTCCAGGCTCCAGGCTCCAGGCTCCAGGCTCCAGGCTCCAGGGCTCAGGCTCCAGGGCTCAGGGGCCCAGGCTCCAGGCCTCAGGCTCCAGGCCTCAGGCTCCCGGCTCCAGGGCTCAGGCTCAAGGCTCAAGGCTCAAGGCTCAAGGCTCAAGGCTCCAGGCTCCAGGCTCCAGGCTCCAGGCTCAAGGCTCCAGGCTCCAGGCTCCAGGCTCAAGGCTCCAGGCTCCAGGCTCAGGCTGGCTCAGTCAGGTTCTCTGGCTCTTGATGGCTGGTTAGACTCTGGGTCGCGGGCTGTAAGGGGAAGTCCTCTCAGCCCAAATATTCCATCAAATTCCTCGTTTCTGGGAGGACGTTTACCACTGGAAAGTCCATTTTAAATATACTCAATATGAGTGTCGATTCTTCTGTAACGGGTAGCTATGACGAATTAATCCCACGTCGACAGTAATATAAAAACGACAGTCTTTTAATATAACACTTAGGAAAACTGTATAATACTGCACCCTACTGTACAGGAGCTCACTGCACAGAACAGCTGATCACAAGCTTGTCATTCGATTTCAACAGAATAGACAGTTAGTTCTGAACAAAAGAAGATGTTTCACTTTTCCAAATAAATCTGAGAAAAAGACAGAAAACATTGACACACACATGACAAACATACAGCAGCACACATCAGATATTCCAGTCTCAGACAGCCGCTCATGAATGAACACAGATCCTGCACTACTAACAGTAATCTTCACTGTCATCTTCAGGAATCTAGCAATCACATTAGTCTTTCAGAGCCACATATTTGACGATCAGCAAGCCAAGAAAAGCCTCTCCTACTCATAAACAAATCCAGAGACTAATCCTTCCCTGGAAGTGCTCATTGGGTCCAGTTTCTAGACAAATACACCACTTTGTTTCCCGCTGGAATGATAAAAACCTGTTCACCCTGATCTCGGATGGTGTGCAGCAGCCAAACACAATATAAAACGCTAAAAACACAAGGTCAGTTGCTACCTTCAATTTGTAATTACAAATAAATTGACTGTACAAATGATTTAAATTTATATTATATAAACAAGTTCAATCTTATATGGCCAGTGATCTGTGGATAGTAGCATCCTGAGGAGTGTTTCCTTTTATGACCAAATATAACGTTGCTAAATAGTAAAGTAGTTCTCACGTGATTTACAGCACTAATCTGACATTAATTTGATCTAACTGATTAATTAGTTATTACTCCATCACCATCATTAACCACAGTTCACGTGGTTTAAACAATGTCTGTGCGAAAGTCTTGATTACACAGTTAATTTCTCCAACATATGAAGATAGTTAAGCAGCAAATTGCATTGAATGTGAATAACTGAATAACTGAAATAACTGAATGTGGTCCTATGTGTAGAAGTCAGGAGTTGTTTCTCAGACATTAGTTCTGCAACACATATCCTGCTAACTTACAGTACATTAATGTGATTTATGGCTCTGTTTCTGAGAAACTAGGAGAACTGCTACTTGCTGCTCACTACTAACATCACTGATATATTAGAATAGACAGTGAAACACGGAATAACTGACAATATTCCAGAACAATGTTCAACTATTGTAGAGGTTCAATGGCAGACAGTTGCTCCTCCGGCACTGCTGTTACACACCGCTGGCATGTGCTGACCCAGAACACGGTGAAGCCAGACGGAGATAGCGCCAAGTACACTACAAGAAATGTGTTTTCACTCATCCATTCTGCTTCACATTGGGAATGGAGATATCCGTCTGCTTTAGTTTGGAAGGTTACAGATCCTTCAGAAGGGCAGAAATATGATGAACACATGTAACCGTGTCAAAGCTGAAAGTCACCAGCATGAGCAATAACACACACTCCCTCCCTATCCTCCATCCATACACTCCCGCCAGAATAACATGCACACAATGCGCTGACACCTGCAGAAAGAGGAAGTGGTGTGCAGACATAACATCACTGGAGAATCCGGGAGAGTGAGAAGAGCTGAAGAGGACACTCGACGCAACAGCAGAACCTTCTGTAGAAAACACCTTTCTTATCGTTTTAAAATATGACTTTAAGAGCAATGTTTCCAACAGAACGTCTGCAAACAATATGGTTGCTATAAACATATGCGAGATTTATGGATGCGTTCGGATTGATCTTACCGTTAAGAGAATTGAAAGGTTTGGCAGAACCTTTGAAAATCTCTTGAAGCTATGTACTGAGATTATTTATTTTAATTATGATTGATAACTCTTGGCTATTTTGATAAGAGCTGAGAACATCCATCTATTCAAGTTCCTTATGAAAACTCTGACAACATCTCGAAAACATTCCAGGTATGCGCTTCAGGAACTAAGACACTGCTGTATTACAGGAGATTATGCAAAATGAGCAACAAGCCAGGACGACCCGGAGAACCCCTAACTGTAGACTATAAAACTGTGTGTCTGGAGTAAGACTCATTAACCCAGAACAACACAGGAAAAGGAAGCGGGAGTTAACCTGTTTTACTGATGCAGGAGATAACAGATTAAAGTATGTTTGTGCAATTTGCACTTGACTATTACTTTGCAGTTCAAGTGCCAAAAAGACCTGGAACCACTTCATTATTTCAGAAGACAGACTTGAGTCTGTCTGAAAATGCAATAATTCTTGCATTATGTTTTGAAATGTTTCATGTTGTGTCAGATTCTCCCGGGACGTATAACAGACACATCTGCAATGTTGCGTAATTTCCCTTAAAGCTAAAATCTTTCAATAAATGGATTAAAGGCAACCACAGTAATATCTGCCCAGAATGCTTTGTAATCCATTTAATTTATTATCTGACAACAAAATCACACTAGTAAGTAAGATGCACTCGCCAGAGACGTTATAAAGGAAGGAGGACAAACACATATTAAAATAAATGGGACAACAGGATTCCTCTTAAGACTTTACTCACAATTGATCCAACAGCATTTGTTGCAAAGTTAGCAATACTCTAATAAACATACAAATACAAACATTGGGCTGATACATTATATTGGGTAAAATATTTCATTTTTAATTAGATTTGTATTGATATCTTTCAGTGTCCAATATATTATTCACTGGTACATTAATTTGTTTTAACATGCCTCTGGTCATAGAGCTTTTTAGATGGATGACAAGGGTTGTTGGGTCGTGTAGAATCTGCCATCTCTGACCCAGTGCGTTCGCTGGCTTCCATGGCTGCAATACGCTGTGTTTCCCACTAACTGGCAACCCGAGGTGCCGATATACTATTGGGTGAATCTGTAGTGGGCGGAGTCACAGACCAGAACACAAACAGACATTCTGACATGGAACGCATGTTTTAAAGTAGAATCAGTCTTTCAGAGAAATAAGTGTGTGAACTTAGCATGCTTTTCTAAATATCAGCAAACATATTATGGTATTTTAATGCTTTAGTCAAATAAAATCAATAAATACATCAATGAAAAAAACAGTTTTTTAACAAATTGGTTGAATGAATGATTCAATGACTCACTCCTGAATGAATCAGTGTTTCTGAAAGAATCAATTCAGTGAATGATTAAAATAAACAGTCACTCGTCTCCAACTACTGTCGCCGCAAGAGTGAGGGGAAGTTATTCTGATTCAACATGGAGTTAAGGCGAGACACGGCAGGCAAAAACGTCGGGTTTTTTCACTGGTCAATTTTGAGATATTTGTCTTCAATAAGCATGTCTTCTTTCAGTCCAAAATACACATTTAGGTCCTGAGGGATTTGTTGATATATCATTCTTGGCCTGATCTATATTACATTTTATGCCTAAAAATAGGGCAGAAATCAATTTAAGGCTATTGGCAGTATTTTCTGATTTACAGGGTAACAAACGGAGATATTCATAATCCCCTCTGGTAATGTCTTTTCATTTAATATATCAACAAAATAATTTTGAAACTTGTTTTTTTCAATGGTCACATTTGTCACTTCAAAATATATGCATATTTTATTAGATATAGCCTTATTAGCATATTTAAACATAAAATTACAGAAAACTTGCAATACATTTTTTTCTCCTATTCATGCGAGTAATCAACTGGTAAAGTTTCATGGTGATATCTGTAAGTTAAAATGTTTAACCTATTCACCTGTAGTGTCTCGCCTTAAAGGGATAGTTCACTTTGAAATTAATTTTTGGTATGTTTTAGCTTACCTCAAGCTTACCTTACCGCAGTAGTTTCAATTTTTTCAAACCGTTCTTGTCTGTCAGTCATATAATGCAGGTCTATTGTCACTTGGACGTGGCTGTGTTTAAAAGAGGTAAAAACTCTTTTTCTCACACAAACCCCTCGTTTCGTGTCTTAGGCCATCAATGTGTACTTACATTTACGAGTCATTAAATCATGTTTAATTTGGACTTCTCTGTGTATGCTCTTTGAGGTGGACCCCATAGACCTGCATTATATGACTGACAGACAAGAACGGTTTGACCTAAAAATATCAAAATTGAAAATACTTTGGACACAAAGACACCTACATCTTGGATGCCTTGAGGTAAGCTAAAACATATCAAAAATTAATTTCAAAGTGAACTATCCCTTTAACACAATGATGTGCACTCATAAATCATTTAAATAAACATGGCAAAATTCCATAAATGGCCATTTTGATTTCATGGTGACTTAAATATATTGTAATAATGTTGCTGCCAACCATTTGCGACATGTTTTGCAGTGTGCCTATGATGAATACAGTAGGTACGGTTATAGTTTATATGATTATAGTTTTGGAGCAGAGTTAATGTAATGCGAACACAAGAGATGTGGTCTGATATAACGGCGAGAGAAAGCATTCCAGGGCTGTAATGTGCAATAAGATATTGCGGTGTAATTGTAGCTCTGGGATCACAGCGAGACATGGGGGAAAGCAGGCGAGAGCGATAGAGAGAGAGATTTGAGGAATGCTGGCGTGTAATTACCCATGCCTGTTACTGTTACGAGCTGTAGGAGAAGATAAGACGACCCAGCCAAACCAAACTTCCTCCACAACACTCTGTCTAAGTGCTGGCTGATTAACACCTGTTGTTCTTACAATGCCTTCCTTCAAACTCTTATTAAGTGTACTATTACGCCCTCTCTAGTGCACACTTGTGTTCATTCCCTCAGAGAAGACTCAGCACTGATGTCAGAGGACAGAAGGAGGTGGAGGGCGAAAACGAAAGAAAACAAGAGGTGCATTCATTAGCCTGAAACCCAGCGTGATTTTAACCCAATATAGAGTTTGACATCGACGACCTTAAAGCTTTGGCAACATGAAGATACCAAACCTGTGCCATGAAGCAACTCAAGAAGTGCTGATCTCTGTGGAGGGAAACGTGAACGCTCTCCAACGCCACACTGACTCTTCATATCTTATATTATCTCAAATATAAACACCAAGGGATTCTGTGAACGATGTACACTTTTCAAAACGGTCATGTTTTCAGAAACATTTACATTTTAATCATTGTGCAGCGTCGTATTTGTCAAAAATCATTTATTTGCTATTGAGAAAGGATTGTGATATGGACTTGAGTGAAATGAGCATTATTACTGTACGCCTCTGGATGGCAGCAGAGACTGTCTTTATGAGTGAGTCAGAACAGGGAAGTTGTTTTAGCGCTGTCCGTCATGGAGAAGACAAAGACGAACATATCGCTTTCCTCAGCGGACTTTCAGACGGATTTTTTGGACATAATATTATGGACATGGACCTGAAGAATGAATGCTATATCAGATGCAGAATGCATTAGTTTAGTCGATCTCTATCTCATAATACCATAATACTGTCCTCTATCTACATAATACAACAAGCTTCAGTAAAGCGACTCAGCGTTCCTTCATTACTACTGATGTTATAAAGTGATGTTTTAGTAACGAAGGCTTGGGCTCAGCTCGCTGTATACCAGAGATTACCTACAGGCGAATCACAGCCGTGCTGATATAATAGCCTACAAGCTGCAGAACGCTAATATATATATATATATATATATATATATATATATATATATATATATATATATATATATATATATATATATATATATATATATATATATATATATAACAGATAGATATAATAGAAAGTTAGAGCCAGTTTATGAATACCAGGATTAATTGTTTACCCCAGGTAAATAATGAGCATGTCTTTACCCAGAGCACTAATGTTTCTTTGTCTTGTTAATTAACAGTGCAAAACTCTGCATTTTTAGAAGCGTTTGGAACAAATCACAGATGTTTAGATGAGACACAGGGCAGAAACTATAAACCCTTACCTGAGCAGCTGCAGGAGTGGGCAGCCGGTTTATCTTCTTCACCAGACCCGGTCTGATCGAGCTCAGCAGTCTGAGAGAGACAGAGAAGCTTTTATTTACATAATTAATATGGTTAGAATTATATACCCTCCAAAATAAAGAGCCAACAAACAAAACAAAAAACTTAATATAAATCAATAAAGTGTGAAAATTAATTCATCTTCACACACAGATCATCATTACAGCTCCAAATATTTTCAAAGGAAAGCAAATCATCAATACATTTATAATAATAAAAATCAATTAAGATTCTAGATTGTACAAAGTAAAAAAAACAATACATCAATGTTTTGTACTACATCCTGTTCAATTTTTTTCTCCTGCTCAAATAGATAGCCATTATTGCTTGACCCACCACAAAATTAAGCAGTTGACACAGAAACCTTTTCTTTAAGACATATTTACATCCTAAAATGAAGATCTCTTGTGAGAATACCTCATTGCACTTTTAAAAAACAACCTTTAAAACAGAAAACAGTGGTTCAAGTCTATAAGAGTTTAAAAAAGCATGAACAATAGTTTCTCTGTCATCAGATAAAGGACACTTGTCAGTGCGTTCAGGATTTAAAACAGAAATAAAAGCATTGACTGCAATTACACCATCAACAATTCTCCATTTTAGATCTCCTGTCTTTTGGGTCAATGCTGGTTTGTAAAAGACTCTCCATTCTGTTTTTTTTTTGTCTTCATTCAACTTGAAACAACCACGCCAAGGTCTATCTATCCTATGATTAAACTTTTTATTGTTAAAAACAATTACACAGTATTTATAAAACACATCAAATCAACACATAAATCAGCTTGTTCAAGATAAAACCCAATTATACATCCAACGTAAGAGCAAAAGTCAAACCTGTAAACACTCTTCCGAGTCTGGATTACACAGTTCGTTTATATAGTCCAATAACAAACGTCTCTCTTGATCACTTAAAGCAGATTCCCATCTCTGAAGAAGTTGTGCTATAACACGAGTAGAATTGATTACAAGACATCGAGATGTTGCTTCCTTGTTTTTAAAATCAAGTCCAGCAAATGGCCAAGAGTCACTATTGTGTTGTCAATAAGTGCTTTGTTTAGTCTGGGAAGGAAATAATTGTTCATTAAGTCCAAACGCTTCCCATGGATTAAAGGTTCTTCTAAAAGCCAGTAAAGAGATTTTGAGTCCTCCACTTTTTGAAAAGTAAAAAGATTCCACACTTTAAAAACATTCTTATAAAAAACAGGTAACACGGGGAAATTCAATTTCAGTGGATCCATCAAAAATATTGTCCTGCCCAAATTAAAATCACCCAACCTATTCAAAATCAATCCGGCTACAGCATTCCAGTTAAAAACATCTGAAGCAGTTAAAAGTCTTTGCACAAATTGTAATCTAAAAGCAGCTATTCTACTTTGCAGATGTATCAGTCCTTGACCACCTGCTTCTTTGGACAGAAATAAGACTCTTTGCGGGACACAATGCAGCTTATCCCAAAAAAAGTCCACAAGCAGTGCTTGAGTGTAGTTTTTACTAGATGGTAGTTTTATTAACAAAGTTAACGGGGGATCTAGACAAGCAAACTTGTGCCACAGTGAAGAAGCCACTAAATTATTAGCGATTAAAACTCGCCCTCTAAATGACATTTTTGGACGCAGCCATTTCCATTTCCCAAGTCGACCTTTAACTTTCTCAATTAGGCCTACACCTTCCCAGGTTTTTTTTGTGTAACTACGTCATCTCCAATAAAAACTCTAATATTTAATATTTAAAACCAATTTTTCCCCATTCCAGACCCATAGGAAGGTTTGGTTTATTATTTTTCCAATCCCTATTAAAAAAAGCCTAACTTTTTTCCCAGATTATTTTAGCAGAAGATATATTTTTTAAAAGCTTTCAACAAATGTAACAAAGCCTGAATATCACTTTGTCCATTGATACACACATTATCTGCATATGCCGACAGTATGAATTTATTCCTACATTCTGGTAAAATGACACCTTGAAGTTTACACCTTATCTGATTTAACAAAGGCTCAATTGCTAAAGAATATAACATACCAGATAATGAACAACCCAGTCTTATGCCTCTAAAAACTGTAAAAGGAGTACATAAACCACCATTGACCTTTAAAATACTCTCCACATCATTATAAAGGACTTTAATGTAGTTAATAAAACTCTCACTAAAGCCAAATGCATTTAAAACCTTCCATAAAAAACAATGTTCTATCCGATCAAAAGCTTTCTCTTGATCTAACGAAATAAAACCACAATTTAGGTTTAGCATCTTAGAGACTTCAATAAGATCACGAATAAAATAAATGTTGTCAAATATCGATCTACCTGGGGCACAGTAGGTTTGATCCGGATGAATAACTAGGGGTGTCACCACCGAAATGAAGTCACAATCTCAAACTTCGAATTAAAAAAAATGGAATCGTCGATGCTGCCACGCCCCCATGTCTCGCCCGTGATGGGAAGTTCGGATAATTTTACTGACTCTCTTGTTCGATCTCGTTCATTAAAATGAACTAATCTTTTTTTTTTAGTCATTTCGTTCATTTCAGGGGCTTTAAATGTTATAATTTTAACAGGCAAATTCACTGAACACATCCACCTACGCAATCTTGATCATAGTCTGAATTATGAAATCATTATAATGCAGTCAAAAATAACATAAATAATTACTTTACCTTCCGAGTCTTTTGTTCATTTGTCGCGTGACAGTCGTTCAAGGACGACTCATCACTGCGCGGGGAACAAAACACAACGTGTTGAAAGGCTGTGAGTCCTCTAACTTAGATTAGAACTTAGATTCTCTGCCCGAGCCCGAGCTACTCGTAAGTTAAAGTTATTAAACTACAGTCAAGCTACCCTTTTGGAAAAGTAGTTAGCTACACTACAAGTTACTATCAAAAAGTAGCTAGCTACATTGAAACTACTTTTGCTTTTTTTGAACAACGTATAAAAAACTGATTAAGTGAGGAATGTTTTAATTAAAATATTTAGTGTTTAAAACAATGCAATACAATTATGATTTCAAAGAGTATTGTTTTATTACACACAACACTCAAATATCTCAGACTGTTTGTCAAAAGTGCAAAATTGCAACAAATACAACATTGCAAGAACAAAATATACATCCAACGTAAATTACATGTAGAACATTTTCTCAAAAATACCGGTAATTAGCGTTAGTTCTACCCACTTCTGTACGTCAGTGAACCGTTAGCCGCAAGATGTGTGATTAAACAACAGGTGGCGGTAATGGCAAAAAATTTGTTTGTAATCTAACAAGAAGAAGAATATCCTTGCATCGCGCGGATTCGCGCAGGCTCGACAAAACGCAAAGTAGCTTTTGTTCGCGCTACACTGCTACTTGCTGCAAAAAGTAGTTAGTTACTGGAAAAGCTACACTGTTTAAAAAGCAACTGAGCTACTGCCAAGCTACTGAAAAATGTAGTTAAGTCAGTAGCGTCGCTACTTGTAGTTAACTACTCCCCAACACTGTTAATATGCCGCAGCGCCCAAAATTACTCTGGCCGCGCCGCTCTCACTATGGAACCGGCAGGAATCAAGCGCGTCTCCCTAAGTCGGGCTACACAATAGCCAATCAGAAAATAGCACTATAATCCAGATACAATTTAGCACTATTGTATCTGGGTAAGATTCATAATTGAGAATCGAATCGAACCATGACCTTAGAATCAAAAATTTAATCGAATCGAGGATTTGGAGAATCGTGACACCTCTATGAATAACACTGTCTATTACATTAGCCAGTCTGTTAGTTAGGACCTTCGATTAAAAGCTTGTAGTCGCTGCAGAGCAAAGAAACTGGACACCGACACTTTATGTCTTTATGTTTGGGATCTCCTTTTGTCGATAGGAGGGTCAACATAGCTCTTCTACAACTTTGAGGCAGTTTACCCCTTGCCAGACTGGTATTCAACACTTCTAGGAGATCTTCTCCTATTGTTGACCAAAAAGACTTGTAAAACTCCACTGCTATACCATCGATGCCTGGTGTTTTTCCAGACACCATCCCTTGAAGTGCCTTCTGTAACTCACTCATACTCAGGGCCAGAGATTCCAGTGTTGATGTTTTCAGGCACCTGAGGAAAGCTCTCAAAGAAGAACTCACCCTCATGTTCTAGATCTACAGCAACTTCACTTCAACTGCCCTCTGGCGAATATCCGAAAGATCTGTCAAAAGAATTCCAGATTGTAAAAGCATGAATGGTTCTACTTTGACCATTCTTTTATTCTAAATTTAAAAATTGATGCATCCCTTTGATTCATATTTTGAAATCTCGACCTGACCAAGTGTCAACCTGTGTCCTTGAACCAAGCAAATCTGCCAATTGTGTTCCTTTATCTAAAAGTAAGTCTAAGAAACCTCTTGTACCAGTAGACTCTGCCAATTCTTAGAGTTTTAAAAATAAAATTTGGGAAGAAACAGTGTGTCTTTTCCTCAAAGGGCTTTTCCATTAAAAACAACTGTTTATCAAGGCCTATCCCACCTAAATCTGTTAGTATAGACAACCCAAATGTAACCCATCATAAAGGAGCAGAACAATACAAAAGCCTATGTAATGTTTCTAATCTCATTGCTAGTATTTTTGACTCTATATGTATTAGTCCTTGACCTCCCTCAGCCACAGGAAGGTGAAGTATACCAGGAATAAGCCAATGGTGACCATTTGCTAATCCCTCACAATCCTTTTCAGTGTATTGGGCTGTCCCAAAAACAAAAACACCAAGTAGTTTAAATCCATCTTGCACTCATTTACACTGTTGTGGAAATCGACTGTTGTGGGTGGTCCTATATCCACCCAGTCTCCCAACAACAAGGATGCACATTTATCCCAGTTAATACCAGCAGATGTAGCTTTCTGAAACTTGTTCAAACAAGAAATAAGTTTAGTAACATCGTCAGTGCTCTTGATTATTACTGTCACATCATCTGCGTAAGCTGTGAGTTTCACCGGGGCTTCTTCTGGGAAACCTGGGACACCAATACCAGCATAACTAGCAGAGGTTCAATAGAAATGGAGTATAGAAGTCTAGACAGAGGATATCCTTGTCTTATTTCCCTGGTCACAGAGAAAGGTCTAGTTAAAGACCAATTCATTTGTATCATACTGTCATACATATCATATTGTTCTGCTGCAGGTCTGTCATATGGTTCAGCACAGTAGAGGTCCTCATAAAAGGACAGTGCATGAGTGCGGATGTCCTGCTCGTCAGTTGTCACACCAGCTTGTGGAAAATTCAGTTTATGGAAATACTTGCTTTTTTTCCAAGACTGAAGAAGAATGCAGAGGGAGTGTCCGTTTCGTTTGGTTGAGAATATCTGGTCCTTAAGAGGGCTGTTTTTCCTTGCTCCTCCAACAAAGTCTTTAGAAGGAATTTATTCCTCTCAATGGAATCAGCAGAGTCAACATGCTCACTTGGTCTCAGAATGTCTTCTTCAAGAGATCTCAGTTTTTCTTTGAGAGTTCTGCTGTTATGGGCAGTATATTCTTGGCAAAACAACTTAATATGTCCTTTGCCTATGTCCCACCACTGACTTAATAAAAGAAAACTACATCTTTCCTCTCTTCAAGATTTCCAAAAGAGTGAATAAAAGAGTGATCCTGTAATAATCTGTTGTTAAAGTGCCAGTGTGATTTGTGAGTTTTAGAAGACAGGACAGAAACAGCTACGGAGATATAATGGTGGTCACATAGAAAAGATGGTACTATTAGGCTGTTATAAAACATATCACTATTACTCTTAGCAACATAAAATATGTCAAGTCTCGCTCCAGACAAAGACTTTGAGTTAGCTTTTAACCAGGTATACTGTTTATCCCCAGGAAAACTGTCTCTCCATATATCAACAAGATCATGATAGCCAATAACATTTTTTAAAACTTCTGCAGAACTTGAGTGAGGTTCATCATTATATCAGGGTTAGTGCCGTTAAAATCACCTCCTTCTACACAACATTATCCTGTGACAAGGCTTCTGATAACTTTTTAAAAAATATCTTAAGCTCTTGTCCAACATGTGGAGCATTTTACATTAAAAAAAGAAAACCCTATTTGTCCAACCATAATATCTGCTCTTAAAAGTCGTACAGGTATTATCTCAAACATAACTGGTTGATTAAAGACACATAGAGAAAAACCTATAGCATCATAAGCACTAAGATTAGTCCTGTGGCTCATTCAAATATTTCCCTTCCAATCACAACTCCACTGTGTCTGATTCTGCAAGTCAGAGTCTCTTGAAGCATAATAATGTCTGCCTTTTTTTAATTGTAAATTATTCTCTCTGTTGTGTTCCGACATCCATTGATGTTAAACGATCCAATATTTATGAATGCCATGGAAAAGATAATGCTAGGGTATCCAAAGACTCCAAAAAATGAACTGACAATCATGACCCCATATATAGTCCTTACCTAGACCACCTATAGACTACCTTAGTCAGGCGTAGTCAGGCTGATTCAGACAATCACACTGTTCATTTAGATTAAAACACTTTCTTTGTCTGAGTTTGGGCTGAAAAAGCTAATGTGCAGTTTAGGGGCTCTGACTGAAGACAAGCACACTAAACTCAACAGTGTACAGATCCTGAAGGACAAAAGACTACACACACGCAACATGATCCGATAGACCATTAAATGTGCAGTCACATGGCTGTCAAGTTTCAGGAAGGAGAGCAAAATAAACGCCCTTCTGTAGTAAAATATTCAGGAAGTTTGTATGTTTTTCATGTCGCGCTGGAGAAATGTTTGAGGAAACACCTGGAGCGTCTTAAAGAATCAGACATGAGGGCTTTCACGGGCCAGACACACCGAAGTCACGCTGAGGACACACATTAATGCTGAAGATCATACATCATGCTTATATAGTAGCCGTGACCTGAAAACATCAGCCGCACTAACTGAAGAGCAGCTCGCAGGATTACAACCGTATGTGTGACTCCAGAGTCCATAAACTTCCTGATGTCCTGAGAAGCATTCGAGACGGAGCGTTTTTCATCTGAATTAACCTTCAGCACACACACACACACACGTGCGCGCGCACACACACACACACACACACACACAGGAGGAGCTCCCATTGTGTTCTAATATAACAGAGGCATCATAGAGTCAGATCAGAGCTGAAGTGTAATAGCCATCAATATAAGCAAAATAAGCTAATATTGTAATATTGAAAAAAGACTGGAAACACATCTATTTTTGACCAATGTGTTCAGATTTGAAAAAAGCTTATAGGCCGTTTACACGACACCGTTTTCAACTGAAAACTTATATGCGTTTTGGCCGTTCATTGTTTCTTGACAGGTGACATCGCCAGTTTTGACAACGCGACTGAATCTGTAGAACGCTCCTGTGACTGTGACGCTGAGGGCATGAGAGATGATGGCGTGAGCTTTAGTGTGGACACATCTGTATATCCAGCTCTTGTTAGTGTCATACATGCCATCAAATGAAGATCTGGGGGAAATGCAAAGCTCTACGAGAAATGATATCAGAACGTTATCCGTGTGTCTCTGGAGAAGCTGATTTTCTCCACTGCAGGTCCTGCGGTTCACAGGCTGTGTTTCCTGTGCGAGACAGTGCAAATGAGATGAGAAAACTGTCCTCGCAAGAGTTCCTTGTGAAAATCAGCTTGTTGACAGCTCAAGAAAACAGCATGAGCTTGTAGGCTAGATCCAGTTGTGTTTCAGATCCACCTGTCCTG
>JAZAVI010000187.1:77500-225976 GCA_036326025.1 Chrosomus eos | reverse complement strand
CACAACTGAAGCACCTATTGCGCAAGCCTCACTTGCCTTTACAGCAAGTAGTAAAACGGCTCTCAGAATCACCTGCACCGACCTTGGACACAGTGAAGAAAGGACAAAAATTCATGCATCCTCATTATGATGGTCCGTTGATCTCTTCATTAAGTTATGGGGACCAGTACCGTAAGCTTGTCATGGAAAAGTACACGTTATCATCTAGGTCTGGGGATAACTGTTTTCAAATTGTAGATGACATTGCCATTGTTGAAAACATTGTCAGGGTAGGTCAGGAGACTTACATAATTTTTCGAAACTTTACCAAGAAAGAGTCCTATGGCCAGTATCCCTTTCCATCTGCAAACATTGGGGTATATACAGTTTGGGGGTTGAGCAAGAATGTCGGTGTGACGAGGCTTCAGCACATCGGCAAAAAATACATACTGTATCCTGACAAAACACAGTTCATCGCCATTCCCATCATTCATACCAATTAAAATGTCCAAAATGTCCAAATCAGTGCATATAATCAGTTTATGCAGTCAGTTCGTCAGTTTATAAGTAATAATAAATTATAAATAAAATAATAAATCAATTTTGTCGTGCTTTGTTTTCTGTAGAGTCTTTGAAATCCCCTGCGTAAAAAAAAAAATGACCAAGTGGTGCGTAGTACAGTTCAGCAGTGGTGCAACTGAAATTGTGCCAAACACATGGGTTGAAGGGGATAAAGTCTTCTGGCCCCCATACCCTCCTAAGGACTCTATTAGGCTGAATGCAGCCATCCTGAACCGAGAGCAGCCTGGACAGGAATGGCACACATACCAACCAATCCGTCTCCTCATAACTCGGGGTGGGTGTTCTGGTATAAAAATCGTGGTATAAGAATCTGAACATACCCCTGTCTGACAATATTTCTCCTGACTCTGACTGTACTTGACTGTTATTCTATGTTTGTAGATAGTCATGATGAGGCAGAGAGGAGCCTGGACAGATATGTCAAAAAAGATTGCGACACCACTGACATCCAGTCTGAGGAGGAGAGCCACCATGGCCTAAAAAGAAAAAGAAGGTAATAATGAATGTCTAATTTCCAGTTGCACACATTTGCCTTTGTCCAAAGCAAACATATAAAAGGTTTCAACCATTTGTTGTTGACGTGCAATTTAACAGTTTAACAATTTGTTGACATGCGCAAGTTGACAAATTTAAGTGCTTTGCTCCCTTGTTTACTTTTAGACCGAATCCAGTTTATCATTCGGATGAGGAGCCCCAGAATGAGCGCAGATTCGCCCAAGCCCCCAAAGTGTTATTTCCAGGTATAGTTAATAATATACTGTATGTAGGCTCAGTAGAATAACACAAGAAAGATTGCTGTTGTTTCATAGCCACATTGTGGCGTGTGTGTTTGTGTACATAAAGAAAGCTTTTGCAAAAAATTTGAGAATCTAATTATGCATTACACACATCTGCCCCTAACCACCTCCCCCCCACCCACATTTTTTTTTTCTTTACACAAAGCAGCGACCCAACTAGCCAGTCAACCATCACCACCTCCACGAATCTATCAGACCCTCCAACGCCCCAATTCCCCCATGTTGTCTTACCCCAATGTCCTAGCATCGTTCCCTGGAGATGAATTGGAGTTCTCTCCAATGAATTTACTCCAGAGGCCATCTCCTGAAGGTATGCTTTTAAAAAGTAGTAATTAAATTCAGTCCATTCAAACATTCAAAATTCGAACCAAATGCAGTATATCCAGTCAAATGGTTTAATTTCTCTTTTCATAGTTGTTACAGATTCTTCAGAAACTGCCAGGCTGGCATTAAAAGGTAAGTAAAGTTAAATCCTAGGGGCCCAGCCTTATCTTTCCTCAATGATTTGAATCATTGAAGGATTTACCACTTATCAACTGTTAGCTTAAACCAATGGAAGGAGACATTGCTAAAAACAACTGTTAAAAAGTTTGTTACCACCATTCATTTTTCCATTTGGATTCATTATAACCAGCCTCATGAAACAATGGTTTTACAGCAGTCCAAGAGTTGTCCCATACGAAAAAAATTGTGGTGATCCCAAACCTTTGAACATTAGTGTATGACAATGATAAAAGAATATTTAAAAAACATTACACTGACTGCTCTAAGTAATTTTTTATGATACATTTCTTTGTTCAACATCTTCTGAAATTTGTTTGTACAATTTTCTTTGTCAATAGATGTGGCTATGCAAAAACTACTGACTGCAGTGACGGAGTTGTCTAAGGAGGTGAAGGACCTGCGGGAGGAGTTCAGGCAATTCCGCCAGTCCTGCAGATGTGGACAGTCGGAGTCTGTGGGAGGGCCACTGGCGGAGCCCTTGGAGCTGCCCCTCCACACCATGGAGGCCCTGGACCGTGCAGAAGAGACACTGCTAAATGGCACAAAACGCCAGGCAATGGTAGTTATTTAATAGTTACATCATTCTTCTGTCGGAAAACTTCACTGATATGCACAACTTCCTTAAAATGCCTGACAGTTATGACAGTAGACTCATGGGTTAATTTGTATTGAACCTTAGTCTCAGTCATTCCACGTTTCACATTTCAATATCTCCTAAAAACTGCTCTTGTTTCAGTACGCCTTTATCAATCCAAGTTAAATTCAGACTGAAAAAAATTATAATTCTGCAGACCAAATTGGCTGAAAATCAAGAATCAAGAAATCCAAGACCCTGAGCTGTAGTGATGGGAAGTCCGGTTCTTTTCCGCGAATCGGTTCTTTCTTTCGGACAGTTCGTCTCAATGAACTGGTTCAAAAAACCGGTTCACCAGTTCTTTTACGTCCTCACGTAATGACGTCAATTATATCATCCCGGCGAAGAAAAATACTTTAAATTAAAGGCATTTGTAATCATAACTTCAGTTAAATAATAGTACTCATCGTCATAATCATCTTGGATAAGTTTCTTACATTTACGTTTTGCAAACGAACCCTGTAGCCTACAGGCGATGTGCAAACGCGGATGTTTTACATGTCTTAAAGATATAGGAATATGTTGGCATGATCAAATGTGAATCCAGTCTGCATGTGTTAACGCTGCAAATTTGTTATACTTTGCCAGACTGCTCGTCTCGCCGCTATTGGAGGGACTACCCTAGAGGCGAGGGTCCGCCGTATGATGGCACACCTGTTGTCAAATGAACTGGCTTAAGGACTGAACTGGGCTGGAAAAAAGAACAAGGAGCCTACAAAACAAAAGCGTCCCTTTAAAGAGATGGCACTCTGCCGATCTATGTTTGGTAAGTCCTGCTCCATTTTCAATCACTATTATATTAGGGCCTTAATGCACACCCCAACTCACCCCATGCAGCACCAGGAATCTTAGCACGAAGTTAACACAATAATCCAATAGAAACCTCAGCATTCAGTGACTTGTAACAGTGATCTATAATTGTTAAAGGATTAGTTCACCTCAAAATGAAAATTTCCTGATAATTTACAATGCCATCCAAGATGGTCATGTCTGTCTTTCTTCAGTGTAAAATAATAAATTAAGTTTTGAGAAAAACATGTCAGGATTTTTCTCCACACAATGACCTTCAATGAACTTCAATCGCAACCAACATGTTGAAGTTCAAATCAATGCAGTTTCAAAGGGCTTCAATTCAAATGAATCTGCACGATCCCAGCTGAGGATCAGTCTTATCTAGCGAAACAATCGGTCATTTTCTAAAAATAAATAAACATTTATATACTTTTATAACCACAATTGTTCATCTTGTGCTGGTCTGCGATGTGCCAGGCATTACGTCATCACGTTGGAGACGTCACACATCATGTCATCTAAGGTATTTGTCTGTATTTGTTTGAACTCCGGTTCAAAAAGGCAGGGAAGGGCCAACTTCAAAATCGTCCGACATCTTTGTTTTAATTTATTATTATTATTTAAAATAAAATCTTTTGTGACGTCTCCAACGTGATGACGTAATGCCTGGCACATCGCAGACCAGCACAAGACAAACAAATGTGGTTAAAAAGTATATAAATGTTTATTTTTTTGATTCGCTAAATAAGACCATATTCCTCAGCTATGATCGTGCATTGATTTGAGAATTCCTTTGAAACTGCATTGATTCGGACTTCAACATTTTGGTTGCCGTTGAAGTCAATTATGTTGTGAAAAAACCTGTAATGTTTTCCTCAAGAAACTTAATTTCTTTTCCACTTAAGAAAGAAAGACATGAACATCTTGGATGGCATTAAAGTATTAGGAATTTTTCTTTTTGAGGTGAACTAATCCACAACATTAGTAACACAACATAATAATTACAACATTAGAAGAGAACATGTTGCTACATTGCTACGCTAGTTTACTCAAATGTTTTTCTTAAAATAATTTGAGTATTGAATTCTCAAAGTTTCAAGCCCACCTGTGACAGACATCTCTCCTGGTCGGCTCACATATAGCTGGAATAGGTAGATCCACACATGCACATCTTCCTTGTTGCATGCGCAAATTATGATACACTAATACAAAAGAAAACATTTGTATTTACAAAAATGTCTCTATTTGTACAAATTGCTACACATTCATTCAATTCTGAATTTTGCTCATGCAAGTGACCATTCATTGACGTCTTTTCTGAGTCAATCTCATTTCATTCGTTCGGATTTTTTTTTAGACTTCCTTTTCGCAGATTTTAAGCATTCCACAACCCACACACAGACAACTACAAATTAATAGGCCTGGTGCTAATTTTTAATGTGTGCACAACTACCCATCTATTTGACAAATTCACAAATGTGCGTCACTATGTTTAAACTATAACAATACAACTTGTGTGTGCGAAATCCAGAATCACATGAATGTGCAGCATTTTGTACAAAATGGAGACATAGTTGTGAATACAAAGCCTCGGTTTTGTATTAATGTAGGTCAGAATTTGTGCATGCAACAAGATGTGCATTTGTGGATGAGGTAACACATGCATTCATTGACTGAGTCGATCCGGTTTCATTCATTCGGAATTTGAGACTTTCATTTTGGCGGCTTAGCCTATGTCTCTATTTGTACAAATTCAAAATGCTGCACATTCATGTGATTCTGAATTTCGCACTATTGAATACTATATTCATCCCAAAGGTATAATACCATACAAACTACCACCCAGCTTTAGGTCAGCATTATGTTAACAGCTGCCGCTTGGTCAGGTAGGCAACGTACTATTTGCTGACAGGAATTGGAGCATGCGTTGCCTACCTGACCATCTGGGTTTTTATTTTGGGAAAATTTGGGAACTAGACCACAGCAAACTGTTCTATCTTAAAGTCTAAGTGACGTTAGCAATATAAGTTGTATATATAACAGTAACTTACCTTTGGTTGGTAGCCAGAGAGGCGTGTCAATCGTGAGGTAATGTCAGCTGTCGACCGGCATGGTTGCCAGCAAGGTTTTCCAGCCCAAAACCTCGTCAAAAACCGCGAGAATGCACAAAAAAACTGCACACCAAATTCGTTTGGCTTGTTTGTCGTTTTAAACGCATTGAAATCATTAACCAGATTTAAAATTAGCCATTGATAATCATTCAAACAGTCAGGAATGTTAATATAAAGACGCAGCAACTTCTCACTCTCGTTACACTGTTACCGTCTCGCCTCAGCCGCCTTTTTCAAACTGGTGCAGCTTGGTAGCCTATGTAAAAATGCATGACCCTTCGCTAAGCCACGCCCAAAAACCACCACTGGCCAATCGTAGTGTAGCAACAGTAACTAAGGAGGGCGGGGCTTAGCGAAGGGTCAGTTGTTCGCTATTATTATGGCTCGTTTCCACTGAGCAGTACGGTACGGTACAGTACGGTTCGGTTCGGGTCGGGTCAGTAAACCATGATCCGGCTAGCGTTTCCACTGCCAACAGTACCCTACTTGATAGGCGTGGCGTTTGCCGGAAAGAAGTGACAACGTCATTTTCGCGCGAAGAAGAAAGCGACAAATTAAACACCAATGGATGGCATACAGCAGATGTTTTCCTTGCTTCTCGGCATGTTTGTCACGACAAGCGCCGACATAAGGCATTTCTCAATACCAAGTACGCAAAGTTCTTGTTATGTGGATAGCAGGAAGGATGAACCCAATTGCAGACAGTAGCAGTGACAACGTTTATTAGTGCACAAAAACGGGGAAAACAAAACCCACGATGGGGTAAAACACGACAGGGTAGAACACACCAGACTAAGACTTGAAACTAAGACAGGAACAAAACAAAGACAGGAACAGACTTCTCAAATAACAGACTTCTCAGTAAATAACTCACAGTAGGATCACACAACGTTTCACAATGAATCGCACAGGACAGAAAATACACAGGGGTTAAATAGGAAACACTAATGACGAGGACAGGTGAAACTGACTAGACAATAATCACAAGACGAGGATAACAAGGGGGCGGGGTTAAGAGACGAGACAACACAAGCACATGGCCAAACAATCGGCCATGCGCTTGTACACAAAACATGGATCTGCCATGATCCTGCCACAAGACAAGAGAAACCAAAGACATGATGGCAGAATCATGACAGAACCCCCACCTTAAGGAGCGGCTTCCAGACGCTCCTCAAGGGGACATCAAACACGGGACAAGACAGACTGAGACATCGACACAAACCAACAAAACATGACAAATAACAGTAACGGCAAACACGAAAACACAACAACAGGGTTAGGATGCAACAATAAAAATAACAAACAAGGAAGAGGTGGCGGAGGAAACACAGAGTTCATGGGGGGTGGTCCAGGGTGGATGGGTGTGCTGGGGGTCCTAGGTCGACGGGACGAGGGCTTCGGACAAGGGTTCTGGGCAGGTTTAGATGGAGACACACGAGGAGAGGTCTTGGGGGAAACAGTCCGGGGCTCAATGGTGACAGGGGAAACAGTCCGGGGACAAGTGGAGACAGGGGCGAACGAAGATACAGTCCGGGGACTCGTGGAGACAGGGACAAAGGGTGAAACAGTTCGGGGACTAGTGGAGACGGGGGAGACCGGGAAAACAGATGGGGATGCTGCATCAGAGGAAGCAGCAACAGGCACAGACATTGAGGACACAGAGGACGAGGAAACAGGACTACTGACGGGGGACATGACTGGTGACAGGACAGGACTGGGTGTAGCGCTCACGGCGACAGGCACGGGTGCAGCGCTCTCGGCAGCAGGCGCGGGTGCAGCGCTCCCGGCGGCAGGCGCGGGTGCAGCGCTCTCGGCGGCAGGCGCAATGCTCTCGGCGGCAGGCGCGGGTGCAGCGCTCTCGGCAGCAGGCGCGGGTGCAGCGCTCTCGGCGGCAGGCGCAGGTGCAGCGCTCTCGGCAGCAGGCGCGGGTGCAGCGCTCTCGGCAGCAGGCGCGGGTGCAGCGCTCTCGGCAGCAGGCGCGGGTGCAGCGCTCTCGGCAGCAGGCGCGGGTGCAGCGCTCTCGGCAGCAGGCGCGGGTGCAGCGCTCTCGGCGGCAGGCGCGGGTGCAGCGCTCTCGGCGGCAGGCGCGGGTGCAGCGCTCTCGGCGACCGCGCTGACTGCAGCGGGCTCGGCGACTGCAGCGGGCGCAGCGGGCTCTGTGACTGCAGCCTTCCTCCTCCTCTTTCTCCTTGGCCGCGGAGCAGAGGCCATGGCCAGAGCTGTGGCTGGTTGGGGAAGCACAGCAGGAACCGTGACTGGCGGTGGAAGGACGGACTCTGGCTGCGCTGACTCTGGTGAGGATGATTCCGACGGAGACTCCCACGAGGTCCGTCTTCCTCGTTTCCCACGAAGCCTTACAGCTACGGCAGGTGCTTCAGGAGTTGAGGTGGAGGGAACATGGTCCCCAAGCGTTGCGACGGCTAGAATGCAACCCTCCGGGATCACTGGTAGTGAGAAAGATGGCAATGTCCTAGTGGGACCCTGCAGCTCCTTCTGACACACATGGTCCACCACTTCACGGAACGGGCGTCGGATCAGCCCCTCCCGTTCAGTCAAAGGAGGAGGAACATTGAGACCCGCAATGAAGTAGGAATTGAAGAGGATCTCCGGCATGAATCTCCTTCTCTCCTCCAGGGCCTGGGCATATCTCTCCAGGGACTCTTCTCCCTGGGGAGGAAACGGAGCCTTACCCCTCTTCATATCGGCGGTAGTCGATTGCCACCATTGTTCATGGTCATCTAACTGGCGTCTGGCAGGATGAGACATACTGTCTGCTGGGTTCAGTCGTTGGCGGTTCATTCTGTTATGTGGATAGCAGGAAGGATGAACCCAATTGCAGACAGTAGCAGTGACAACGTTTATTAGTGCACAAAAACGGGGAAAACAAAACCCACGATGGGGTAAAACACGACAGGGTAGAACACACCAGACTAAGACTTGAAACTAAGACAGGAACAAAACAAAGACAGGAACAGACTTCTCAAATAACAGACTTCTCAGTAAATAACTCACAGTAGGATCACACAACGTTTCACAATGAATCGCACAGGACAGAAAATACACAGGGGTTAAATAGGAAACACTAATGACGAGGACAGGTGAAACTGACTAGACAATAATCACAAGACGAGGATAACAAGGGGGCGGGGTTAAGAGACGAGACAACACAAGCACATGGCCAAACAATCGGCCATGCGCTTGTACACAAAACATGGATCTGCCATGATCCTGCCACAAGACAAGAGAAACCAAAGACATGATGGCAGAATCATGACAGTTCTCAGTAGAAGCACTCCAGAGGACCCGAGTCCGGTAATTCTCTAAATTGAACAGCGCGTTCTAGAAAGCGTCACTCAGCTCGCTCTGCATATATATTTCAGGCAACAATAAAACGAAATATGTTATAAAACACCACTCTGCCTCTTTTCGTTTTCATTTAAATACATTTTAAACATTATAGGCACACATACATTGCCTGAAAGTGTGGTTCATAGTGTGGACCTGATTATATTATTCACTGCATGTATAAAGTTAGCCTATATTTATAACAAAACGGAATATAAAACACAACCCTGTATTTTTTCGTTTAAATTAAAAAAATATATTTAACATTCCAGGCAATATGCATTTGTACAAATGCTGCAATAAACAACATTACAGTGATAATCTTGTAATAAAATAATTAATGACAACTCAACCCTATCTCTTTTTGTTAAATTTCAGTTTTATTAATAATAGCCATTATAAAAGTATAAGTAAAAGGCAACGTTACAAGAAGCTATACAATAAGAAATAAGGCAAACAATTCAGTCAAAATATACAAATTCAGTGCTAGTCTAACGTTAACGTTAACGGAAAAATTGTAGCCTAAAAAATAGCCTAAATATATGAAACTTCACTTAGCCCTCAGCCAAAACGATTGGCCAGGTAACGAATTATCGATTCACGAGACCAAAGATCACCCGTTAGATATAGGCCTACACAAGACGAATTACCACTACAGAGTCAGCGGGCAAACGTCAGGTCGACTAGCCGAGAAAAGGCTGTCCCGGGCGGGGAACATGAGCACCGAGCACCTGGTGATCGCCGGGAATGGATAAAATGATCATAAATCATTATAAATAAACCACAGATTTGAGCTTTAAACAACTACATTCTCGCCTGAAAAACTCTTAAAACTACATTTCGTGAAAGAATAACCGTAGTATTTTATTCCAACTGTATATTAAAAAATGGCGCTTCTAATGTTGTCATTCCCCTTGTAGCACGCGCAAGTGACGATACTCTGTCAACCAATCAGCGTTCTGCAGTGAGTCTAGCTCCACCCTTTAGTACCGTACCACTGTGCTAGGTACCACAACGGAAGGGTACCCAAAAAGTGGAACGGTACGGTTCGGCTTTTTGGTACCATTCACAACTTTTGACAGTGGAAACGCAAATAATTGCGTACCGTACCGAACTGTACCGTACTGTACCGCTCAGTGGAAACGAGGCATTAGGTGCATATGCAAGTGTTTGTGCGTAGTGTGCATCGTAGCATCACTGCATGACATTGACATGGAGGCGTCGATGCGATACTTCCTATAAACAGTGGAAACAACTTAATTATCCATAATTTCTGGCCATACAGAAAATAATAATGCATCAGTCGCAACTACTTTTATGTGTGTAAACTTACAATAACAAGAAAAAAGGTGTGCTTTCGTTAAATTAAATAAAACAATCAGGCGGGCGTGCTCCGTGAATAATAAACAGAAACACAGCGTAGGCTATAGGCACTAGCCTCACATGGGAAATATATATAGGCCTATATAAAGCATGATATGTCCACTTTCGGGGAAAAAAAATGCAAAAGCAAATAGCCTATCATCTGACTATGTAAAAAGAAAGATGCATTTCTCTCTATTAAAGGCACATCAACTTTACAGCGGAGATGAAGACATAGTTATGATAAACAATTAAAATGCCTCGTTAATTTTAAAGACCTATCCTATTTATTATTATTAGCCTGTTTTTTGCGGTGAGATTTATGCATGGCTCGAGTATTTAAGCAGAAATTAATATAAATGTGCGATTAGTCGAACATAAAAATCTTTATGGTAACTCTAATCAATACATTTACTATTTAATTAGTTATAAGTATCCAGTTATTTATATTAAGTTTGTTGTTAACAATTAGTTCTGAACTAATAAAATAATAAACATGAATTTTTTTAGAGTCACTTGGCCTCATAAATTTTCCTTATGAAAGATGTCACTGCAAGCTAATCCTTTTTGCCTCCCTTTAATTCGAATACATCCATGAACGTAGTTTTGAAAAGTTCTTTGAATGTAGAGGAAACATGACATGCCTACAACACAAATATCTGATCATTGAAAAATCAATACTGAATTTGTTCCAAGGGTTCAAATAGCCTATGTGTTCTGACTTCTGTTTAACTTAAATGCTAATTTTTTGCATTGTGATTTTATTTTCTGTTTTAGATGCTCTTACTAAGCAGATGGGGACAGCCACCGTCACCCAATTCACTTTTGCACAGGCTGTACAAAAGTGGCTGCGCTATGCGCCAGACCGGGCAGGAGGGACTGGACGACAAAATATTCAGGCGTCAGCAGAGGAGATTGAAGTGTAAATAAAGTGTACAAATAATTAAATAAAAAGGATAATAAAAATGAATTTGTTTTTAAATTGTGTGGTGTGTTCAGTGTTTTATACAAGATTTCAAATGTTCCATTACTTTTAACATCCTGGCTGTAGATAAAGCAGGCTATTTAATTTATGGAATTACATTTAAAATTAACATTTAAAAACGATTGAAATTCCATTGAAATCACGTTGATCCTTAGTTCAGTTGAAATTTCAACATTGTTTCAATATTCCTGATAATTGAAATACCATTGAAATTCCGTTGATCTATGGACAGGATTTCAATGTTGTTTCAATATTAAAACAGGGTGCAAAATGATGTAGAATCAACATCAGAGTTCGATGTTGATTCAATGACTTAATGTTGACAACGGAATGTTGATTTAACATAGTTTCAATGACTGTTTGCTATCTGGGTAGCTATTAATGTGAAATGACAGTGGAAGTTTAGCCAGCGACGGTTGCAAAAACACCGTTTAGTTTGTTAACGTTGTCTGCAGACTCTTTCACCCCGCTGCTTGTCCTGACATTTTCAAATCTAGGCTATAACTCCGTGAATTAACATTACCTTACGGTTTATTTCGACCAAAACAGACTTGGTGATTGTTGGAACGGTGAAAAGACCAATCTAGGCGGTCTTTTGTGAGTTTTATTTTGTTTCTGTCGAGTTTTAATTAAATGTGTTTTACGATGGTCTGCGAGATAAAATTACTGCATTTGACATGTTAGGTTGTTTGAAGGATCTTATAATAACAAAAATGTCTAACGTTAACTGTTAAGTTAGGCCTATCTCTGCATGGAACACCTGAGCCTGTCAGTGGTAAAAACAAGCACTTATAATAGACATAACGTTACATACAAAAACTGCTATATTTGCAGTCCGTTTCCCGGATGACGAACTTGATGATTTTATGATTTTACGAACTTTTATGATCAATACTGGACCAAATTGAATAAGTTGTTTTAGACACCAAAACGCGTGAAAATAAGGCTTAAAAATACGGCACTTTCCTTTGCAACGCAAAATGGGTGATTTGGGCTTTAGAGAGATTGGCTATTGGTACCAGTTTAGCCTTTTACTTCATTTCTATTAGGCGGGAGACCCAGTTATAATGATTATTATAATAATTAAAAATATGAATAAAGGTGTAAATTGTTGATAAACTTTATCAGAGTTAATGATCTATTAGGCAACAAAGACAAGTAAAATGAATGCCAAAAAAATTAAGTTAGAATATTTAGTGAGGTCAAGTGAAGCTTATTTTTTATTAACCTAACATAGATGTATTGTAAGCAGATTTATGAGATATGTCCTCAACAAGCAACACATAGCCTAACAGTTAACTGAATAATATTTATTTTGATTTCTTACAGCTCTACAGTGTGGGACAATTTTATTTGCAGTCTGCGAAGGAGTTTTATGTAAGTATTAGCCATGTTACTACAATGTTTTAAACTTAAAGTTTTAAAATCTAAAGATTTTTTCTTTCTTTTAAATTGGCTGTTTTTGTTATTTCAAGACACTTAACCCCTAGTTGCTCCAGAGGCGTGCGACCTCTGACATATATAGCAATTGTAAGTTGCTTTGGATAAAAGTGTCAGCTAAATGAATAAATGTAAATGTAAATGGTGCTGTGGCTAACAGGTTTTGTCATAATGTGTTTTTGTGTGTCATGTCTTTTTCAGTTTTGGTCATCGGTCCAATTTTCGCCAGGTTCCAGTACCACCTCAAAATCCCAGCCAAGTTTTAAAGTATGTCCAGCAAGTCATGCAGTTTTTCAACCTTTCTCTTAAATGCGTTCACCATACATGCCAAAGTTCACAGAAATGTGGCTAAGTACCTTGCCCTTGCACTTTTAAGAATTTTCAAACTTTTAAGTCACATATGTATCGACACCATCGCAAGGCAAGACTGGTGCCGACTAAAAGCAGATTTCAACCCCAGAATGTTATATTGACATGCCAGATTGAGGATTGCAAATTCCAGAGCACTGTTTTTTCAAGTCTGTGTGCAATATTTGACCAGTTATACTCGTTATACTCATGTTTTATGTAGTTGCTTCATATTCTTCATGTTGTTTTAATATGTTTAGGTCACTGCAACCCAGGCAGACATTGAGGCACAGCAGGTGATACCAGATTTGGTATCTGTTTTTTTTGCTTGGTAAGTATGTGGTTATTTATGTAGACACACACACTCTCTCACACATACCCATACATATTAATATTCACACACAGGCGCACACTCGCATACTTTCTACACTCACTTACACAAACTCAGTCACTCTCACAAACACACATACTGTACAAACACACTCACACATATACATACTCATTCACACTTTCACAGGCACTCACACACACATATACTCACAGATGTTTGTACAGCTACACACTGATATTCTCAATCATCACCCACTCACTCACACATTCACAGACACACGAACATAATCATGCACTCTCAAACATACACATATACTGTACGCAGACGTTTGTACAGCTACAATCACTTGCACATACACACACTCACCTGCATACACATACACACACACACAGCTGTATCAACATACTGTAAGTATTTTTATACTCGATTAATTTGTACAAACAGTAATATGTAAATTATACCATTAAGAATGGAGTGAAGTCATCCATGGAGTTTATTGACATAAGGTTGTTTTCAGAATAAAACATTGTAGGTAATTATCATTGTATTCTTTCATTTTTAGGACATTCAATCATGACAGCATCCAGGTGCATCGAGGGAAAAGTTCTATTGACACTGGACAACCAATGTTCTTAAATGGTTTTAATAGATCAATAAAAAACATTTTTGACTAGAACATTCTTTGGATTGTCTTTTGATTTGCAGTTATTCTGAAGTTACATTATAATATTATTACCTATAGATTTATATACTGTAATAACTACATATAGTTATAATATCATTAGTAATTTGAATTTTACAATATTTTGCAATAATGTATCAATATAGATATTACAGTACAATACCGTATAATTAATTAAATACAGTAAAAATACAGCACAATACTGTTTTGTAGTTTACAGTACTGATTGTGTGTACTGTAAATTGAATTACAGTACAATTACTGTAAATCGAAATACAGTACCTTGCTGGCAACCTTGCTGCCAGTACTGTACTGTAAAAATACAAGAAAATTGTTAACAGTGTAGTTACATCTCTGATAGCTTAACTTCAGGCTATTCATTTCTTAGTGTCAAGAAATCCTGTACAATTCATTTACTCTTTGAGTATTTGTTCATTCCTTGTACTAGGATTTGGTGGGAGTGTAAATGTCTGATAAATTGCACTAATATTCTCCTACAGTATTATATTCATATGTTAATAAGACATTGTAGTTCTACAGTGTCACCTTGTCTGTTCTGCTTTTATTTTGAAAAGCGCCGTTTTCTTCTTCTGATGTTTTTTGTCGCGCTAAACTTCCTGCTACTCTCTCTTCACAATGTGGTGCTCACACATCGTCGGAAGAACGGTAAAACTTGTAAACACGTTAATTACTTAGCATATTCATCTATTTGAATCTTGTAAAGAAAGAGTTTACATTGTGATTTTATTATTTTTGTATTGTTCGAACTTTGTATTTCTAAGAGCTCCGAACTGTGAAGGTGTGTCGAGCTAGAGAGCATGATACCTGATGGCGGAAACTATTTGATTAGCGTCCTTGGAAAGCGGAATGAGGTATGAAGAAAAATGTGTATAGTGTATTATTATCAGAAGGGATTTTGTTTAAGGAAAAGAGAATGTCATTACTTAATCTGTTTATGGGTTAATTGCACATGTCATCAATGTATGAGCAATATATTCTTTCTGTGAACAATTATATATTGTTTTTCATTTAAAAGCATGTGATATTTATTTTTCATAAAGGCTTAAAACAGATTTAATTTCATATTGGTTATTAGTTAAAATGATTTGTATTGGGTGTAAACATGATTAATATGTGAACAAGATTTATGTGCGAATAATTTGTGAAGCTACATGGAAGCATTTTGTATTTCTTCTGTTTCATTCTGTCGTTTTCACGGTGTTCATTGTGCTTATGGTGCATGGTGCACGTTGAGAGGAAGAAATAAATCGACACCCGTTTGAAACTCTCTGCGTCTTGATCAATAAATCCAAGGGGCCGCTACAGAAGGGGAGAACTCTATTCATGAAATTCTGGAAGAAAAGGGCATGACAAGAGAGAGACTTAAAGCTTTTTTTATTTTATCTTAATAATACTGGTTGAATAAAAATAGTATAATTGCCCTCTTTTTTAATAAAAAAAAATTATAATTATTTTTTTATTTAATTTATTTATTTTTTTATCTTTATTTTTTAAATTAATAAATAGAAGCCTAGACTCTATGACGTTCATAGTATTACACACTCCTGTACAGTTGGTGGCAGTATACTACAAAATAGTCATCTGCCAAGAAACAGAAGAAGAAGAAGAACCTCATGGTCTGGTCTGGTCTTTACGTGATCACACAGACTCTATTCCAAAACGTACCTGTGCTACTTACCTCGAAGATTCCTCTCTGTGCTTCATCGCCGATCACCCGCATCCTGTCTTCCGTCATCTGTCTCCAGCCATATGCCCGCTATACCCACTGTCATCATCTACAAGCAAGAGATCAAGATTATCAGCCAGCTAAGTTCCACATCCAGTACCAGATCATCTACATACTCACCAGTCATCTCTGCTGTTCCACTCCGTACCTCTGTTCAATAAAACCCTGTTTTTGAATTATTCACCTGTCCTCTTCTCTCAATACCGTGACAGATACATAGTTGAAACGTTTCATCGTTTCCCAGTGCTAAGGTATGCCTTAAAGGTGGGGTATGTGATTTGGAAAACGACCGGCAGATTTTGGAAATACACAACTCAAATGGTCCTACCTTCTTTCCTCTAACGCTGTCTCTGATTCGCGCGAGGGGGAGCGGGGGAGGGGGGTATGGTACGACCGTTTGATTGACAAACTTACTGTCCAATGATTCTAGGTGGTCTTGGAAATGATTGGCTGGAGTTTTTCGAGTCCTGCCCGTTCCACAGATGATTAAATTGTTTAATTTTTATTTCAGTGCTTCTAACTCAGTGGCTGTAAGTGGGTTAGGAATAGGATTTCAAGTGATTTTGAAAAAATGGACAAAAAAGAGAATCACATACCCCACCTTTAATGTATACGAATGAAACGTGTGAGGTAATGCAGCGCTGTTTCACTTGGTCTACACTATCACACTAAACTGCAATTGAGTGTGTTTGAAAGTTATAATGTTATTCTATGTGTTAGTTTGTCTGTATGAGAGTAGCAGTAAGCTAGATCAACATTAGAATAACATACTGATCATATTCTAACATTTCATCATGTTGAGCTATATAGCATTGATTTGTTTTATGTACATTTGTTCACCTGTCTAATAAAGTACATGCAAGAGTGGCGTCTCTGTGTCAAGTCGAAGTTAGTCGCAGACATGAAGCTCTCGGCATCTCGAAAACACCACAGTGATATTGATCCTCGTTTTATTTCTCCTTTTGTCCCAAAGTCTGCTTGCCATGGTCCATAATGTTTGAACGAAACATGTCATGTGTGTGTGTCCCTTATTTTGTCTCACTGAAGGTGGCAACCCTTCCTTCTCTTGACTCAGGTAAACTCCTCTAAGTTATATATTGCTGGTGCAGGTGATTGTAAATGCTAATAAAAATGTCTTAACGATGTACCTCAGATCAGTTTATTGCACTGGTTTGTCCAGAACGGTCACTCTTCATGGACACACAGCTGGACTCTGAGTTTCATCTCTGACTGCTGAATCGACTTATAATAGAATACAGTTAATCATTCATATAGAAGATTTAATGTGGAGTTGGCAATAGATTAAAGACAGCATATGGAATGTATATTCTGCAATTCAAAATGCAAATGAAAACATGATTAACCATTTTCTTACTGAAAGGTGTCCATAGATTATGAATTCAAATTTAAAAAATAGATTTTCATTTTACATTTAAAAGTGTCGATGCATCATTGCTTTTAAATAAAAAAGAAATAAAATGCAATGGATGATTTAATTGTGAATGTTACTATAATCAAAAGCATGTGAATATGTTTGGTGGGCTGAATTACTCAAACTAAGTCATTAAATAAATATTATATATGGAGATGTTTGTAGTAGAGCATTTTCAGTATAAATGTCACTTCTATAGAAACAAAAGTCAAGTCCCCTTTATTTATAGAGTGCTTTTTACAATACAGATGTTTTCAAAGCAGCTTTACAGAGATAACAGGAAAATAATGCAACAAAGTTTGTTTCTGTACAGCAGATCTAGAAGAAAATAATATCATAGTCCAGCTCAAGATAGTTCAGTGTTGATTCATTTCTGTTGTAAAAAAGTTATTCATTTAGGCCATGTCCACACGTACACGGGTATTTTTATAACCGGAGTTTTTCCTTATGCGTTTTTAAAAAAATCTCCGTCTACATGAAAACGCAAAAACACGTTATCAAGCGCCGTCAAGAGCATGCCACACCAGCAGGCGGCGATATAACCCTAACCGTAAAGCCACGTTGGCCAATCAGAAGCCGTCAGCGCGCACAATCTGACGTCAAACACAGCGGATAACGGCGCACACTCTGATGTCGCAAGGCAAAAACCCCGGTTTCACTGTCTACACGACAACATGTAACCGGCGTTTCTGAAAATCCTCACCCTGGCAGGGGTTTTCAAAAATGTTCGGTTTCAGTGCGTTTCCGTGTGGACGAACGGCCGAACCGCGTAAAAAAAGTCACGGTTATAAAAATACCCGTGTCCGTGTGGACAGGGCCTAAGTTCATTTATTTATACAGCCGCTCTGGAGAAAACAGTGATGTCATCATCCAGCTCAGTTCAGTTCTCATATAATGGTGTCAAAGCGGCAGATCAATAATATTGTTTATATTTCTTTCTTTCTGGAACTCAAACTCCATCAGTGACAGAATGGAGAAGAAAACCTTGGCAGAAACCAGACGCAGTCGCTCAGTTCTCCCCTGACCAACGAACAGTGTATGATTATGATTCAGGCATTACAGGTCAGAAGTCAGATTGGATCTGAACATTCAGAATATTTATCCAGTTTCATCTGGTTGAAAGTTTCCTTGTTTGACTTTGGATGAAGGATTGGATCATTCTGTAAAGTTACACAAACACATGTGTGTGTGATGATCACTGTGGGTTTGTGTCTGTTGATTCTGTTGAATGTGATTGTGTCTGTAGAGGCTCTTTATTCACCATCAGCTGATCCAGAGAAGGTCCGACTAACATCTAAAAACTGTAAGTATAACTTAGACAGTCAAATGTGTGCGACATTATTGCATTATCAACTTTAGAACAACTAAAATAAACTACTTAGATGATTAAGTAAGAGATTATAATATAATACTGAGATACATGATTGTTTAAGCTGTTTTTAAACATTCAGATTTAGATTTTGCTTGAAAAAAAGAAACTTGAAGATATTTAAATGTTGGTATAAACTATTATTAAAAAAAAAATCAAACTCTTATTAAACATGTATAAAGTGTGTAATTCACCATCACAATGAAAGTAAACTAAGAAGAAACTAAATTAACTTTCAATTAAAATATGAACAGTTTTAATCATCACTACTCACTCAAGCGTCTCCAGTTTATAATGTGGATCCTCCTTCAGATCAGAGAGCGGCTTCACACCTGAGTCTCTTAGTTTATTTCCAGACAGACTCAGTTCTCTCAGGTGTGAGGGGTTTGATCTCAGAGCTGAAGTCAGAGCAGCACAACCTTCATCTGTAACACCACAATCCTCCAACCTGTAGAGAACAATGACACTCTTCAGTCTCTCAGTTCAGGAAACACTCAAATAAATTATATGATATGAATTTCTCCTTTCTCCTCAACAGATTTGTATATGAAAGCAGTTGTCATCTCTTCACATCATCCAATCATGCTTATAACTATTGTTGTGGAAAATATGCAATTGTCCTGTTACAAGTATGCATTTTTGTAAACTAGTTAACCTGTAAATAATAAAATTATATTTAATTGAAATGAAGAAGCTCGCCTGCCAAAAGTCTTTGATTTATAAAAAACTGAACAGACCACTAAGAAGTCTTCTGACCTATAGATTGTGAGTATGAAAATTCAACGCATTCTCATCCTTTTGCGTCATATAAGTGACGCCATATGACATTTCGTCGAAATACTACGCATATGGCAGCCTTTAGCGTCAATATAACACGCACTGTTATGGGTAGGTTTAGGTCTGGGGTAGGGTTACGGTTATGACGCCTTGGGATCTGCGTCTCATATTGACGCTAAAGGATGCCATGCGCGTAAGATTTCAACGAAATGTCACAAGCGTCACATGTATGACGCCAAAGGATGAGAACGGGCTGGAAAATTCAGATGCTTATGATTTAGGACAGATTTGCCGTACTTTACCTAACCCAGTGCTTCTCAATTATTTCTGTTAAGCCCCCCCCCCTAGGAAGAAGTAAACATTTCGCGCCCCCCAACTCTCTGCCGCGACTGTACATTTTATTTGTCTATAAAATTGTTATAAGTACACCTCTGCATAACATTGTATCCTTATTAACAAAAAAAGAAAAAAGAAAGAAATATAGATTAACTTACAACAAATAATAACTTTATTTACATTGTTTTTTAGTCTGTAACAGAAAAGACTTAAAGTGCATCAATTTGCCTGAAAAAAAATGTCAATCCTTATTTAAACTGTAAACAATTTTTGAACATTTGATACTGAAAAATTAAATTAAATATAATCAATAAATAATAAATTCAAATTGATCAGCAACATTAACGTCTCGGGTTATGACTATAACCCTTGTTCCCTGAGAAGGGAACGAGACAATGCATCGAGAAATCGATACTTTGGGGACGCTCCCTTAGCGTGCGCCTCTGAAGTAAAAATGAAACTAATCCAATCCTGATTGGTGTTGCGTCGTGACGTAACATGTGACGGCATAACCGGAAGCATAAAGGTGACGCTGACGCATAGAATGCCAGCCTCGCGATGAAGCAAGACGCTCTAAGGCCTCGAGGGGCGTGGCAGAGCGATGCATTGTCTCGTTCCCTTCTCAGGGAACAAGGGTTATAGTCATAACCCGAGACGTTCCCTATCGAGGGAACTCCACAATGCATCGAGAAATCGATACTTTGGGGAACAAATGCCCACTAGGCCACGCATCGAATAGGCCTGTCCCGGAGTGAAACTGATTCAGGCACTCAGCTAGGACGAGAGCACATGTGCGCCAGGCGTACTAGGGAGGTGCAGAATATAGAACCTAACAAAAGTGTGTGGGGCAGCCCAACCGGCTGCCTCACAGATCTCCTGGATGGGAACTCCCGAAAGGAGGGCCCTAGAGGACACCATGCCTCTAGTAAAAAGAGCCCTAACGGCCCAAGGTGAGGGCAAATTGCGCACCTTGTAGGCCTACTTATGGTTTGTAAAGCCGGGAGCCCCTAATAGGTGATCCAAAACACACTACAGTAGGTCCGACCTCCTCCAAGAAGAGGACCTCTCAAGGTAAATACTTGGAACTCTGACTGGCAGAGCAAGGAACCTCTCCTTTTCTGCCGACACATGAGGTGGAGGATGAAATACTTGCAGGACCATGGACCTAGCCATGAAAAATTGCACTTAAGGCACATAGCTGGGTCTCGGATGCAGGATGGCCTTAACTCCGCCGGGGGCACATCCCAAGCAAGCTGGCGATAATGCCAGGGCTTGGAGATCTCCCAGTCTGCTTAAAGAAAAAGCTAAGAGAAAGGCTATCTTGAACGTGAGGTCCTAGGCGAAGCCGACTGGAGGTATTCGAAGGGAGCCAGGAATAGCCCTTCGAGAACCACCGCCAGGTCCCAGGAAGGAACCCTGGACCTAACTGTCGGTCTCATCCTCCAATACCATGGAGAAATAGTATGACCAGTTGGTGCCTCCCCAAAGGCCCAACATTTAGTGGTACATGGAATGCCGCAATGGCAGCCACGTACACTCTACGTGTGGATGGGGAGAGATTCGCAGAGAAACGATCTTGAAGAAACTCCAGAACTGAAGCCATTGGGCAGTTAACTGGGCCTAACTCAAGTTCTCTACACCAAGTGGAAAAACATTCCACTTGAGGCCATATAATCTCCTAGTAGACGGAGCCCTAGAGATAAGTATGGTTTCGACCACCCCAGATGATAGACCAGCATCTAGGTACTGAGCCCCCTCAGAGGCTAGACCCACAATTTCCACAGCTCTGGATGAGGATGGAATATAGTGCCCTCCGCCTGAGACAACAGATCCCTCCTCAGAGGAATCTGCCATGGCGGAGCTATTAGGAGTGAAATTAAGTCTGAAAACCATACTCGGGCTTGCCAACACAGGGCTACCAGAAGAAGACTGATGCCCTCCTGACTGACCCTCTCCAGGACTCCCGGGAGCAGAGCGATCGGGGAAAAAGCGTACAGGCGAAGCCTCGGCCAGGCCTGTACCATGGCATCCAAGCCCCAGCGGGGCTGGATGAGTGAGGGAGAACCAAAGTGGATAGTTGGACGGACGTCCCTCGAGACGCAAACAGATCCACTTCCACTGGTACAAACCTCTGCCATATCAACTCCACCACCTCTGGATGGAGTCTCAATTCCCGGGCCTCAGCCCCTGCCTCGACAGGATGTCTGCTCCCTAATTCAGAACCCCCGGGACATATATTGTTCTTATAGATAATATTTCCCTTGGGACCATAAAATGATCAGATGCGCCAATCTGGATAGAGGGCACAATCTGAGTGTCCTTTGTCGGTTCAGATAAAATACCACTGAGACGTGGTAACCTTTGATGTCTGTGAGGAAGCTCCTCAGAGCCCTGAACACAGCCAACATCTCTAGGCAATTTACATGCCAAGAATGATGATGGTCCTGCCACAGACCCCTGGCAAAGCGGCCGTCCGAGACCGCGCCCCAGCCAGCGAGGGAAGCGTCTGTCGAAACAGTTTCCCGGCGACATGACACCCTTAACACTGGACCTTGGGACAAGAACCAAGGTTTCTTCCATATTAATAGGGAACGAAGGCATCTGCGCGTAACCTTTATTATACGGAACAGATTGCCCTTGGGGAAAAAACCCTTGGCTTTTGAGCCATCATTGAAGAGGCCTCATGTGAAGCAGGCCCAAAGGAATTACGTTGGATGCCGCTGTTATGAGGACCAGCAGTCTTTGAAATTGCTTTACAATGATGGCCTGGCCTAGCTTTATCCTGGACACCATGGCCAGGATGGATTCGATACGAGCGGGAGACATGCGTGCCCGCATCGTAACCGAATTCCGTACCACGCCCAGAAGAGTAGTCTTCTGAGCTGGGTCCAACACCTTTTCTTAGTGTTGAGCCTCAACCCCCGGTTCTGAATGTGGCCAAGGACGACATCTCGATGCCGAACTGCCATTTCCTGAGACTGGGTCAATATGAGCCAGTCGTCGATATAATTCAGTATACGGATGCCCTGAAGCCTCAGTAGAGCCAGAGCCGCATCCATACACTTTGTGAACGTGCGGGGAGAGAGTGCTAGGCCGAACGGAAGAACCCGATATTGGTATGCTTCGCCCCCGAAAGCAACCTCAGGAACCTCCTGTGACATGGAAGGATGGAGACATGAAATAAGCGTCTTTTAGATCCATCGTGACAAACCAGTCCTCGGATCTGATTTGGTTCACGATAATGGTAACAGTAAGCATTTTGAACCTGAATCTCCTCAAAGAACGATTCAAAAAGCCCTGGATCTAAAATAGGCCTCAGTCCGCCATCCTTCTTTGGAACTACAAAGTACCGGCTGTAAAACCTTGACTCCCTGTCTGGTAGGGGAACACATTCTATGGCCCCTTAATTCCAGTAGAGTCTGTACCTCTTGTTCCATAACCCGAGCCTGTTCTGGAACCACTGCAGTCGGTACCACCCCAGCAAAATAAGGAAGGTCGGTGACCGAACTGCAATCTGTACCCATATTTTTATAACATTTTATAATATACAGGACCCATATAGATATATGTTCGGAAGGCATTGCCATTCTTCTACAAAATCTACTAAGGGAACCAGCCCCTCGAGGCTGGCCTCGGATGTTTTTCGAGCACTATTCTCGACTTCCTGAAGCTGTGAACCGGCAGGAAAAAAGTCGATACAGATTTTGTGACCATAGTCGGTGCCCTGTTGCAAGCTTTTGGGGCGAACGCCACGGTGTGCGTTCAATGTGAAAATCGATGTGAAAATCGATGTTCGATGTGAAAATCGAAAATCTCGATGGAAATCGATGTGGCCCGAAGCGTCAATGACGGCGGGACAACAACATCTTCCCCGAGGGCACCTGCTGCTAGAACAACCTCGATTGTTCCACAGCGGGGGGGGCAGCCCCTTATTTTTTTTTTTTATTTTTTTTTTTTTTGCTTCCTGAAACCTGTCAACGACTGTAGTGACAGCGTTGGAAAACAGGCCAGAAGGAGATAGCGGAGCGGCCAACAGAAAATATTCCCTTATTTAGATCTTTAAGAAGATCGGCCTGGTACGCGTGCAAAATCGTCATAGAGTGCAGGCACGCAAAAATTTTTTTTTTTTTTTTTTTTTTATATTTTACTAAAGGAACCAGGCTCTCAAGCCTGGCTTCGGGTATTAATCGGGATTCGTTCCTGACCCCCTGAAGCGGATTTCCGGCAGGGCTGGACCGAAAAACGATTCTCGATGGGCGAACGCGAAAGCTGCCTGGCCGCAAGCCTGTGGGGCGGACAGTGCAGCCTGCGTTCGCTCGAAACCGATGTGTCCCGAAACGTTTTTAACGGGGGAAGAGCAACATCGATTTCCTGCACCATATAAGCCCAGCCAACCAGTGCAGAGGTGTCCCTGCACGGTTTTGGGCAGCACCGGGGCTTAAAGCGAAGATGCCAGATCAGGAGAAAGATAACTCACTAAAGCTTCCTCCATCTGTGGCATCTTGCCATAACCCGACTCTCTCGCACCCACCACATTTGAATAAACATATAATGAATGTGGTGAGATACGTAAAGTGTGGGGTTTCTCCCAGGATCTACACATATATATATATATTTTTTATAAAGATCTGGGAAAAACAGTAAGCCCCGGCTCTGAGTTTGTGAACAGTGCTGCAGGAATCTCTCGTCTAGTTCATTTTGACGGGGATCATCCTGCTTATTTTGTGGCCAGCTTATATATTTAAATATATTTATTTATTTATTTAATACTGGCCACAGCACTCATCACAACAATACAAGCTCTACATAAGCAGAAACATAAGCCGGCGAGTGTGACTCATGTTGCTCGTTCCCGATGCTGAGCACATCTACTTCCTTATAAACAGATAGCTCGAGCACTGGGCACTCGTCACGGGCAGAAGAAGGGCTATAACGAGCTTCTGCGTCGTGAACGAGTGTCATAGAATCTGCGGATGATGAGAGAAAAGGTGCCTCAGCAGTCTCGTTCTCATCCGCGAGATCCTTTTGCGATCTCCGCGATCTAAGCCGTCGCGCCGCCTCAACGGACGCGGGACCCGAATCGCGGGGATCGCGAGCCTGGTCATCATCAGTGAAATAATATAACCAAGCGAGAGCGCAGCACTCTAATAGGAAGTGCTTCACAGTATCACAGGCAGCCCTCTCGAGGCGCTGACTGTGCGTGCTGCGCCCCTAAACAATACACACACACACAGCAGATGCGTGTCCCCACCCGTGGCATATAATCTTGGGCAGGGGTGCACACACTTAGTGTATTGTTCACTCGCCATAATATAGAGCTTAGCACAGACAAACAACATCAAATAAGACAGACAGTTTCACAGAGAGCGCTTGCTGAAGAGCGATAGCTGGCATTCTATGCGTCAGCGTCACCTTTATGCTTCCGGTTATGCCGTCACATGTTACGTCACGACGCAACACCAATCAGGATTGGATTAGTTTCATTTTTACTTCAGAGGCGCACGCTAAGGGAGCGTCCCCAAAGTATCGATTTCTCGATGCATTGTGGAGTTCCCTCGATAGGGAACTCAGGAGCACAATATATAAAACACTTTGACCTATAAAACAAAAATGAATAAAACAATTTGTGCTGATTTTTGATCTTATATGATGCTAACAGTGCTCGCTGGTTTACTGAATTAGCATTCACAAAGCGGGACGATTGTTGGCAATATTCGGCACGTTTTCGCTGAAAAAACTCAAGCGACTTATCAGCGTGATTGGGGTGTAATGTCTTTAAGTGACGCCTTAATTTATTTGGCTTCATGCTGTCCGCTGCCAACATTTTTAGACACAGTAAACATACAGGTCTTTCTCGTCTCCCACCGTAGTCACAGTGAAGCCAAGCGCTACATGCGCTTCGTCTTATTTCCTCGTCTTATAGTTTTCGGGAGACTTACGTTTGTCTCATTATCTCCGTCTCTCTCCGCCTTTCTTTTCATCCTTGTTAAATATTTTTCCATGGTGTCTCTTAAGGGTTTGTTATCTGCACTTCATATCTCCTGCTCTGTGCTGTGTGCTCTTGTTCGGTAAAAAACAAAACAAAAAAATACTCCCTGCGGCAAAAAAAGCATGTTCCCCGGGGTCACACGCGCCCCTCCTGGCATCGCTCCGAGCCCCCTCAGGGGGGCGCGCCCCACTATTTGAGAAGCACTGCCCTATAGTAAGTACATGTAGTTGCTAAATATTACTCAGTACTTAAATATATAATTACACTGTAACAATGACACCTTAAAATAAAGTGTAACTGTATAATCCCTTTTTTAGGCAAATACCAAAAAATCATCAACATATCTGTATATGTACACGGTTGTCACATCGTTACATCATCCAATCATGATTAATCTATCATTAATATTGTAAAATGATGTCAGACACATTGAAAAGAATCTAATGAAAATAAAGCAACATTCCCATTAGTAATTTCACAGTAGATTTTTTTGTATGGCAATCATTATTTACCATTAAAATAGAGGACTATGTTGGGACATTTTATACAAACTTACATCAGTATCTCCAGTTTACAGTGAGGATCCTGCAGTAGATCAGAAAGCTTCTTGACTCCAGAATTTCCTACTTTATTCAATGACAGATTCAGTTCTCTCAGGTGTGAGGGGTTTGATCTCAGAGCTGAAGTCAGAGCAGCACAACCTTTATCTGTAACACCACAATCCCACAACCTGTAGAGAACAATGACACTCTTCAGTCTCTCAGTTCAGGAAACACTCAAATAAATTATATGATATGAATTTCTCCTTTCTCCTCAACAGATTTGTATATGAAAGCAGTTGTCATCTCTTCACATCATCCAATCATGCTTATAACTATTGTTGTGGAAAATATGCAATTGTCCTGTTACAAGTATGCATTTTTGTAAACTAGTTAACCTGTAAATAATAAAACTATATTTAATTGAAATGAAGAAGCTCGCCTGCCAAAAGTCTTTGATTTATAAAAAACTGAACAGACCACTAAGAAGTCTTCTGACCTATAGATTGTGAGTATGAAAATTCAACGCATTCTCATCCTTTTGCGTCATACAGTATAAGTGACGCCATATGACATTTCGTCGAAATACTATGCATATGGCAGCCTTTAGCGTCAATATAACACGCACTGTTATGGGTAGGTTTAGGTCTGGGGTAGGGTTACGGTTATGACGCCTTGGGATCTGCGTCTCATATTGACGCTAAAGGATGCCATGCGCGTAAGATTTCAACGAAATGTCACAAGCGTCACATGTATGACGCCAAAGGATGAGAACGGGCTGGAAAATTCAGATGCTTATGATTTAGGACAGATTTGCCGTACTTTACCTAACCCAGTGCTTCTCAATTATTTCTGTTAAGCCCCCCCCCCTAGGAAGAAGTAAACATTTCGCGCCCCCCAACTCTCTGCCGCGACTGTACATTTTATTTGTCTATAAAATTGTTATAAGTACACCTCTGCATAACATTGTATCCTTATTAACAAAAAAAGAAAAAAGAAAGAAATATAGATTAACTTACAACAAATAATAACTTTATTTACATTGTTTTTTAGTCTGTAACAGAAAAGACTTAAAGTGCATCAATTTGCCTGAAAAAAAAATGTCAATCCTTATTTAAACTGTAAACAATTTTTGAACATTTGATACTGAAAAATTAAATTAAATATAATCAATAAATAATAATAAATTCAAATTGATCAGCAACATTAACTCAGGAGCACAATATATAAAACACTTTGACCTATAAAACAAAAATGAATAAAACAATTTGTGCTGATTTTTGATCTTATATGATGCTAACAGTGCTCGCTGGTTTACTGAATTAGCATTCACAAAGCGGGACGATTGTTGGCAATATTCGGCACGTTTTCGCTGAAAAAACTCAAGCGACTTATCAGCGTGATTGGGGTGTAATGTCTTTAAGTGACGCCTTAATTTATTTGGCTTCATGCTGTCCGCTGCCAACATTTTTAGACACAGTAAACATACAGGTCTTTCTCGTCTCCCACCGTAGTCACAGTGAAGCCAAGCGCTACATGCGCTTCGTCTTATTTCCTCGTCTTATAGTTTTCGGGAGACTTACGTTTGTCTCATTATCTCCGTCTCTCTCCGCCTTTCTTTTCATCCTTGTTAAATATTTTTCCATGGTGTCTCTTAAGGGTTTGTTATCTGCACTTCATATCTCCTGCTCTGTGCTGTGTGCTCTTGTTCGGTAAAAAACAAAACAAAAAAATACTCCCTGCGGCAAAAAAAGCATGTTCCCCGGGGTCACACGCGCCCCTCCTGGCATCGCTCCGAGCCCCCTCAGGGGGGCGCGCCCCACTATTTGAGAAGCACTGCCCTATAGTAAAGCCTGTTTTATGCTTCTGCGTCGAATTGACGGCGTACCCCCGCAGACCTCTCTGCGTCGACGCGAACCCCTCTCCGACCCCTACGCCGTAGCTCGACGTGCACCTCCAAAAAATTGTAACTACGCGTCGAGGCGACGCAGACCGCAAGGGCTGTGATTGGTCAGATGCACCGCGATGCAACGCAACCTGACGCAGAACCATAAAACGGCAACGACGCCGTAGCAGTGACGGCGTAGCTACGCCGTGGAGTTGAAGCAGAAGTATAATGAGGCCTTAAGTACATGTAGTTGCTAAATATTACTCAGTACTTAAATATATAATTACACTGTAACAATGACACCTTAAAATAAAGTGTAACTGTATAATCCCTTTTTTAGGCAAATACCAAAAAATCATCAACATATCTTTATATGAAAACGGTGGTCACATCGTTACATCATCCAATCATGATTAATCTATCATTAATATTGTAAAATGATGTCAGACACATTGAAAAGAATCTAATGAAAATAAAGCAACATTCCCATTAGTAATTTCACAGTAGATTTTTTTGTATGGCAATCATTATTTACCATTAAAATAGAGGACTATGTTGGGACATTTTATTCAAACTTACATCAGTATCTCCAGTTTACAGTGAGGATCCTGCAGTAGATCAGAAAGCTTCTTGACTCCAGAATTTCCTACTTTATTCAATGACAGATCCAGTTGTCTCAGGTGTGAGGGGTTTGATCTCAGAGCTGAAGTCAGATCAGCACAACCTTTATCTGTAACACCACAACCCCACAACCTGTAGAGAACAATGACTCTCTTCAGTCTCTCAGTTCAGGAAACACTGATATAAATTATATGATATATATTAATTGATCATTTCTAGTCAACAGATTTGTATATGAAAGCAGTTGTCACATCTTCACATCATCCAATCATGCTCATAACTATCAAAAACTATCAAAAGTAAAATGACCTCAGAAGCTTTGGAAAGAATCTACTGAAGATTGAACATCCTTCTCAGTTACTTGATGGTAAATTTTTTTTATAAATTATTGTTGTATATCATTCATTATTCACCACAGGAGAAAAACAGACAACGTTGAGACTTATATAAATATTACCAGAGTTTCTCCAGTTTACAGTGAGGATCCTGCAGTAGATAATAAAGCTGATTGACTCCAGAATCTCCTACTTTATTCAATGACAGACTCAGTTGTCTCAGGTGTGAGGGGTTTGATCTCAGAGCTGAAGTCAGAGCAGCACAACCTTCATATTTAACACCACAACCCCACAACCTGTAGAGAACAATGACACTCTTCAGTCTCTCAGTTTAAAGAAAGTTTAATAAACACTGATATAAATAAGATGTAGGTAACACTTTACAATAACAGTACACTAATAATCATGTACTAATACCTAAATTAATAGTTCCTTCAACATGAACTCATGATTAGGAAGATATGAACTAATAATAAACCAATGAAGAGCTATCCTAAACTACGACAGGAGTCATAATGATTCATATATGAATAACAGAAGCCTTAACTACATGTTAGTACATGTTTGATAATTAATGCATTAATTTACATATAGGGTTAAACTAAACCAATCAGGCTCCGTAAGAATAAATAAGTACAGAATTTGAATTAAACATGTGATTTAATACTGTAATTTAAAATGAAATATCATTATCCGCTGCTTTGTGACAAATAATTGAAATGGCACATAATATATAATAGACTAATATCTACCACTTATTCATTTAATTTGATCTAAACCACTTTCTGATTTTTATTGTTCATTTAAGTTTAGTCATAGCTGCGTTTATTCCCGGAACTACAGTAGGGTTTGTTTCTGCTGGGACATGGTGCTTTCCAGGCACGTTAGTTGTGTTCCTACTGTAATGCTGGCGTTTAAAAAAAAAAATTTGCTTATTTTTTCATCTACCTACTGTTGTTTTGCCTGCTGTCTTTGTCCACTGCCTTTATTGTTGCTTGTCTAAAGCGTCCTTGAGCTCTGGAAAGGCGCTATATAAATAAAACTTATTATTATTATTATTAATCTAATAAATGTTAACCACTTTGGTAAACCAAATTAATGATTAAAAGACATGTCTGGAAGTATGTTGTTGGGATTTTTCATGAGGTTATGGACAGTAATTAACTGTATTTGTTGTTTTTTAAATGTATATGCTCGATTAGCATTAGCTTATGGACCTGCCTTATTTTACATATAAAGTATGTTATGTGTCTTTACAGGTATGTTTGGGCTTTCTTTTAAGTCCATATATGTTAAAAAATATATAAATAGATAACAAATATTTGTAAATCCTTTTTTTACGTTTTTTTTTTTTTTTTTTTACCAGGGTGTAAAGGAATAAGGATTGCACAGTGTAGTTTTTCCAAGGAAATTTTAATTTGGCATTAACAGTTTTACTGACTCAAAAGGAACTTTGTTCATAAATGATCGGTCTTTCCCATAGGATTTTGTAAAACTGTTGGATGTACCTCTGTTCCTATAGGGGGATTCGGGGGCATGCACATTTTGTACATTTTCAGGTTAAATGCATCAATCTGGTGCACGTTGAGAGCTCAAAATTAAGAGCTTCAACCGGCTTCAACCCATGAACTGTGCACATTGAACAAAGAAAAGGCATTGACTTGTAGCTGGACATTAACCCTCTGGGGTCGGCAAACGTGCCGGCGCATTTTGCTCGATTTTTTTCACATAGCAGCAAAATATACTCAAAATACTCCGTCATTTTTGGTCATACAGACTTAAGAAATATGAAAAAATAAACTGTTGAATGTCTTCTTTTTTATGTGTCCACTTACAATCGAAACAAAACAGTGTGCTTTTGTAAAATAAAGAAAATAAACAGGGTGTGCTTTCTGCCTCTCCGTCACCGTGAACTTTTTTTCTGGAGCACGTCTCTAAACTTAAACAAAACTCAGCGAATACTATTCACCCAGGCATGAGCTATATATCTTTATAATCATTTAAGTGTGTACTTTTAAATGGTCTAATTCATAACAAAAACAAATATTCTCTGTTTATGTAATCTATATGAACAGAGAGAGATGTCAGTCGTTCTCATATCAGCTCATTATAGCTCATTATCTTTTAATTTGATCACGCCCACGGAGAGCACGCGCTATTCAAACGCAAATGATTTGAGGCGATCCGAGACGTGTCAACGCCCACATCAACTCGATAAAACACACCAAGTTTAATCAGATTACAGTACTTTACGTCGTCTTGCGAGGCTGTGAGGAATAATCCTGGGATACATCAGAAGTGCTGGTTTAAATTCATTTCGAGGAGAACGGATCAAGCTGATGTAGTAAGTTTTTTATTATTAAGTGCTTTGTTGTAATCGCGATATGGAATAGCCTATGCAAACCGCAAAAAGACTGAAATATGAAACACGCTTTCTGTGTGTGAATGAATGAAAAGCTTTTAGCAAACTATATTGCTATACTGAGATGAGTAAAAATCGACTGAAATATGTTGAAATAAAATGTCTTTGTATAAGCAACTTAAACTGCAAATTAACATTTAAATGCCCTAATATATCATAAAAACAACAACCATCCTACGCCAAAAATAGTTTTTGCGTGCAAATGATACGCACTGTAAACACTTGGGTAGGATTAGGTGTGTGGAGTGCATGTGTATTACACGCCATAAAGTGCGTATCATATGCACGCGTAAACTGCGTATGCGCGCAAAAACTATTTTTGATACAAGAAATTAAATTTGTGCTATAGATACACTTTCATGAGATCGCAACAATATGCCTATGTTACAGACGAAATATGAAAGACAACATTTCGTTGACTAGTTTTTGTTATAAACTTTTTACTGTAAAATAGACTACTGCCACATCAAATAAGCTTTTGTTTTTATAGTTATTATAGTGTTTGTTCCAATGTAGGCTATATTCAAATGAATGAACCCTTAAATACGTATGATAAAATGTATACTTTACTTTTACAAAGAAAGATTACACTTGAAATATTGTTACAATTTTAATTGTTGTTGTAATTGTAACCTTTTTAATAAAATAGCAAAGAATATATTTACAAGGTAGATGTAAACAAAATCTTAAAAGCTCAATATAAGCCTTCTTTTAAATTTTTTTATTGTGTTTTAATAGTGACATATTTGGGGAGAGGATACATATCCAAAACGCGAAAAAAAAAATTTCAATGGTGTCTCTTAAGGGTTTGTTATCTGCACTTCATATCTCCTGCTCTGTGCTGTGTGCTCTTGTTCGGTAAAAAACAAAACAAAAAAATACTCCCTGCGGCAAAAAAAGCATGTTCCCCGGGGTCACACGCGCCCCTCCTGGCATCGCTCCGAGCCCCCTCAGGGGGGCGCGCCCCACTATTTGAGAAGCACTGCCCTATAGTAAGTACATGTAGTTGCTAAATATTACTCAGTACTTAAATATATAATTACACTGTAACAATGACACCTTAAAATAAAGAGTAACTGTATAATCCCTTTATTAGGCAAGTACTAAAAAATAATCAACATATCTGTATATGAACACGGTTGTCACATCTTTACATCATCCAATCATGATTAATCTATCATTAATATTGTATAATGATGTCAGACACATTGGAAATAATCTAATGAAAACAAAGCAACATTCCCATTAGTAATTTCAGAGTAGATTTTTTTGTATGGCAATCATTATTTACCATTAAAATAGAGGACTATGTTGGGACATTTTATACAAACTTACATCAGTATCTCCAGTTTACAGTGAGGATCCTGCAGTAGATCAGAAAGCTTCTTGACTCCAAAATCTCCTACTTTATTCCTTGACAGATCCAGTTGTCTCAGGTGTGAGGGGTTTGATCTCAGAGCTGAAGTCAGAGCAGCACAACCTTTATCTGTAACACCACAATCCCTCAACCTGTAGAGAACAATGACACTCTTCAGTCTCTCAGTTCAGGATCTACAGCTCAGATAAGCAGAACTTCACAATCAGAAAGAGAGACTTAATTCATTTTTTAGGCAAGTACACAAAAAGCATCAACATATATGTATATAAACACGGTTGTCACATCTTTACATCATCCAGTCATGTTTAATCTATCATTAATATTGTAAAATTAATGATTGGAACCAATCCAACCGATATAGATATTATACCGCAAAGTGACGATCTCACTGATCATTACATGGTAACGTGCAAATTACGCACTGCTGAAATTTGTCATGTTGCGCCACGTTATCGACTAGGCAGAAAAATCCTTCCAACCACTATAGATAGATTCTCAAATAGCTTACCTGATCTATCTCAGCTGCTCAGTGAACCCAAACAAACAGATGAACTAGAGGAAATGACCAGCAGTTTGAGCACCATTATCTCTAGTACATTAGATATTGTTGCACCAATTAGATTCAAAAAGGTTAGAGAGAAAACTAAAGCACCATGGTACAATAGTGCTACACATGTTATCAAGAGAGAAACTCGTAACTTAGAGCGTAAATGGAAACAAACTAATTTAGAGGTCTTTAGAATCGCGTGGAAAGACAGTATGTCACGTTATAAAAAGGCTCTAAAAACAGCCCGGGCTGAGCACCTCCGCAAACTAATAGAAAATAACCAAAATAATCCAAGGTTTTTATTTAACACCGTGGCTAGACTAACAAATAAACAGACATCACCAGAGCAAAATATTCCGTTACAGTATAGTTGTAATGATTTTATGAATTACTTCAATGAGAAAATAGAAAGCATCCGAAACACAATTGTAAATGTACAATCTTTTATGGTGTCTTATGATTCAGCCTCAATTATCGCCCCTCAAGAACAACTACACCGCTTTACAACTATAGGACAGGAAGAGCTAAATAAACTTATCTTTGCATCTAAACCAACAACATTTTTATTAGATCCAATACCCACTAAAATACTGAAAGAAGTGTTACCTGTAGTGGAAGAGCCTCTTCTCAATATTATTAACTCGTCTTTAATTTTAGGCCATGTTCCAAAAATATTCAAGCTGGCAGTAATAAAACCTCTTATTAAGTAACCGCAATTAGATCCAAATAACTTAGCAAATTACAGAGCCATTTCAAATCTTCCATTTATGTCTAAAATACTAGAAAAAACTGTGTCCGCTCAACTGTGCTCTTTCTTGCAAGAAAATGAGATATATGAAAAATTTCAGTCAGGATTCAGACCGCATCATAGCACAGAAACTGCGCTAGTTAAAATTACAAATGATTTACTTTTAGCTTCTGACCAAGGCTGTATCTCAATACTAGTTCTACTCGATCTTAGTGCTGCGTTCGACACTATAGATCATAAAATACTCTTGGATCGACTACAAAACTACACTGGTGTTCAGGGACAGGCATTAAGCTGGTTCAGATCGTACTTATCAGACCGTTACTATTTTGTCTGTTTAAATGGGAAAAAATCGAAGATAACGTCAGTAGACTATGGAGTGCCGCAAGGATCGATGTTAGGCCCTCTGCTATTCTCAATATATATGCTGCCACTTGGTAATATTATAAGAAAACATGGAATTAATTTCCACTGCTATGCTGATGACACTCAATTATATATTTCATCACGACCAGATGAAAACACTAACTTATCTAAATTGACAGAGTGTCTTAAAGATATAAAATGCTGGATGACGTGTAATTTCCTGCTATTAAATCCAGATAAAACGGAGGTATTACTTATTGGTCCAAAAAACTACCCACAAAATCTCTTACAATACAACTTTAATTTAGAAGGATGTCCTGTTTCTTTATCCTCTACAGTAAAAGACCTGGGTGTTATACTAGACTGCAACTTGACTTTCGAAAATCATATTTCATATGTTACAAGAACAGCCTTTTTCCACCTTAGAAACATTGCTAAATTACGTAACATGCTATCAGTTTCTGATGCAGAAAAGTTAGTTCATGCATTCATGACCTCGAGACTAGATTACTGTAATGCTCTATTAGCTGGTTGTCCTGCATCCTCAATAAACAAGCTACAGTTAGTCCAAAATGCAGCCGCTAGAGTTCTTACTAGGTCAAGAAAATATGATCATATAACACCGATTTTGTCATCTCTACACTGGTTACCTATTAAGTTCCGTATCAACTACAAAGTACTACTACTGACCTATAAAGCCCTAAATGGTTTAGCTCCTGTGTATTTAATGGACCTTCTATCACCCTACAATCCATCGCGTTCTTTAAGATCCCTAAATTCGAGGCTTCTGGTCATTCCTAGGATATCTAAGTCCACTAAAGGAGGGAGAGCGTTCTCACATTTAGCTCCTAAACTCTGGAATAGCCTTCCTGATACTGTTCGTTGCTCAGACTAGCTCTCCCAGTTCAAAACTAGATTAAAGACGCATCTCTTCGGCCAAGCATTCACATAATGCTTACCTTTTATACCACTGTTGAATCAGATCAAATGCATTAATATTATGAACAGCAGCTACGCTAATTATTTCCCATCTGTTTTTCTGCTGTTATCTCGGGACGCTAGTCCCGAGGTAAATAGCGTTCGTCAGCTCCAGTTTGTATCCAGCCTCTCACGGAGACTTCGGATGCCCCAACGCCTGCGATGAGACGACTAAACGCCTGTGAAGAGACGACTCGACGCCTGTGAAGAGACGACTCAACGCCGGCGATATGTTATGCCCTAAATTAATACATGATGATTAACTAACTGTATTTTTTCTATGTACATTTCTGAAATGCACTTTCTGTAAAGCTGCTTTGAAACAATATGTATTGTGAAAAGCGCTATACAAATAAATTTGAATTGAATTGAATTGAATTAAAATTATGTCAGACACATTGGAAAGAATCTAATGAAAATAAAAGCAACATTCTCATTAGTAATTTCACAGTAGATTTTTTTCTGTATGTTAATCCTTATTTACCATTAAAATAGAGGACTATGTTGGGACATTTTATACAAACTTACATCAGTATCTCCAGTTTACAGTGAGGATCCTGCAGTAGATCAGAAAGCTTCTTGACTCCAGAATTTCCTACTTTATTCAATGACAGATCCAGTTGTCTCAGGTGTGAGGGGTTTGATCTCAGAGCTGAAGTCAGATCAGCACAACCTTTATCTGTAACACCACAACCCCACAACCTGTAGAGAACAATGACTCTCTTCAGTCTCTCAGTTCAGGAAACACTGATATAAATTATATGATATATATTAATTGATCATTTCTAGTCAACAGATTTGTATATGAAAGCAGTTGTCACATCTTCACATCATCCAATCATGCTCATAACTATCAAAAACTATCAAAAGTAAAATGACCTCAGAAGCTTTGGAAAGAATCTACTGAAGATTGAACATCCTTCTCAGTTACTTGATGGTAAATTTTTTTTATAAATTATTGTTGTATATCATTCATTATCACCACAGGAGAAAAACAGACAACGTTGAGACTTTTATAAATATTACCAGAGTTTCTCCAGTTTACAGTGAGGATCCTGCAGTAGATCAGAAAGCTGATTGACTCCAGAATCTCCTACTTTATTCTTTGACAGATCCAGTTCTCTCAGGTGTGAGGGGTTTGATCTCAGAGCTGAAGTCAGAGCAGCACAACCTTCATCTGTAACACGACAATCCCACAACCTGTAGAGAACAATGACACTCTTCAGTCTCTCAGTTTAAAGAAAGTTTAATAAACACTGATATAAATAAGATGTAGGTAACACTTTACAATAACAGTACACTAATAATCATGTACTAATACCTAAATTAATAGTTCCTTCAACATGAACTCATGATTAGGAAGATATGAACTAATAATAAACCAATGAAGAGCTATCCTAAACTACGACAGGAGTCATAATGATTCATATATGAATAACAGAAGCCTTAACAACATGTTAGTACATGTTTGATAATTAATGCATTAATTTACATATAGGGTTAAACTAAACCAATCAGGCTCCGTAAGAATAAATAAGTACAGAATTTGAATTAAACATGTGATTTAATACTGTAATTTAAAATGAAATATCATTATCCGCTGCTTTGTGACAAATAATTGAAATGGCACATAATATATAATAGACTAATATCTACCACTTGTTAATTTAATTTGATCTAAACCACTTTCTGATTTTTATTGTTCATTTAAGTTTAGTCATAGCTGCGTTTATTCCCGGAACTACAGTAGGGTTTGTTTCTGCTGGGACATGGTGCTTTCCAGGCACGTTAGTTGTGTTCCTACTGTAATGCTGGCGTTTTAATCTAATAAATGTTGACCACTTTGGTAAACCAAATTAATGATTAAAAGACATGTCTGCAAGTATGTTGTTGGGATTTTTCATGAGGTTATGGACAGTAATTAACTGTATTTGTTGTTTTTTAAATGTATATGCTTCGATTAGCATTAGCTTATGGACCTGCCTTATTTTACATATAAAGTATGTTATATGTGTCTTTACAGGTATGTTTGGGCTTTCTTTTAAGTCCATATATGTTAAAATGATATAAATAGATAACAAATATTTGTAAATCCTTTTTTTAAGGGTTTTTTTTTTTTTTTTTTTTTACCAGGGTGTAAAGGAATAAGGATTGCACAGTGTAGTTTTTCCAAGGAAATTTTAATTTGGCATTAACAGTTTTACTGACTCAAAAGGAACTTTGTTCATAAATGATCGGTCTTTCCCATAGGATTTTGTAAAACTGTTGGATGTACCCAGGGTTCGAATTATGATTGCATCTTTGTGGGGGTCTCTTAAAAAAAAAGTAGCCTATGAGCTCTGTGATAAATAAATTGCTTAACACTGCACTTCATTCTTTTGAGTTCAACGTTTATTAATACAGGAGTAGAGAAACAACAATAATAAACCACGTTATATCACCCTGTTGCTACTAATGGTATGACTTTGTTGTGGTATCCTTTATTACTTAATTGTAATATAAAAATATGTACATGTCTTATTCAATGACATTTTTTGGACTTTGTTGCAGAACTGGGAGAATAATAGAGTAAAATGTAAAGCTTACACAATGTACCTCTAGGGGGGTCTGGGGGCATGCCCCCCCAGGAAGAAAATTTTGTACATTTTAAAGATAAATTCATTAATCTGGTGCACTTTGAGTCACCCGAATCCGCTGTGAAAAATAATCCAACCGCCCAAACCTATAATAGTCTAGGGGGGTCTGAGGTGTATCTGAGCATGTGACTGTCTTTCCGAGTTTTGTCGAGAGCCGGAGGCGGCACGAAATTTGTTTGCTAAAATATTGGTGGGGACAATTTTGTCATCTTAAAATAATATTGATTGGGACTAGTACCTAGTAGGGCTGGGTATTGACACAAATTTCACAATTCGATTCGATTTCGATTCACAAGCTTGCAATTCGATTCGATTTCGATATTGATTATTTTGGATATCAGGTAGGCCTACAATACATGGCAAATTTTTTCAAGGAAAACAAATCTCTTAACTAATGCTGTAAACTATGTCAGTTGTGGCCTATAGGCTTCATTAGCCTACTATAATGTTGAAGATAAAAATTAACTGATTTATACAAACACTTAAATTACACTTTTATTTATTTTTATAATAAGAAAGTTATATGAAATATAAACATTTAATGGTGGCTGACTGTCATAAAAACTTGCCAGATTTATTCAAACATGCACATTGAAGAACATAAAAAATTATAATGAATATGTAATATGGTGCATATTTAGCAAAATTCTCCTCTCCAGAGGTAATTTTTCTAGCTGACTAACGAGTTTATGGTCACTGGATATGGTTTTTCTGAGGTAAAAGTGACGTGACATTGCTTACAAGTTGTTTAACTGTCTTTCCACGGATGAAACACTGATTGAGCGATTCCATGTGACATGATACTGATTTCGATAAGTTGTACTCTATCTTTTAACACACTTTCAGATGCTCATTCATGTTTATTTGGCGCTGTAACTGGTATTAAGGGGGAAGAGGAGATCATGTGCGCTCCGCGCTGCTGCTTCTCTTGAGCTGAGCTGCGCCCGAGCGATCTCACGCCACAGAGTCAATATCACTATAAAGTGCCTTTGGTGTCCTCATCAGAATCGCTCAGTCATCATGTACATAATGCAAAATAATTAAATTCTGAGGTTTTATTATAAATGGCCAAACACTTACGCACATACAAGTACAATGATAAGTATCTTGAAATGTGTTTTTCTAATTTTATACCATTTTCTTTGATTGGATGTCTGTGATTTAGGCATGTCCCATACGCTGATCAGCTAACTTCAGTGAGTGTAAAAAGTGGTTAAATGACATAAAATTAAAATACTTTTTGAATGTTCTTATTGTCCTCGGCAAATTATTTAATAAAACAAGCCATTTTGATTATTTATATTTTATTTTCATAATAATATTAAGCATTTTACATGTGTCCCTGAAATTACTGTCCACCCTGTCATTATGGGGTAAACGCCCCTTTAAGAAACCCACTGATGTACTCAGTGACATCCCCTCCCCCATTTGGTCTTTCTTCAGTGGAGGTTAAAACCTCTGCTGCACACACAGTAAGAATCTACACTTATATTTCCCAATTTTCATCATATTGTGTTTGTAGTTGCGTGTTGTCAAGCTTAACATGTCCACCCTGTCATTGTGAAATATTAATTAATATAAAAACTTTTCAGATATTTAAAATATATATTTTAAACAGTGCACAGTCAGCTTTCAACAGTGAATCACTTTGCTAACTGCTGTACACCATGTGTTCATTAAATGCTAACTTTAGCCAAAAAAAGTCCACCCTGTCATTGTCCACCCTGTCACCAAGCCTTCCATGACAGGGTGGACATGGTTCATGATAAGGAGGACATTTGCCGTTTTTTACACATTTAGATTTTTTTTTCACATAGCCTATTTGAACAGTTATAACACATATTATTAGAACAGTAGATCCTATACATGAGTGGACGTGGACCTTTTTTTGGCAATATCACTATCAGCAGGTGTTTTGATGATGACGATAATTTGATGATAGTTTACAAACCTTTTTTCCTATGTAATAAAAGATTGACATGGATTTTCATTGACTGTTTGAAAAAATACAGCCCTAATAATGTAAATAAATAAGACTAGGCAAGCCTAGTTTAGCTGGACCAATTAAAGGGGAATTTGTAAGAGAATGTTTTGAATTGTTTTGAAATATTCTATTTTTTTCCAGGAATGAGTTTTTGTTGCGCACAAAAAGTATTCTCGTCGCTTGGTAAACTTAAGATTGAGCCACTGTAGTCATTTGGACTATATTAACGATGTCTTTAATAACTTTTCTGGGCCGGCAAGTTTCAGTCCCTCAGAAGCCTATGGAGGAGTGATCCAGCTCTCAGAAAAATATCTTAATTTGTGTTCCGAAGATGAACGAAAGTATTACGGGGTTGAACAACATGAGGGAGAGTAATTACTGACAGAATTTTCATTTTTGGATGAACTAACCCTTTAAGGGTTTCTTGTTGTTCCTGTTGTTTCTTTAATGTTCCTGTTCTCTTCTAGTTCACCTATTAAAGCATTTGTCCACCCTGTCATCTTGTTGTCCACCCTGTCATGTTCAACTTTTTTGAAAATAAACAAATTATTTTAACAAGTTATACAAAACCTTGTGTGTTTTATTTCTTAATAAACAAATGAGGCCCAGTTAGTATTGTTTTAAAGTTTGACTAAATATCTTTGTTGTTAGATTTTATTTAGAAAAGAATGTGCAACTATCGCATATTTTATTGGGCAATACATATTTCGGCAGTAACTTCATTATTATCAAAAGACTTTTACCATTAACTAAAATGTTGTGTTGGGAAAGGGACACATTTTCTTTCTGCAGATCTACATTTTTTAATCACTATGCAATGAAAATGTATTTATTCTACTTTGAATTTGTCCATGACAGGGTGGACATATTTTATGATTTGCTCATATATTGTCAGCTTGCAGTTAATTCATAAAAAGTGCTGGAGCTTGACCAATATGCATTTCTAACAGCCTAAGGTCTCCGTAATACAACACATATAAAGTTAAATGGAAAATCCCAGATTTTTTTGTGGAAATTGTGAAGTGTCAAAGGCACTTTATGGTGATTTTGACCCCACAGCGCCAAAACGGTATTTATGTTTTTGAATTTCGTAAGAAAATGGACGATTTATTTCATAATAATAGTAACAAAGCACAAAGATTATTGCGATTTATTGGATAGGATGCGCGCTATAATGTTCCATTCATTCATCAAATGAAAACAGGGTGACTAATCGATTCTTGAGATTTAAGAATCGATATCGGTTCGTAAAAATGAGAATCGATTAATATCGAGAAATCGATATTTTTTTACCCAGCCCTAGTACCTTGTGGGGGACAAACCTAAACCTACGCCCATGCAATGTGTATCTGATATCATGAAACGTGTCTTATTATAATGGAAAGAATTATTATTGGTGCTTCCATAGACTACAGTTGATCCTTAAAAACTCAAAATCATTTGTTTGCTAGTAGACCTACTTTTGTGTATTTAAATGTCTGAAACCTAAAATAAACATTATGTGGTTAAAAACACTGAATAGTTGTGATATATGACAGCACTGAGCGCGTCTGTCTCTGGCTCAGCGCCAGCCAACGCGCGAAAGCACGTTTGAATTCAGCAGTTGATCACGTGATGCACTGACCGTTCTAATCACACAGGATCGTACGTGCGAAAGGGTTAACATAAATATGCCTCGATATATTGAAGGGAAAAGTTATTTATTTGTAATTTAAAATAATGGTGCTGATGATTTTTAGAGACCCCCACAGGTGTATGATTTTGCTGCTTTCATGGGAGCTCATCCTCTCTCTATGGGAGCTCAGCTCCCACTGGCTCCCACGTAATTCGAACCATGGATGTACCTCTGTTCCTATAGGGGGATTCGGGGGCATGCACATTTTGTACATTTTCAGGTTAAATGCATCAATCTGGTGCACGTTGAGAGCTCAAAATTAAGAGCTTCAACCGGCTTCAACCCATGAACTGTGCACATTGAACAAAGAAAAGGCATTGACTTGTAGCTGGACATTAACCCTCTGGGGTCGGCAAACGTGCCGGCGCATTTTGCTCGATTTTTTTCACATAGCAGCAAAATATACTCAAAATACTCCGTCATTTTTGGTCATACAGACTTAAGAAATATGAAAAAATAAACTGTTGAATGTCTTCTTTTTTATGTGTCCACTTACAATCGAAACAAAACAGTGTGCTTTTGTAAAATAAAGAAAATAAACAGGGTGTGCTTTCTGCCTCTCCGTCACCGTGAACTTTTTTTCTGGAGCACGTCTCTAAACTTAAACAAAACTCAGCGAATACTATTCACCCAGGCATGAGCTATATATCTTTATAATCATTTAAGTGTGTACTTTTAAATGGTCTAATTCATAACAAAAACAAATATTCTCTGTTTATGTAATCTATATGAAAAGAGAGAGATGTCAGTCGTTCTCATATCAGCTCATTATAGCTCATTATCTTTTAATTTGATCACGCCCACGGAGAGCACGCGCTATTCAAACGCAAATGATCTGAGGCGATCCGAGACGTGTCAACGCCCACATCAACTCGATAAAACACACCAAGTTTAATCAGATTACAGTACTTTACGTCGTCTTGCGAGGCTGTGAGGAATAATCCTGGGATACATCAGAAGTGCTGGTTTAAAATCATTTCGAGGAGAACGGATCAAGCTGATGTAGTAAGTTTTTTATTATTAAGTGCTTTGTTGTAATCGCGATATGGAATAGCCTATGCAAACCGCAAAAAGACTGAAATATGAAACACGCTTTCTGTGTGTGAATGAATGAAAAGCTTTTAGCAAACTATATTGCTATACTGAGATGAGTAAAAATCGACTGAAATATGTTGAAATAAAATGTCTTTGTATAAGCAACTTAAACTGCAAATTAACATTTAAATGCCCTAATATATCATAAAAACAACAACCATCCTACGCCAAAAATAGTTTTTGCGTGCAAATGATACGCACTGTAAACACTTGGGTAGGATTAGGTGTGTGGAGTGCATGTGTATTACACGCCATAAAGTGCGTATCATATGCACGCGTAAACTGCGTATGCGCGCAAAAACTATTTTTGATACAAGAAATTAAATTTGTGCTATAGATACACTTTCATGAGATCGCAACAATATGCCTATGTTACAGACGAAATATGAAAACAACATTTCGTTGACTAGTTTTTGTTATAAACTTTTTACTGTAAAATAGACTACTGCCACATCAAATAAGCTTTTGTTTTTATAGTTATTATAGTGTTTGTTCCAATGTAGGCTATATTCAAATGAATGAACCCTTAAATACGTATGATAAAATGTATACTTTAGTTTTACAAAGAAAGATTACACTTGAAATATTGTTACAATTTTAATTGTTGTTGTAATTGTTACCTTTTTAATAAAATAGCAAAGAATATATTTACAAGGTAGATGTAAACAAAATCTTAAAAGCTCAATATAAGCCTTCTCTTTAAATTATTTTTATTGTGTTTTATTAGTGACATATTTGGGGAGAGGATACATATCCAAAACGCGAAAAAAAAAATTCCATGGTGTCTCTTAAGGGTTTGTTATCTGCACTTCATATCTCCTGCTCTGTGCTGTGTGCTCTTGTTCAAAAAAAAAAAAAAAATACTCCCTGCGGCAAAAAAAGCATGTTCCCCGGGGTCACACGCGCCCCTCCTGGCATCGCTCCGAGCCCCCTCAGGGGGGCGCGCCCCACTATTTGAGAAGCATTGCCCTATAGTAAGTACATGTAGTTGCTAAATATTACTCAGTACTTAAATATATAATTACACTGTAACAATGACACCTTAAAATAAAGTGTAACTGTATAATCCCTTTTTTAGGCAAATACCAAAAAAGCATCAACATATCTGTATATGTACACGGTTGTCACATCTTTACATCATCCAATCATGATTAATCTATCATTAATATTGTAAAATGATGTCAGACACAATGAAAAGAATCTAATGAAAATAAAGCAACATTCCCATTAGTAATTTCAGAGTAGATTTTTTTGTATGGCAATCATTATTTACCATTAAAGTAGAGGACTATGTTGGGACATTTTATACAAACTTACATCAGTATCTCCAGTTTACAGTGAGGATCCTGCAGTAGATCAGAAAGCTTCTTGACTCCAAAATCTCCTACTTTATTCCTTGACAGATCCAGTTCTCTCAGGTGTGAGGGGTTTGATCTCAGAGCTGAAGTCAGAGCAGCACAACCTTTATCTGTAACACCACAATCCCTCAACCTGTAGAGAACAATGACACTCTTCAGTCTCTCAGTTCAGGATCTACAGCTCAGATAAGCAGAACTTCACAATCAGAAAGAGAGACTTAATTAATTTTTTAGGCAAGTACACAAAAAGCATCAACATATCTGTATATGAACACGGTTGTCACATCTTTACATCATCCAGTCATGTTTAATCTATCATTAATATTGTAAAATTTTGTCAGACACATTGGAAAGAATCTAATGAAAATAAAAGCAACATTCTCATTAGTAATTTCACAGTAGATTTTTTGGTCCCACTTTATATTAAGTGGCCCTAATACCTGTGTACTTACATGGTTACTAGATATGTACTTAGTATGTAACTACAGTGTAAATACACATTGGTACATAGTATTTACAACTGTAATATTTGTGTAACTACACATATGTAACAACCCACGGAAAGGTATGTGTAAGTACAAATGTGTAACAGGACATTGGTAACAACACTTTTTCCACTACAGTAAGTACACATGTGTAACAGGCATTATGTAACTACATTTTGTAACAACAATATGTATTCACACAAGTTGTTCCACTTCCACACGCAGTCTTCCATACTGTAGTTACCAGTTAAGAACACACTGAAACCATGATGATTCCTATATGTATACCATGTATTTACTATATGACCGGCAGGACTTATGTTGAATTACAGCTAAAGTTTTCCCTTGTGGTACCAGTGTACATACATGGTAACTCCTCAGGAACTCTGCACTTGATACAATGTGTTAAACTGTCATAACTTACATGTATTATGCAAAACCCAAACCTCTGTGCAACTGTATTAACAGTGTACTTACATGGTAACTCCTCAGGAACTGTCTACTTAATATAAAGTGTAAAATGGTCATAACTTACTGTGTATTATGCAAAACCCAAACCTCTGTGCAACTGTATTAACAGTGTACTTACATGGTAACTCCTCAGGAACTGTCCACTTAATATAAAGTGTAAAATGGTCATAACTTACTGTGTATTATGCAAAACCCAAACCTCTGTGCAACTGTATTAACAGTGTACTAACATGGTAACTCCTCAGGAACTGTCCACTTAATATAAAGTGTAAAATGGTCATAACTTACATGTATTATGCAAAACCCAAACCTCTGTGCAACTGTACTAACAGTGTACTTACATTATAACTCCTCAGGAACTGTCCACTTAATATAAAGTGTAAAATGGTCATAACTTACTGTGTATTATGCAAAACCCAAACCTCTGTGCAACTGTACTAACAGTGTACTAACATGGTAACTCCTCAGGAACTGTCCACTTAATATAAAGTGTAAAATGGTCATAACTTACTGTGTATTATGCAAAACCCAAACCTCTGTGCAACACTGCATTAACAGTGTACTTACATGGTAACTCCTCAGGAACTGTCCACTTAATATAAAGTGTAATTGTTAGGGTCATTGTAATGTACCACAGTAAATGCAAAACACAAGGTTAAGTAGTAGATAGTAAACTCTGAAATATAAATGTGATAGTTATGCTTTGATCGATTCTGGGATATTACGGCATAGCACTTTTAAAGATTTATTCTTTAATTTAGATTTTTTGATTTGACATTGTGGTGACCTATTTGCCTTTACAGTAAATTACAGTGTTCTGTAAACAATAAACAAGATTAGCCTACACTTTAAAACCTTAAAAATACCTTGTTTAATCGTTTAACCATTTTGTAGTATTTAGTTTATTTACCGTGAGACACAAAAAGCGTTTTCTCCAATATAAAACACAACATAAATTCACAAAAAAAAACATCAATTTTATTAGCCTGATGTAATCCAAATCTTTAGAATCCATACGTTGTTTGCAAGAAACAGATCCAAATTCAGCCCTTTATGATCTTCGTCTCCATTTCTCAGCAGCGACCGCCAACGTCAAATCCCGCGCTCAGGCGCGCTGGTGACTGGTGAGTGGTGATGAATTCAAATTTAAAAAATGCGCCTTCAAGAAGCGTTACGACATGTTTTACGGCCGTGATATCAAACGCTCATTGGCTCTCGCCTGCTTCGTCACAGATTGCGACATGCCGTGTTTCAGTCGTTGTTGTACATTTGAAATGGAGAAGCGCGCGCGCCTTCACAGAGCGAACCGAAACCGGATTAACATTTTCATGGATTAATAATTTATATTCTGATCTGTACCTCATACACAACTATTATAATACTGCCAGATAGGACTGCGGCTGCAACGCATCATCATGTGAACGACTTTTGGTACCGGTTTTGACATTTTCGCAATAAACAAATTATTGTGAAATTTATAACGTTACTTGTCTGTCTGTTATGTTTTTATTTTCTTCATAAGTGTAGCCTACGTAGTTTTAAGGAATGGTTATGGGTAGGTTTAGGGGTATGAGTAGGATTAGTGGCTCAAAATATATTTTAATGCTATTGTTAATAAAACTATGAGAGGTTTGGGTTTGCTGAGATGGTCTCTGTTATGACCGTTTTACACTTTATATTAAGTGGACAGTTCCTGAGGAGTTACCATGTAAGTACACTGTTAATACAGTGTTGCACAGAGGTTTGGGTTTTGCATAATACACAGTAAGTTATGACCATTTTACACTTTATATTAAGTGGACAGTTCCTGAGGAGTTACCATGTAAGTACACTGTTAATACAGTTGCACAGAGGTTTGGGTTTTGCATAATACACAGTAAGTTATGACCATTTTACACTTTATATTAAGTGGACAGTTCCTGAGGAGTTACCATGTAAGTACACTGTTAATACAGTGTTGCACAGAGGTTTGGGTTTTGCATAATACACAGTAAGTTATGACCATTTTACACTTTATATTAAGTGGACAGTTCCCGAGGAGTTACCATGTTAGTACAGTTGCACAGAGGTTTGGGTTTTGCATAATACACAGTAAGTTATGACCGTTTTACACTTTATATTAAGTGGACAGTTCCTGAGGAGTTACCATGTTAGTACACTGTTAATACAGTGTTGCACAGGGTTGGGTTTTGCATAATACACAGTAAGTTATGACCGTTTTACATTTTATATTAAGTGGACAGTTCCTGAGGAGTTACCATGTAAGTACACTGTTAATACAGTGTTGCACAGAGGTTTGGGTTTTGCATAATACACAGTAAGTTATGACCGTTTTACATTTTATATTAAGTGGACAGTTCCTGAGGAGTTACCATGTAAGTACACTGTTAATACAGTGTTGCACAGAGGTTTGGGTTTTGCATAATACACAGTAAGTTATGACCGTTTTACACTTTATTTTAAGTGGACAGTTCCTGAGGAGTTACCATGTTAGTACACTGTTAATACAGTGTTGTACAGGGTTGGGTTTTGCATAATACACAGTAAGTTATGACCGTTTTACACTTTATATTAAGTGGACAGTTCCTGAGGAGTTACCATGTAAGTACACTGTTAGTACAGTTGCACAGAGGTTTGGGTTTTGCATAATACACAGTAAGTTATGACCGTTTTACACTTTATTATTAAGTGGACAGTTCCTGAGGAGTTACCATGTAAGTACACTGTTAATACAGTTGCACAGAGGTTTGGGTTTTGCATAATACACAGTAAGTTATGACCATTTTACACTTTATATTAAGTGGACAGTTCCTGAGGAGTTACCATGTAAGTACACTGTTAATACAGTGTTGCACAGAGGTTTGGGTTTTGCATAATACACAGTAAGTTATGACCGTTTTACACTTTATATTAAGTGGACAGTTCCTGAGGAGTTACCATGTAAGTACACTGTTAGTACAGTTGCACAGAGGTTTGGGTTTTGCATAATACATGTAAGTTATGACAGTTTAACACATTGTATTAAGTGCAGAGTTCCTGAGGAGTTACCATGTATGTACACTGGTACCACAAGGGAAAACTTTAGCTATAATTCAACATAAGTCCTGCCGGTCATATAGTAAATACATGGTATACATATAGGAATCATCATGGTTTCAGTGTGTTCTTAACTGGTAACTACAGTATGGAAGACTGCGTGTGGAAGTGGAACAACTTGTGTGAATACATATTGTTGTTACAAAATGTAGTTACATAATGCCTGTTACACATGTGTACTTACTGTAGTGGAAAAAGTGTTGTTACCAATGTCCTGTTACACATTTGTACTTACACATACCTTTCCGTGGGTTGTTACAAATGTGTAGTTACACAAATATTACAGTTGTAAATACTATGTACCAATGTGTATTTACACTGTAGTTACATACTAAGTACATATCTAGTAACCATGTAAGTACACAGGTATTAGGGCCACTTAATATAAAGTGGGACCGATTTTTTTCTGTATGTTAATCCTTATTTACCATTAAAATAAAGGACTATGTTGGGACATTTTATACAAACTTACATCAGTATCTCCAGTTTACAGTGAGGATCCTGCAGTAGATCAGAAAGCTTCTTGACTCCAGAATTTCCTACTTTATTCAATGACAGATTCAGTTCTCTCAGGTGTGAGGGGTTTGATCTCAGAGCTGAAGTCAGAGCAGCACAACCTTTATCTGTAACACCACAACCCCACAACCTGTAGAGAACAATGACTCTCTTCAGTCTCTCAGTTCAGGAAACACTGATATAAATTATATGATATATATTAATTGATCATTTCTAGTCAACAGATTTGTATATGAAAGCAGTTGTCACATCTTCACATCATCCAATCATGCTCATAACTATCAAAAACTATCAAAAGTAAAATGACCTCAGAAGCTTTGGAAAGAATCTACTGAAGATTGAACATCCTTCTCATATACTTGTTGGTAAAACATTTTTTATAAATTATTGTTGTATATCATTCATTATTCACCACAGGAGAAAAACAGACAACGTTGAGACTTTTATAAATATTACCAGAGTTTCTCCAGTTTACAGTGAGGATCCTGCAGTAGATCAGAAAGCTTCTTGACTCCAGAATTTCCTACTTTGTTCATTGACAGACTCAGTTGTCTCAGGTGTGAGGGGTTTGATCTCAGAGCTGAAGTCAGAGCAGCACAACCTTCATCTGTAACACCACAATCCCTCAACCTGTAGAGAACAATGACACTCTTCAGTCTCTCAGTTTAAAGAAAGTTTAATAAACACTGATATAAATAAGATGTAGGTAACACTTTACAATAACAGTACACTAATAATCATGTACTAATACCTAAATTAATAGTTCCTTCAACATGAACTCATGATTAGGAAGATATGAACTAATAATAAACCAATGAAGAGCTATCCTAAACTACGACAGGAGTCATAATGATTCATATATGAATAACAGAAGCCTTAACTACATGTTAGTACATGTTTGATAATTAATGCATTATTTACATATAGGGTTAAACTAAACCAATCAGGCTCCGTAAGAATAAATAAGTACAGAATTTGAATTAAACATGTGATTTAATACTGTAATTTAAAATGAAATATCATTATCCGCTGCTTTGTGACAAATAATTGAAATGTCACATAATATATAATAGACTAATATCTACCACTTGTTAATTTAATTTGATCTAAACCACTTTCTGATTTTTATTGTTCATTTAAGTTTAGTCATAGCTGCGTTTATTCCCGGAACTACAGTAGGGTTTGTTTCTGCTGGGACATGGTGCTTTCCAGGCACGTTAGTTGTGTTCCTACTGTAATGCTGGCGTTTTAATCTAATAAATGTTGACCACTTTGGTAAACCAAATTAATGATTAAAAGACATGTATGCAAGTATGTTGTTGGGATTTTTCATGAGGTTATGGACAGTAATTAACCGTATTTGTTGTTTTTTAAATGTATATGCTTCGATTAGCATTAGCTTATGGACCTGCCTTATTTTACATATAAAGTATGTTATATGTGTCTTTACAGGTATGTTTGGGCTTTCTTTTAAGTCCATATATGTTAAAATGATATAGATAGATAACAAATATTTGTAAATCCTTTTTTTATATGTTTTTTTTTTTTTTTGTACCAGGGTGTAAAGGAATAAGGATTGCACAGTGTAGTTTTTCCAAGGAAATTTTAATTTGGCATTAACAGTTTTACTGACTCAAAAGGAACTTTGTTCATAAATGATCGGTCTTTCCCATAGGATTTTGTAAAACTGTTGGATGTACCTCTGTTCCTATAGGGGGATTCGGGGGCATGCACATTTTGTACATTTTCAGGTTAAATGCATCAATCTGGTGCACGTTGAGAGCTCAAAATTAAGAGCTTCAACCGGCTTCAACCCATGAACTGCGCACATTGAACAAAGAAAAGGCATTGACTTGTAGCTGGACATTAACCCTCTGGGGTCGGCAAACGTGCCGGCGCATTTTGCTCGATTTTTTTTCACATAGCAGCAAAATATACTCAAAATACTCCGTCATTTTTGGTCATACAGACTTAAGAAATATGAAAAAATAAACTGTTGAATGTCTTCTTTTTTATGTGTCCACTTACAATCGAAACAAAACAGTGTGCTTTTGTAAAATAAAGAAAATAAACAGGGTGTGCTTTCTGCCTCTCCGTCACCGTGAACTTTTTTTCTGGAGCACGTCTCTAAACTTAAACAAAACTCAGCGAATACTATTCACCCAGGCATGAGCTATATATCTTTATAATCATTTAAGTGTGTACTTTTAAATGGTCTAATTCATAACAAAAACAAATATTCTCTGTTTATGTAATCTATATGAACAGAGAGAGATGTCAGTCGTTCTCATATCAGCTCATTATAGCTCATTATCTTTTAATTTGATCACGCCCACGGAGAGCACGCGCTATTCAAACGCAAATGATCTGAGGCGATCCGAGACGTGTCAACGCCCACATCAACTCGATAAAACACACCAAGTTTAATCAGATTACAGTACTTTACGTCGTCTTGCGAGGCTGTGAGGAATAATCCTGGGATACATCAGAAGTGCTGGTTTAAATTCATTTCGAGGAGAACGGATCAAGCTGATGTAGTAAGTTTTTTATTATTAAGTGCTTTGTTGTAATCACGATATGGAATAGCCTATGCAAACCGCAAAAAGACTGAAATATGAAACACGCTTTCTGTGTGTGAATGAATGAAAAGCTTTTAGCAAACTATATTGCTATACTGAGATGAGTAAAAATCGACTGAAATATGTTGAAATAAAATGCCTTTGTATAAGCAACTTAAACTGCAAATTAACATTTAAATGCCCTAATATATCATAAAAACAACAACCATCCTACGCCAAAAATAGTTTTTGCGTGCAAATGATACGCACTGTAAACACTTGGGTAGGATTAGGTGTGTGGAGTGCATGTGTATTACACGCCATAAAGTGCGTATCATATGCACGCGTAAACTGCGTATGCGCGCAAAAACTATTTTTGATACAAGAAATTAAATTTGTGCTATAGATACACTTTCATGAGATCGCAACAATATGCCTATGTTACAGACGAAATATGAAAGACAACATTTCGTTGACTAGTTTTTGTTATAAACTTTTTACTGTAAAATAGACTACTGCCACATCAAATAAGCTTTTGTTTTTATAGTTATTATAGTGTTTGTTCCAATGTAGGCTATATTCAAATGAATGAACCCTTAAATACGTATGATAAAATGTATACTTTAGTTTTACAAAGAAAGATTACACTTGAAATATTGTTACAATTTTAATTGTTGTTGTAATTGTAACCTTTTTAATAAAATAGCAAAGAATATATTTACAAGGTAGATGTAAACAAAATCTTAAAAGCTCAATATAAGCCTTCTCTTTAAATTTTTTTATTGTGTTTTAATAGTGACATATTTGGGGAGAGGATACATATCCAAAACGCGAAAAAAAAAATTCCATGGTGTCTCTTAAGGGTTTGTTATCTGCACTTCATATCTCCTGCTCTGTGCTGTGTGCTCTTGTTCAAAAAAAAAAAAAAAAAAAATACTCCCTGCGGCAAAAAAAGCATGTTCCCCGGGGTCACACGCGCCCCTCCTGGCATCGCTCCGAGCCCCCTCAGGGGGCGCGCCCCACTATTTGAGAAGCACTGCCCTATAGTAAGTACATGTAGTTGCTAAATATTACTCAGTACTTAAATATATAATTACACTGTAACAATGACACCTTAAAATAAAGAGTAACTGTATAATCCCTTTTTTAGGCAAGTACCAAAAATCATCAACATATCTGTATATGTACACGGTTGTCACATCTTTACATCATCCAATCATGATTAATCTATCATTAATATTGTAAAATGATGTCAGACACATTGGAAATAATCTAATGAAAACAAAGCAACATTCCCATTAGTAATTTCACAGTAGATTTGTTTGTATGGCAATCATTATTTACCATTAAAGTAGAGGACTATGTTGGGACATTTTATACAAACTTACATCAGTATCTCCAGTTTACAGTGAGGATCCTGCAGTAGATCAGAAAGCTGCTTGACTCCAGAATCTCCTACTTTATTCCTTGACAGATCCAGTTCTCTCAGGTGTGAGGGGTTTGATCTCAGAGCTGAAGTCAGAGCAGCACAACCTTTATCTGTAACACCACAATCACTCAACCTGTAGAGAACAATGACACTCTTCAGTCTCTCAGTTCAGGATCTACAGCTCAGATAAGCAGAACTTCACAATCAGAAAGAGAGACTTAATTCATTTTTTAGGCAAGTACACAAAAAGCATCAACATATATGTATATAAACACGGTTGTCACATCTTTACATCATCCAGTCATGTTTAATCTATCATTAATATTGTAAAATTAATGATTGGAACCAATCCAACCGATATAGATATTATACCGCAAAGTGACGATCTCACTGATCATTACATGGTAACGTGCAAATTACGCACTGCTGAAATTTGTCATGTTGCGCCACGTTATCGACTAGGCAGAAAAATCCTTCCAACCACTATAGATAGATTCTCAAATAGCTTACCTGATCTATCTCAGCTGCTCAGTGAACCCAAACAAACAGATGAACTAGAGGAAATGACCAGCAGTTTGAGCACCATTATCTCTAGTACATTAGATATTGTTGCACCAATTAGATTCAAAAAGGTTAGAGAGAAAACTAAAGCACCATGGTACAATAGTGCTACACATGTTATCAAGAGAGAAACTCGTAACTTAGAGCGTAAATGGAAACAAACTAATTTAGAGGTCTTTAGAATCGCGTGGAAAGACAGTATGTCACGTTATAAAAAGGCTCTAAAAACAGCCCGGGCTGAGCACCTCCGCAAACTAATAGAAAATAACCAAAATAATCCAAGGTTTTTATTTAACACCGTGGCTAGACTAACAAATAAACAGACATCACCAGAGCAAAATATTCCGTTACAGTATAGTTGTAATGATTTTATGAATTACTTCAATGAGAAAATAGAAAGCATCCGAAACACAATTGTAAATGTACAATCTTTTATGGTGTCTTATGATTCAGCCTCAATTATCGCCCCTCAAGAACAACTACACCGCTTTACAACTATAGGACAGGAGGTGCTAAATAAACTTATCTTTGCATCTAAACCAACAACATGTTTATTAGATCCAATGCCCACTAAACTACTGAAAGAAGTGTTACCTGTAGTGGAAGAGCCTCTTCTCAATATTATTAACTCGTCCTTATTATTAGGTCATGTTCCAAGAATATTCAAGCTGGCAGTTATAAAACCTCTCATTAAGAAACCGCAATTAGATCCAAATAACTTAGCAAATTACAGAGCCATTTCAAATCTTCCATTTATGTCTAAAATACTAGAAAAAACTGTGTCCGCTCAACTGTGCTCTTTCTTGCAAGAAAATGAGATATATGAAAAATTTCAGTCAGGATTCAGACCGCATCATAGCACAGAAACTGCGCTAGTTAAAATTACAAATGATTTACTTTTAGCTTCTGACCAAGGCTGTATCTCAATACTAGTTCTACTCGATCTTAGTGCTGCGTTCGACACTATAGATCATAAAATACTCTTGGATCGACTACAAAACTACACTGGTGTTCAGGGACAGGCATTAAGCTGGTTCAGATCGTACTTATAAGACCGTTACCATTTTGTCTGTTTAAATGGGGAAAAATCTAAGATAACGTCAGTAGACTATGGAGTGCCGCAAGGATCGGTGTTAGGCCCTCTGCTATTCTCAATATATATGCTGCCACTTGGTAATATTATAAGAAAACATGGAATTAATTTCCACTGCTATGCTGATGACACTCAATTATATATTTCATCACGACCAGATGAAAACACTAACTTATCTAAATTGACAGAGTGTCTTAAAGATATAAAATGCTGGATGACGTGTAATTTCCTGCTATTAAATCCAGATAAAACGGAGGTATTACTTATTGGTCCAAAAAACTACCCACAAAATCTCTTACAATACAACTTTAATTTAGAAGGATGTCCTGTTACTTTATCCTCTACAGTAAAAGACCTGGGTGTTATACTAGACTGCAACTTGACTTTCGAAAATCATATTTCAAATGTTACAAGAACAGCCTTTTTCCACCTTAGAAACATTGCTAAATTACGTAACATGCTATCAGTTTCTGATGCAGAAAAGTTAGTTCATGCATTCATGACCTCGAGACTAGATTACTGTAATGCTCTATTAGCTGGCTGTCCTGCATCCTCAATAAACAAGCTACAGTTAGTCCAAAATGCAGCCGCTAGAGTTCTTACTAGGTCAAGAAAATATGATCATATAACACCGATTTTGTCATCTCTACACTGGTTACCTATTAAGTTCCATATCAACTACAAAGTACTACTACTGACCTATAAAGCCCTAAATGGTTTAGCTCCTGTGTATTTAATGGACCTTCTATCGCCCTACAATCCATCGCGTTCTTTAAGATCCCTAAATTCGAGGCTTCTGGTCATTCCTAGGATATCTAAGTCCACTAAAGGAGGGAGAGCGTTCTCACATTTAGCTCCTAAACTCTGGAATAGCCTTCCTGATACTGTTCGATGCTCAGACTAGCTCTCCCAGTTCAAAACTAGATTAAAGACGCATCTCTTCGGCCAAGCATTCACATAATGCTTACCTTTTATACCACTGTTGAATCAGATCAAATGCATTAATATTATGAACAGCAGCTACGCTAATTATTTCCCATCTGTTTTTCTGCTGTTATCTCGGGACGCTAGTCCCGAGGTAAATAGCGTTCGTCAGCTCCAGTTTGTATCCAGCCTCTCACGGAGACTTCGGATGCCCCAACGCCTGCGATGAGACGACTAAACGCCTGTGAAGAGACGACTCGACGCCTGTGAAGAGACGACTCAACGCCGGCGATATGTTATGCACTAAATTAATACATGATTAACTAACTGTATTTTTTCTATGTACATTTCTGAAATGCACTTTCTGTAAAGCTGCTTTGAAACAATATGTATTGTGAAAAGCGCTATACAAATAAATTTGAATTGAATTGAATTGAATTAAAATTATGTCAGACACATTGGAAAGAATCTAATGAAAATAAAAGCAACATTCTCATTAGTAATTTCACAGTAGATTTTTTTCTGTATGTTAATCCTTATTTACCATTAAAATAGAGGACTATGTTGGGACATTTTATACAAACTTACATCAGTATCTCCAGTTTACAGTGAGGATCCTGCAGTAGATCAGAAAGCTTCTTGACTCCAGAATCTCCTACTTTATTCAATGACAGATCCAGTTCTCTCAGGTGTGAGGGGTTTGATCTCAGAGCTGAAGTCAGAGCAGCACAACCTTTATCTGTAACACCACAACCCCACAACCTGTAGAGAACAATGACACTCTTCAGTCTCTCAGTTCAGGAAACACTGATATAAATTATATGATATATATTAATTTATCCTTTCTAGTCAACAGATTTGTATATGAAAGCAGTTGTCACATCTTCACATCATCCAATCATGCTCATAACTATCAAAAACTATCAAAAGTAAAATGACCTCAGAAGCTTTGGAAAGAATCTACTGAAGATTGAACATCCTTCTCAGTTACTTGATGGTAAAAATTTTTTTATAAATTATTGTTGTATATCATTCATTATTCACCACAGGAGAAAAACAGACAACGTTGAGACTTATATAAATATTACCAGAGTTTCTCCAGTTTACAGTGAGGATCCTCCAGTAGATCAGAAAGCTTCTTGACTCCAGAATCTCCTACTTTGTTCATTGACAGACTCAGTTGTCTCAGGTGTGAGGGGTTTGATCTCAGAGCTGAAGTCAGAGCAGCACAACCTTCATCTGTAACACCACAATCACTCAACCTGTAGAGAACAATGACACTCTTCAGTCTCTCAGTTTAAAGAAAGTTTAATAAACACTGATATAAATAAGATGTAGGTAACACTTTACAATAACAGTACACTAATAATCATGTACTAATACCTAAATTAATAGTTCCTTCAACATGAACTCATGATTAGGAAGATATGAACTAATAATAAACCAATGAAGAGCTATCCTAAACTACGGAGTCATAATGATTCATATATGAATAACAGAAGCCTTAACAACATGTTAGTACATGTTTGATAATTAATGCATTTATTTACATATAGGGTTAAACTAAACCAATCAGGCTCCGTAAGAATAAATAAGTACAGAATTTGAATTAAACATGTGATTTAATACTGTAATTCAAAATGAAATATCATTATCCGCTGCTTTGTGACAAATAATTGAAATGGCACATAATATATAATAGACTAATATCTACCACTTGTTAATTTAATTTGATCTAAACCACTTTCTGATTTTTATTGTTCATTTAAGTTTAGTCATAGCTGCGTTTATTCCCGGAACTACAGTAGGGTTTGTTTCTGCTGGGACATGGTGCTTTCCAGGCACGTTAGTTGTGTTCCTACTGTAATGCTGGCGTTTTAATCTAATAAATGTTGACCACTTTGGTAAACCAAATTAATGATTAAAAGACATGTCTGCAAGTATGTTGTTGGGATTTTTCATGAGGTTATGGACAGTAATTAACTTTTTTTTTTTTTAAATGTATATGCTTTGATTAGCATTAGCATATGCACAGTGTAGTTTTTCCAAGGAAATTTTAATTTGGCATTAACAGTTTTACTGACTCAAAAGGAACTTTGTTCATAAATGATCGGTCTTTCCCATAGGATTTTGTAAAACTGTTGGATGTACCTCTGTTCCTATAGGGGGATTCGGGGGCATGCACATTTTGTACATTTTCAGGTTAAATGCATCAATCTGGTGCACGTTGAGAGCTCAAAATTAAGAGCTTCAACCGGCTTCAACCCATGAACTGTGCACATTGAACAAAGAAAAGGCATTGACTTGTAGCTGGACATTAACCCTCTGGGGTCGGCAAACGTGCCGGCGCATTTTGCTCGATTTTTTTCACATAGCAGCAAAATATACTCAAAATACTCCGTCATTTTTGGTCATACAGACTTAAGAAATATGAAAAAATAAACTGTTGAATGTCTTCTTTTTTATGTGTCCACTTACAATCGAAACAAAACAGTGTGCTTTTGTAAAATAAAGAAAATAAACAGGGTGTGCTTTCTGCCTCTCCGTCACCGTGAACTTTTTTTCTGGAGCACGTCTCTAAACTCAAACAAAACTCAGCGAATACTATTCACCCAGGCATGAGCTATATATCTTTATAATCATTTAAGTGTGTACTTTTAAATGGTCTAATTCATAACAAAAACAAATATTCTCTGTTTATGTAATCTATATGAACAGAGAGAGATGTCAGTCGTTCTCATATCAGCTCATTATAGCTCATTATCTTTTAATTTGATCACGCCCACGGAGAGCACGCGCTATTCAAACGCAAATGATCTGAGGCGATCCGAGACGTGTCAACGCCCACATCAACTCGATAAAACACACCAAGTTTAATCAGATTACAGTACTTTACGTCGTCTTGCGAGGCTGTGAGGAATAATCCTGGGATACATCAGAAGTGCTGGTTTAAATTCATTTCGAGGAGAACGGATCAAGCTGATGTAGTAAGTTTTTTATTATTAAGTGCTTTGTTGTAATCACGATATGGAATAGCCTATGCAAACCGCAAAAAGACTGAAATATGAAACACGCTTTCTGTGTGTGAATGAATGAAAAGCTTTTAGCAAACTATATTGCTATACTGAGATGAGTAAAAATCGACTGAAATATGTTGAAATAAAATGCCTTTGTATAAGCAACTTAAACTGCAAATTAACATTTAAATGCCCTAATATATCATAAAAACAACAACCATCCTACGCCAAAAATAGTTTTTGTGTGCAAATGATACGCACTGTAAACACTTGGGTAGGATTAGGTGTGTGGAGTGCATGTGTATTACACGCCATAAAGTGCGTATCATATGCACGCGTAAACTGCGTATGCGCGCAAAAACTATTTTTGATACAAGAAATTAAATTTGTGCTATAGATACACTTTCATGAGATCGCAACAATATGCCTATGTTACAGACGAAATATGAAAGACAACATTTCGTTGACTAGTTTTTGTTATAAACTTTTTACTGTAAAATAGACTACTGCCACATCAAATAAGCTTTTGTTTTTATAGTTATTATAGTGTTTGTTCCAATGTAGGCTATATTCAAATGAATGAACCCTTAAATACGTATGATAAAATGTATACTTTAGTTTTACAAAGAAAGATTACACTTGAAATATTGTTACAATTTTAATTGTTGTTGTAATTGTTACCTTTTTAATAAAATAGCAAAGAATATATTTACAAGGTAGATGTAAACAAAATCTTAAAAGCTCAATATAAGCCTTCTCTTTAAATTTTTTTATTGTGTTTTAATAGTGACATATTTGGGGAGAGGATACATATCCAAAACGCGAAAAAAAAAAATTCAATGGTGTCTCTTAAGGGTTTGTTATCTGCACTTCATATCTCCTGCTCTGTGCTGTGTGCTCTTGTTCGGTAAAAAACAAAACAAAAAAATACTCCCTGCGGCAAAAAAAGCATGTTCCCCGGGGTCACACGCGCCCCTCCTGGCATCGCTCCGAGCCCCCTCAGGGGGGCGCGCCCCACTATTTGAGAAGCACTGCCCTATAGTAAGTACATGTAGTTGCTAAATATTACTCAGTACTTAAATATATAATTACACTGTAACAATGACACCTTAAAATAAAGAGTAACTGTATAATCCCTTTATTAGGCAAGTACTAAAAAATAATCAACATATCTGTATATGTACACGGTTGTCACATCTTTACATCATCCAATCATGATTAATCTGTCATTAATATTGTAAAATGATGTCAGACACATTGAAAAAAATCTAATGAAAATAAAGCAACATTCCCATTAGTAATTTCAGAGTAGATTTTTTTGTATGGCAATCATTATTTACCATTAAAGTAGAGGACTATGTTGGGACATTTTATACAAACTTACATCAGTATCTCCAGTTTACAGTGAGGATCCTGCAGTAGATCAGAAAGCTGCTTGACTCCAGAATCTCCTACTTTATTCAATGACAGATCCAGTTCTCTCAGGTGTGAGGGGTTTGATCTCAGAGCTGAAGTCAGAGCAGCACAACCTTTATCTGTAACACCACAATCACTCAACCTGTAGAGAACAATGACACTCTTCAGTCTCTCAGTTCAGGATCTACAGCTCAGATAAGCAGAACTTCACAATCAGAAAGAGAGACTTAATTAATTTTTTAGGCAAGTACACAAAAAGCATCAACATATCTGTATATGAACACGGTTGTCACATCTTTACATCATCCAGTCATGTTTAATCTATCATTAATATTGTAAAATTTTGTCAGACACATTGGAAAGAATCTAATGAAAATAAAAGCAACATTCTCATTAGTAATTTCACAGTAGATTTTTTTCTGTATGTTAATCCTTATTTACCATTAAAGTAGAGGACTATGTTGGGACATTTTATACAAACTTACATCAGTATCTCCAGTTTACAGTGAGGATCCTGCAGTAGATCAGAAAGCTTCTTGACTCCAGAATCTCCTACTTTATTCAATGACAGATTCAGTTCTCTCAGGTGTGAGGGGTTTGATCTCAGAGCTGAAGTCAGAGCAGCACAACCTTTATCTGTAACACCACAACCCCACAACCTGTAGAGAACAATGACTCTCTTCAGTCTCTCAGTTCAGGAAACACTGATATAAATTATATGATATATATATTAATTGATCATTTCTAGTCAACAGATTTGTATATGAAAGCAGTTGTCACATATTCACATCATCCAATCATGCTCATAACTATCAAAAACTATCAAAAGTAAAATGACCTCAGAAGCTTTGGAAAGAATCTACTGAAGATTGAACATCCTTCTCATATACTTGATGGTAAAACATTTTTTATAAATTATTGTTGTATATCATTCATTATTCACCACAGGAGAAAAACAGACAACGTTGAGACTTTTATAAATATTACCAGAGTTTCTCCAGTTTACAGTGAGGATCCTGCAGTAGATAATAAAGCTGATTGACTCCAGAATCTCCTACTTTGTTCATTGACAGACTCAGTTGTCTCAGGTGTGAGGGGTTTGATCTCAGAGCTGAAGTCAGAGCAGCACAACCTTCATCTGTAACACCACAATCCCTCAACCTGTAGAGAACAATGACACTCTTCAGTCTCTCAGTTTAAAGAAAGTTTAATAAACACTGATATAAATAAGATGTAGGTAACACTTTACAATAACAGTACACTAATAATCATGTACTAATACCTAAATTAATAGTTCCTTCAACATGAACTCATGATTAGGAAGATATGAACTAATAATAAACCAATGAAGAGCTATCCTAAACTACGACAGGAGTCATAATGATTCATATATGAATAACAGAAGCCTTAACTACATGTTAGTACATGTTTGATAATTAATGCATTAATTTACATATAGGGTTAAACTAAACCAATCAGGCTCCGTAAGAATAAATAAGTACAGAATTTGAATTAAACATGTGATTTAATACTGTAATTTAAAATGAAATATCATTATCCGCTGCTTTGTGACAAATAATTGAAATGTCACATAATATATAATAGACTAATATCTACCACTTATTAATTTAATTTGATCTAAACCACTTTCTGATTTTTATTGTTCATTTAAGTTTAGTCATAGCTGCGTTTATTCCCGAACTACAGTAGGGTTTGTTTCTGCTGGGACATGGTGCTTTCCAGGCACGTTAGTTGTGTTCCTACTGTAATGCTGGCGTTTTAATCTAATAAATGTTGACCACTTTGGTAAACCAAATTAATGATTAAAAGACATGTCTGCAAGTATGTTGTTGGGATTTTTCATGAGGTTATGGACAGTAATTAACTTTTTTTTTTTTTAAATGTATATGCTTTGATTAGCATTAGCATATGCACAGTGTAGTTTTTCCAAGGAAATTTTAATTTGGCATTAACAGTTTTACTGACTCAAAAGGAACTTTGTTCATAAATGATCGGTCTTTCCCATAGGATTTTGTAAAACTGTTGGATGTACCTCTGTTCCTATAGGGGGATTCGGGGGCATGCACATTTTGTACATTTTCAGGTTAAATGCATCAATCTGGTGCACGTTGAGAGCTCAAAATTAAGAGCTTCAACCGGCTTCAACCCATGAACTGTGCACATTGAACAAAGAAAAGGCATTGACTTGTAGCTGGACATTAACCCTCTGGGGTCGGCAAACGTGCCGGCGCATTTTGCTCGATTTTTTTCACATAGCAGCAAAATATACTCAAAATACTCCGTCATTTTTGGTCATACAGACTTAAGAAATATGAAAAAATAAACTGTTAAATGTCTTCTTTTTTATGTGTCCACTTACAATCGAAACAAAACAGTGTGCTTTTGTAAAATAAAGAAAATAAACAGGGTGTGCTTTCTGCCTCTCCGTCACCGTGAACTTTTTTTCTGGAGCACGTCTCTAAACTTAAACAAAACTCAGCGAATACTATTCACCCAGGCATGAGCTATATATCTTTATAATCATTTAAGTGTGTACTTTTAAATGGTCTAATTCATAACAAAAACAAATATTCTCTGTTTATGTAATCTATATGAAAAGAGAGAGATGTCAGTCGTTCTCATATCAGCTCATTATAGCTCATTATCTTTTAATTTGATCACGCCCACGGAGAGCACGCGCTATTCAAACGCAAATGATCTGAGGCGATCCGAGACGTGTCAACGCCCACATCAACTCGATAAAACACACCAAGTTTAATCAGATTACAGTACTTTACGTCGTCTTGCGAGGCTGTGAGGAATAATCCTGGGATACATCAGAAGTGCTGGTTTAAAATCATTTCGAGGAGAACGGATCAAGCTGATGTAGTAAGTTTTTTATTATTAAGTGCTTTGTTGTAATCGCGATATGGAATAGCCTATGCAAACCGCAAAAAGACTGAAATATGAAACACGCTTTCTGTGTGTGAATGAATGAAAAGCTTTTAGCAAACTATATTGCTATACTGAGATGAGTAAAAATCGACTGAAATATGTTGAAATAAAATGTCTTTGTATAAGCAACTTAAACTGCAAATTAACATTTAAATGCCCTAATATATCATAAAAACAACAACCATCCTACGCCAAAAATAGTTTTTGTGTGCAAATGATACGCACTGTAAACACTTGGGTAGGATTAGGTGTGTGGAGTGCATGTGTATTACACGCCATAAAGTGCGTATCATATGCACGCGTAAACTGCGTATGCGCGCAAAAACTATTTTTGATACAAGAAATTAAATTTGTGCTATAGATACACTTTCATGAGATCGCAACAATATGCCTATGTTACAGACGAAATATGAAAGACAACATTTCGTTGACTTGTTTTTGTTATAAACTTTTTACTGTAAAATAGACTACTGCCACATCAAATAAGCTTTTGTTTTTATAGTTATTATAGTGTTTGTTCCAATGTAGGCTATATTCAAATGAATGAACCCTTAAATACGTATGATAAAATGTATACTTTAGTTTTACAAAGAAAGATTACACTTGAAATATTGTTACAATTTTAATTGTTGTTGTAATTGTAACCTTTTTAATAAAATAGCAAAGAATATATTTACAAGGTAGATGTAAACAAAATCTTAAAAGCTCAATATAAGCCTTCTCTTTAAATTTTTTTATTGTGTTTTAATAGTGACATATTTGGGGAGAGGATACATATCCAAAACGCGAAAAAAAAAATGCCATGGTGTCTCTTAAGGGTTTGTTATCTGCACTTCATATCTCCTGCTCTGTGCTGTGTGCTCTTGTTCAAAAAAAAAAAAAAATATATACTCCCTGCGGCAAAAAAAGCATGTTCCCCGGGGTCACACGCGCCCCTCCTGGCATCGCTCCGAGCCCCCTCAGGGGGGCGCGCCCCACTATATGAGAAGCACTGCCCTATAGTAAGTACATGTAGTTGCTAAATATTACTCAGTACTTAAATATATAATTACACTGTAACAATGACACCTTAAAATAAAGTGTAACTGTATAATCCCTTTTTTAGGCAAATACCAAAAAATCATCAACATATCTGTATATGTACACGGTTGTCACATCTTTACATCATCCAATCATGATTAATCTATCATTAATATTGTAAAATGATGTCAGACACATTGGAAATAATCTAGAAAAATCCATTAGTAATTTCACAGTAGATTTTTTTGTATGGCAATCATTATTTACCATTAAAGTAGAGGACTATGTTGGGACATTTTATACAAACTTACATCAGTATCTCCAGTTTACAGTGAGGATCCTGCAGTAGATCAGAAAGCTTCTTGACTCCAAAATCTCCTACTTTATTCAATGACAGATTCAGTTCTCTCAGGTGTGAGGGGTTTGATCTCAGAGCTGAAGTCAGAGCAGCACAACCTTCATCTGTAACACCACAATCACTCAACCTGTAGAGAACAATGACACTCTTCAGTCTCTCAGTTTAAAGAAAGTTTAAAGGTAGGGTAGGTCAGAATTGTCTAAAAAAACTTTTATTCAAATTTGTTTAAACTGTCTTTATATACCAATACATAATTAAAATGCAAGTACTCTGAAATAGAGAGTATATAAAACTGAGTGATTCTAGTGTATTTAATCTTCAATAAACACAGCTCATTAATTCCATTCACTCCCACCTAAAAACGGGTGCGCGACTGCGCGCACGTGGGCAGAGCCAGTAATAGCGGCGGTAGTCATGGCGACGGAGAGTGACAGTCGCGCAAGCCAATCACTTGTTTCGTCCCGGTAGGAATTAATGAGCTGTGTTTTTTGAAGATTAAATACACTAGAATCACTCAGTTTTGTATACTCTCTATTTCAGAGTACTTGCATTTTAATTATGTATTGGTATATAAAGACAGTTTAAGCCAATTTGAAAAAAAGTTCTTTAGACAATTCTTACCTACCCAACCTTTAATAAACACTGATATAAATAAGATGTAGGTAACACTTTACAATAACAGTACATGAATAATCATGTACTAATACCTAAATTAATAGTTCCTTCAACATGAACTCATGATTAGGAAGATATGAACTAATAATAAACCAATGAAGAGCTATCCTAAACTACGACAGGAGTCATAATGATTCATATATGAATAACAGAAGCCTTAACAACATGTTAGTACATGTTTGATAATTAATGCATTAATTTACATATAGGGTTAAACTAAACCAATAAGGCTCCGTAAGAATAAATAAGTACAGAATTTGAATTAAACATGTGATTTAATACTGTAATTTAAAATGAAATATCATTATCCGCTGCTTTGTGACAAATAATTGAAATGGCACATAATATATAATAGACTAATATCTACCACTTGTTAATTTAATTTGATCTAAACCACTTTCTGATTTTTATTGTTCATTTAAGTTTAGTCATAGCTGCGTTTATTCCCGGAACTACAGTAGGGTTTGTTTCTGCTGGGACATGGTGCTTTCCAGGCACGTTAGTTGTGTTCCTACTGTAATGCTGGCGTTTTAATCTAATAAATGTTGACCACTTTGGTAAACCAAATTAATGATTAAAAGACATGTCTGCAAGTATGTTGTTGGGATTTTTCATGAGGTTATGGACAGTAATTAACTTTTTTTTTTTTTAAATGTATATGCTTTGATTAGCATTAGCATATGCACAGTGTAGTTTTTCCAAGGAAATTTTAATTTGGCATTAACAGTTTTACTGACTCAAAAGGAACTTTGTTCATAAATGATCGGTCTTTCCCATAGGATTTTGTAAAACTGTTGGATGTACCTCTGTTCCTATAGGGGGATTCGGGGGCATGCACATTTTGTACATTTTCAGGTTAAATGCATCAATCTGGTGCACGTTGAGAGCTCAAAATTAAGAGCTTCAACCGGCTTCAACCCATGAACTGTGCACATTGAACAAAGAAAAGGCATTGACTTGTAGCTGGACATTAACCCTCTGGGGTCGGCAAACGTGCCGGCGCATTTTGCTCGATTTTTTTCACATAGCAGCAAAATATACTCAAAATACTCCGTCATTTTTGGTCATACAGACTTAAGAAATATGAAAAAATAAACTGTTAAATGTCTTCTTTTTTATGTGTCCACTTACAATCGAAACAAAACAGTGTGCTTTTGTAAAATAAAGAAAATAAACAGGGTGTGCTTTCTGCCTCTCCGTCACCGTGAACTTTTTTTCTGGAGCACGTCTCTAAACTTAAACAAAACTCAGCGAATACTATTCACCCAGGCATGAGCTATATATCTTTATAATCATTTAAGTGTGTAGTTTTAAATGGTCTAATTCATAACAAAAACAAATATTCTCTGTTTATGTAATCTATATGAAAAGAGAGAGATGTCAGTCGTTCTCATATCAGCTCATTATAGCTCATTATCTTTTAATTTGATCACGCCCACGGAGAGCACGCGCTATTCAAACGCAAATGATCTGAGGCGATCCGAGACGTGTCAACGCCCACATCAACTCGATAAAACACACCAAGTTTAATCAGATTACAGTACTTTACGTCGTCTTGCGAGGCTGTGAGGAATAATCCTGGGATACATCAGAAGTGCTGGTTTAAATTCATTTCGAGGAGAACGGATCAAGCTGATGTAGTAAGTTTTTTATTATTAAGTGCTTTGTTGTAATCGCGATATGGAATAGCCTATGCAAACCGCAAAAAGACTGAAATATGAAACACGCTTTCTGTGTGTGAATGAATGAAAAGCTTTTAGCAAACTATATTGCTATACTGAGATGAGTAAAAATCGACTGAAATATGTTGAAATAAAATGTCTTTGTATAAGCAACTTAAACTGCAAATTAACATTTAAATGCCCTAATATATCATAAAAACAACAACCATCCTACGCCAAAAATAGTTTTTGCGTGCAAATGATACGCACTGTAAACACTTGGGTAGGATTAGGTGTGTGGAGTGCATGTGTATTACACGCCATAAAGTGCGTATCATATGCACGCGTAAACTGCGTATGCGCGCAAAAACTATTTTTGATACAAGAAATTAAATTTGTGCTATAGATACACTTTCATGAGATCGCAACAATATGCCTATGTTACAGACGAAATATGAAAGACAACATTTCGTTGACTAGTTTTTGTTATAAACTTTTTACTGTAAAATAGACTACTGCCACATCAAATAAGCTTTTGTTTTTATAGTTATTATAGTGTTTGTTCCAATGTAGGCTATATTCAAATGAATGAACCCTTAAATACGTATGATAAAATGTATACTTTAGTTTTTACAAAGAAAGATTACACTTGAAATATTGTTACAATTTTAATTGTTGTTGTAATTGTAACCTTTTTAATAAAATAGCAAAGAATATATTTACAAGGTAGATGTAAACAAAATCTTAAAAGCTCAATATAAGCCTTCTCTTTAAATTTTTTTTATTGTGTTTTATTAGTGACAAATTTGGGGAGGGGATACATATCCAAAACTTTCTGAAAGTACAGTATGTGAATTAACTACACAATTACTAGAAATGTTTACCTTGGATAGGCCTATTACCAGGGGCGGCTGGCCAATAGAGGGCGCTAGGGCGCCGCCCCCCCCCATGAGCCAGACCACAGTTTATGAGCCACATACATAAATAAATCATATATACAAATTGTCAATATTTGTGTGTTTGAGATATTAAATGCACCCAGTATATGTGAAAAATATGATAGAAATTCAAAATGTCTGTTTTTTCTACACGTCCCCTCCAGCTCTGTGCACGTGATCAGCTCTGGGGCGCTGGAGAAATCGCCCCAGAAAGGCGGGTCTCTGGAGCAGTTTAGCCAATTGCTGATTTAAGATATAAATGTTTGACATAAACTGTAGCCAATCAGCGTGCTCAAATCAGGTCAGCTATGGGCGATTCTTCTAGCGCCCCAAGCTGCGCGCGCATCTCTATCAGACAGCGGACTATCGGAGCTGTACACTGGGTGGGGGGTAGGGTTAGGATTAGGGGTAGGTTAGGGTTAGGTTTAGGGTTAGGTTTAGACCTAGGTTCGCTAGCTAGTTCTGTGCCTGCCTGTGTGCGCTATTGTGCGCGCTGACCCTGGTCGAAGAGAACCCGCATGAGAGATGTGAAGCAGGACGTAACCCCGCCCCCCGGGCGAGATGCCCCAAAATTTATGAGTCCCACACTAGAAAGGCCTGGCTAGCTGGATGCGGTCATGCTAATGCCTTGTTTTGGTTATTCATTTTTAAAACAACAGTGACAGATCCAGCACGGACAGTTACTGGAGTGAGGGAGGCAGCACCTGTCTGAGAAAGTAACTAAACAGTTTGAGTTAAATTTCAAATGCAATGGAAAGTTTGTGCAATTGGTTTGTTTTTGTGTAAGAATGCCTCAGCCTTGTAATATGGCATTAAAGGACAAGTTCGGTATTTTACAATTAAAGCTCTGTTTTAAGATCGTTTCTGATGAAATAGAATGGTTAAGACTGTTTTTTAGACAGATGCTGCTGTTTTGAGAATTTTAGGTTTAAAGACGTGAAACTCACCGAGTGGTCTGGGGTGTTCACTGATATGCTCACACAAAAATCGCTGCAAAAGATGCTTTCCAACAGGTGTTTTACCATTTGTTGTAAAACTGTGGACCTATTTTTCTGAACGCCTCACAGCCGTACATTCTTCCGTTGAGAACTTGAATAATACACACTCCAGCCCAGTTGGTGGCATAGCTTTGTTTGGATAGCGTAGCCTACGATACCGCGACTGCATAAAACTACAGAAAGTTTGAGTGAGTTTAAAATCTTTGTAAACTAAAGTTTAATGCGTTTTTATGAATGATTGTGATTTACTTTATCACAAAGCATTGGTATCATGCAGTTTGTGTTAAAATGTGTTTGGGTGGTTATTAATAATAATAATTATTATTATTTGTATTTATATAGTGTCTTTCCAACACCCAAGGTCACTTTACAAAGATATGTAAGGCAGTGGTTCTCAAACTGGGGTACGTACGTGAGGTGACAGAAGGGGGTACAGGAACAAAATGCTGAATTTTGCCATTCATATAATTCTACCTCACCTTAAAATAAGATTTAAACTGAGCATGTTTTTGGACTTATAAAGTTAGGTTAAAGATACAAACAAAGAGGGATTCAAACAAATAGCATATCAATAACAATGTATAATTTACCGACTGTGAGCTGAAGAGTAATTTACAGATAAAATATGTGTTTTTGAAGGAGAGAAGGGTGGATGTTGGCCGGATGTATTGAGGAAGAGCATTCCACAACCTCGAAGCCACTACACTAAAAGACTCCCATGTTACCAGACTATTGAAACCGACAGAATATGACACAGCCCCACCTAAGATATTTTTCACCAGCCGCCACTGCCTATTACACAATTTGCAATCAAAAATACAAGTGGAAAAATACAGATTCTTTTTTTTTAGATGTTTCCAACTGTGAACCAATTTTGTAGTATATATATATACATACAGGCAGGGCCGTATTAAGACAGTGTGGTGCCCCTGGGCACTATAGCTCAAAAGGCCCCCCCCCCCTGAATTTTTTTTACATTTTTTACATTTTAAAATTGTTTACATTTTAAAGATAAATTCATTAATCTGGTGCACTTTGAGTCCCCGAATCCGCTGTTAAAAATAAATAATCCACCCGCCAACCGCCCAAACATATGATATTCTCTGATTTAGATATCTGATCATCGCATTACAATTATTAAAATTATCAGTGTTAAGCATGATAATATGGTTAAATATCACACTGAAGTAGACTGTTTTTTTTATTTACTTAAAATAAAAGTTCTTCTTTTGGCAAAATTTCCTTAATAGCCTAAACAAAGTCTGTCTTATTCATCATTATGCAGAGTTCTTCATCATTGTGCAACACAATTCGGATACTAGCCTACATGACAACTTTACAGTGCTACTACAGTGAAAAAGGAGTGAAGAGGTTTTTTTGCCGTTTTGATATGACACTGGTGGATTCGGCGCGGGTGCGAGCCGGTGCGAGCATGGGCGTTTCGTAGGCTAATGCACGATTGACTGATTACCATGGCAACGTGAAAGACACGCATGTAGATAGACCAGGGGTTCTTAACCTTTTTGATGTCGGGGCCCAAATTTTACAGTACAAAGTGGCCCAGGGCCCATTCAAATATTAGCACTGTATTGATTTATTGATCTCACCCTTGGTTTGATTTGTATTCAATAACTAAATGAAATCCACTTGCAGTTTAACAGTTTATTATTCATGTGTATGTAAACCTGCACATACAACAAGATGCCAAACACACAACAATTCATGGAACAAATAAATCTGCATCAAGAACAAATTTAAAGGCTCAAATCAGCCATATTAACACAAAAATCAGTTAGATTTCACAAATTTTACTTACAAAAAATAGAAAATGTATATAACTAATAATAAATAAAATAAAAACAATAAAATGTGTTGCAAAAATAAATAAATTCAAAATAATATTTTTCAAATTAAATAAATAAGTTGCTATAGTGCTTTCACATATGCTGCGTTTGCAGTGCGCAACTGATCCGCGGCTGTCAAACACATTTACAAACACATTTACTCACTATTTTGTATTTCAAATCCAGAAGTTATCAGCAACTTTATTAAAAAAAAAAAATTGTAACCAGTGCGATTCTCTTTGTACACATAGGCCTACACTCTTTAGACGTATTCACGTTTAAACACAATGTAAACAACGTATTATTCAATGCATTACTTCTAGATTATGATATATTAAGTTGCTCAAGCAAGTGGTAACATATTGAAACATGTAGCCTACTTATATTAAAATCAGCAGGTGACAACTTTTTTAAAAATAAAAGTTGCTGATAACTTCTGGATTTGAAATACAAATACCGTACAACTTTAAATAATAGCCCGGGCTTTTATTTTCCCAAATCGTCGAACTGCACCGGCTTGTATTTGAGACAGGCGTCTATATGAGACAGGCCTTTATAATTTAGTGTTGAGATGTTGTTCATTGAGATGTTGTTCCTAGAGTCTCTAATCTCTAAAAATCTCCAAATGCTCCACGTGAAACTGCGGTCTTCCGATCTTTTACTATCGTGTCAATAGATTTTGATTAATATGCGCGAGGGAGAGAGAGCAAGACAGCGCTCGTGTTGTTTGAAGACGTGAAAGGGCGCGCGCGCGGCCGGGGCGCTCTCTCTCTCGCGCGCGCTCTCTCTGCTCGAAATTGCTTTGGCGGCCGCCAAAAAGCGGACGATGCGACGGGTTTTAGAGGATTAAATGCAACCCGAAACTAAAAAACAGCCGCGGATCAGTTGCGCACTGCAAACGCAGCATATGTGAAAGCACTACAGCGCGTGCTGCTCCTGTACCGCATACGCACCGCAACACGCACCACATACGCACTGCACACGGATGTGTGAAACGGGCGTAACAGTGGTCATTCTGGTGTCTTCAATTGATAACTTGTTTGGTCCCACGGCCCACAGGTGAAAAACGTAAAGTTTTTTGCGGCCCTCCAGGTGGCCCTATGGTTAAGAATAGGTGAGATAGACTATCCTTGACTCTTTGGATTTTAAATCTCGAGGTAGGCTAAACACACCCGCAAAAACCTCAGCTTGTCATAGACACACTTGCCCTACTATGAAAAAGTGCGGGGGACGAATTTGCATTTTATAAAAATTGGACACGTCCCCCGAGTAATCTACGCCAATGTGTTCTCACAAAAAAACGTTCGATCCCTGGAACATTTTGAATTGTAGCTAAACGTCTAGCGTCCTTGTCTTTCTTTAACTTTCTTTTTGCAAAACCACTCATTTGACGTCTGTCCATTTGGAATTTAGATTCATTTTCTGTAGCTGACACATTTGAAAATGACACATTTGCGCGTACTTGTTGTGGACCAGCTCAACTCTGACAGATTGGGGAGGGAGGGGGGAGTTATAGCGGTCATGTAATCTTTATTTATTTATAATTTATTATTATTATTATTATTATTATTATTGTTAAATTAGTGTTTATAAACGAGTTATGTATGGTCTTTCAAGAATTTCAAGTTAATAATATAATTTACGAAAAATATTTTTAAAGCTTGTGTCATGTGGTGCCCCCCTAGTGGTTGTGAATGGTTGGTGCCCCTGGGCACTGGCCCAAGTGCCCTTATGGATAATCCGGCTCTGCATTTTTGTCCTTGCATTCTTTCTTGTGGCTCAGTGACACACCTGTGAGAAAGGCTCATTATGCAGCTTATTATGCGGGTCATTGTCTTCTCAGGTGTGAATCACGTATTGTTTTATGTGAATGATTAGGCAGGATGATTTTCAGATCATTTTGAAGAAAAAACTCTAGGCGACAACATCCATTAGTCAAAACAAAAGTCTTGTGGACACATATTTAGTATGTTTTGTGGCCTTATTTCAGAAACTTTAATTTTTATTTTTTTCAATAACCATGCATAAACAATACATACATGTTGCTCACATATTATGGTAGCCCTGTTTGTGCTAAATAGAGTGTAATTACACCTTTTTAATATGTTTATAAGCAACTGAAAAAAGCACAAATATCAGGGCATGTCCAAACATCTCAAGAACCCCAAAAACACCTCAGACCCCAGAGGGTTAAAGAGGGCTCAAACATCTTTTTAGTTATAATATAGAGTCTCAGTCTACATTACAATATCACTGATGTTTTAAAATGTTAAACAATTCTTATTATAATATAATAATGATTTATATAATTATTCCTATGAAGTAAAATACATCTAGCCTATAAATGTACTGTATTAATGAAAATTAATATTTCAAATGTATATTTTACATTACTCTATATAGTATAGGAAAATTTCAATAAGTTGTCCTAATTTCTTCACTTGCGAGAAATAAACCCTTTATCTTTTATTTTGGAGAAAACACCAGATCACGCTGATCGCTTGAGCAAAGTGCGCACTTCTTTAAATCACGCAGCACAAACAGAATGCATATAGGCTACTTAATTAAAGTCTTGTGCTGTTTTATTAAAGGCATAAAGCCATATCACGGTTTGAATTTTAGTTTGTTGGCAAAATATAACGCTAGAGATCTTTATGTTAGGCTATACATTTCACATCTCATATGTGTTGGGAAAAGGGAGAAGAGCGAGTTCGGAAAAAGGCGGATTCGAACTCTGATCAAACGCGTGAAAAAAATCCTTTCAAGCGCCTTACGCCCCAGATTTTAAAGGGTTAGTTCACCCAAAAATGTAAACTCTGTCAGTAATTACTCACCCTCATGTTTTTCCAACCCCGTAAGACTTTCGTTCATCTTCGGAACACAAATTAAGATATTTTTGATTAAATCTGAGAGCTGGATCACTCCTCCATAGGCTTCTGTGGGATTGAAACTGGCCGACCCAGAAAAGTTATTAAAAACATTGTTAAAATAGTCCAAGTGACTACAGTGGCTCAGAGAGAGCGAACTGTACTGATCACAGCAAAGGTTCCTCTTAACCTTATTGCCAAGTTTCCTGTTTAATATCCGGGGAAACTATATTAAGAACACTTACTATTCTTAATATTTTTGATCTGACTGCTTTGACAACATTGTATGAGAACTGGTCTGAGCTGGACGATGGCATCACTGTTTTCTCCACATAATTAATGATTTTTACAATGAAAATTAATTAACGCTGAACTTACTTAAACTGGACAATGACTTTATTCTAGAGCTGCTGTACAGTCAAAACAATCTTTGCTGTTATATTTTTCTGTTATCTCTGTAAAGCTCATTTGAAACAATCTGTATTGTAAAGACTTAAGCTATTTTTTGGAAACCGATTCCTCAGGAACTGGAGAATATCGCAAAACAGATTTCAGTAATGTTTATGGTGAAGGTGCTGATTTCAAACATTTAAATTATGACAATAATAAATTGTTTAAATTTATTTCAAAGTCAAAATATTTCTTATTCCTTCTTATGGAACCTGATTGGTTTAGTTTACCCCTATATGTTAATTAAAGCTACAATATGTAATTTTTTTCACTGTTAGGGGTCGTCAACCTCTTACAATAACAAAGGCGTAAGCGGAATTATTGAACTTGTCGTCATGCAGGATCTAATAATGTTTATGGATGAGTGAATACATTGATGTTTTTAACATGACTGTGGTGTGAAGCAGGGCGCGATTGCTAATGAGAGACAGATATCAGCACCACACGCGAGTCCCGCGGATATAAAGGAATGAGGACATTTCATTCTACCGAGTACCGAACTACCCACAAGTGCTGAATTACTACTCACACAGGTCAGTTTATTAGACGAAAGAAACTTGTGAGGTAACGCAGCGCTGTTTCACTTGGTCTACACTATCACACTAAACTGCATTTGAGTGTGTTGAAAGTTATAATGTTATTCTATGTGTTAGTTTGTCTGTATGAGAGTAGCAGTAAGCTAGATCAACATTAGAATAACATACTGATCATATTCTAACATTTCATCATGTTGAGCTATATACAGTGGTGTGAAAAAGTGTTTGCCCCCTTTGTAAATATGATCAGAGATGGCTGTAAAAAATAAATCTGCATTGTTAATCCTTTTGATATTTTATTTAAAAAATTTGAAAAAATCTAACCTTTCATTGAAGTAAAAGAATTGAAAGTTGGGGGAAAATCACATTATGAAATAAATGTTTTTCTCCAAAACACGTTGGGAACAATTATTTGCCCCCTTTTATTAAATACTTTTTGCAACCTCCTTTATCCAAGATACCAGCTCTGAGTCTTCTCCTATAATGCCTGATGAGTTTGGAGAACACCTGACAAGAGATCAGAGACCATTCCTCCATACAGAATCTCTCCAGATCCTTCAGATTCCCAGATCCATGTTGATGCTTCTTCTCTTCAGTTCAGCCACTCATTTTCTATAGAGTTCAGGTCAGGGACTGGGATGGCCATTGCAGATGCTTGGTTTTGTGCTCAGTGACACATTTTTGTGTTGATTTTGATGCTTGTTTTTGGATCACTGTCCTGTTGGAAGATCCAACCACAGCCCATTATAAGATTTCTAGCAGAGGCTGTCAGGTTTTGATTTTTTTATCTGTTGGTTTTGATCGAATCCATGATGCCATATATCTGAACAAGATGTCCAGGACCTCTGGCAGAAAATTAGGCCCACAACATTAAAGATACAGCAGAGTATTTCATTCTACACATGGGGTACTTTTTATCCCTGTATGAACCTAACCCATCTTAAGTGTTTGCTGCCAAAAAAGCTCTTTTTTTTGTTTCATCTGACCATAGAACATTTGAAAAGTAACTGACACTACAGGAACTTCAAATGGGACGGGTTCTATGGTCAGATGAAACAAAAAAATTAGCTTTTTTGGCAGCAAACACTTAAGATGGGTTAGGTTCATACAGGGATAAAAAAAGTACCCCATGTGTAGATTGAAATACTCTGCTGTATCTTTAATGTTGTGGGCCTAATTTTCTGCCAGAAGTCCTGGACATCTTGTTCAGATATATGGCATCATGGATTCGTTCAAATACCAACAGATAAAAAATCAAAACCTGACAGCCTCTGCTAGAAATCTTATAATGGGCTGTGGTTGGATCTTCCAACAGGACAGTGATCCAAAAACAAGCATCAAAATCAAAACAAAAATGTGTCACTGAGCACAAAACCAAGCATCTGCAATGGCCATCCCAGTCCCTGACCTGAACTCTATAGAAAATGAGTGGGCTGAACTGAAGAGAAGAAGCATCAACATGGATCTGGGAATCTGAAGGATCTGGAGAGATTCTGTATGGAGGAATGGTCTCTGATCTCTTGTCAGGTGTTCTCCAAACTCATCAGGCATTATAGGAGAAGACCCAGAGCTGGTCTCTGATCTCAGGTCAGGTGTTCTCCAAACTCATCAGGCATTACAGGAGAAGACCCAGAGCTGGTATCTTGGAAAAAGGAGGTTGCAAAACGTATTTAATAAAAGGGGGCAAATAATTGTTCCCAACGTGTTTTGGAGAAAAACATTTATTTCATAATGTGATTTTCCCCCAACTTTCAATTCTTTTACTTCAATGAAAGGTTAGATTTTTTCAAATTTTTTAAATAAAATATCAAAAGGATTAACAATGCAGATTTATTTTTTACAGCCATCTCTGATCATATTTACAAAGGGGGCAAACACTTTTTCACACCACTGTAGCATTGATTAGTTTTATGTACATTTGCGCGTCTTTGTCAAGTCAAACGTTTTCACGGACGCTAGCTCTCGGCATCTCGAAAACGCCACACTGATATTGATTCTCGTTTTAGTTCTCCTTTTGTCCCAAAGACTGCCTGCCATGATCCATAATGTTTGAACGAAACAAAAACAGCATGAGCGTGCCACTAAACATTACGCAGTTTTCCCCGTCTGTCGCCATGGCTACTATGGCAGTACGAGCGGAAACCAGGGATAACGTGGATATTACGTCATTGACAGGCCACAGGTGAACAGGGACGAGCCATTATTTAAAATGGGAATTTCTCTGAAATTAAAAATCTTTGGGAACTTTTGGAATATTTTAAGTACACAACTGCAGGAAATATATCACACTGTGGAAGTTATTTTTGGATATTTTATTACAAAAATCTTACATATTGTAGCTTTATATATGAATTAATGATCAAACATGTACTAACATGAAGTAAAGGCTGCTGTTATTCATGTATGAATCCTTATGACTACTGTCGTAGTTAAGGATTGCTCTTCATTGGTTCATGATTAGTTAATATCTTCTCTAAACCTGAGTTCATGTTCAAATAACTATTAATTCAGGTATTATTACATGATTATTTTGGTACGAAAGCACCAAAAATCATAAATATGATCATGTTTTATCAGTGTAATGATTGTTATCAGAGTGACTTACTGAATTGATCTGGATTCTTTAACCACAGGCAGCATCTTCTGAAGAACTTCATCTGCTGTATTTTGTGCTCCAATAAACTGATTCAGATCAAAAACATCCATCTTCTGCTCTGATGTCAGCAACACATAAACCAGAGCTGACCACTGTGAAGAGGAGAGTTTGGTTTCTCCTATTTTTCCAGATTTCAGATAATTTTGGATCTCCTGCATCAGTGAATCATCACCCAGTTCATTCAGACAGTGGAACAGATTGATGGATCTCTCTGGAGAGCGATTCTTCCTGATCTTCTGCATGATGAACTGAACTGTTTCCTCTTTGTTGTAGGAGCAGCTTCCAGTCTGTGTCAGTAGTTCTCGTAAGAGAGTCTGATTGGACTCCAATGAGAGACCCAGAAGGAAACGCAGGAAAAGGTCCAGATGTCCATTATTACTCTGTAAAGCCTCATCCACAGCTCTCTGATGCAGACCTGATAGTGAATGATATTTCTTCTGGTTTAAGATTCTAGAAAATAAACTTTGTTTGGTTTTGTCCAACACATTTCTGTTCTTGTTTGTTAAGTGAATGTGTGCATATAGAGCTGCTAGATGTTCCTGGATGCTCAGATGAACAAAGCAGAAGACTTTCCCCTGATACAAGCCCAACTCCTCTCTGAAGATCTGAGTGCACAATCCTGAGTACACTGATGCTTCTGTCACATCAATGCCACACTCTCTCAGGTCTTCCTCATAGAAGATCAGGTTGCCTTTCACAAGCTGCTGGAAAGCCAGTTTCCCCAGTTTGAGAATCATGTCTTCATCTTTCACTCTCTTCTCATAGTCCTTCTCATGTGTGATGTTGGTCTGAATGAGCAGGAAGTGTGTGTACATTTGAGTGAGAGTCTTGGGAATCTCTCTTCTCTCTGCTTCACTCAACATCTCCTCTAGAACAGTGGCTGAGATCCAGCAGAACACTGGGATGTGGCACATGATGTGGAGGCTCCTCGAGGACTTCAGGTGTGTGATGATTGTATTGGCCAGACTCTGATCACTGATTCTCTTCCTGAAGTATTCCTCCTTCTGTGGCTCATTGAAGCCTCGTACCTCAGTCACTCGATGGACACACTCAGTGGGGACGAGATCCGCTGCTGCTGGTCTGGAGGTGATCCAGATGAGAGACGAGGGAAGCAGATTCCCCTCAATGAGGTTCATCAGCAGCTCGTCCACTGAGGCTGATTCAGATATATCACACAGTTTCACTTTGCTCTTAAAGTTCAGAGACAGACGACACTCATCCAGACCATCAAAGATGAACAACACTTTATATTCACCACTGGATATTTCCATTTCTTTTGTTTCTGGGAAAAATACATGAAGAAGATCTGAAAGACTGAGTGTTTTGTCCTTCATCAAGTTGAGCTCTCTGAAAGCGAGTGGAAATATGAGCTGGACGTCCTGATTCTCTGTCCCTTCAGCCCAGTCCACAATGAACTTCTGCACAGAGACTGTTTTCCCAATGCCAGCGACTCCCTTTGTCAGCACAGTTCTGATGGGTTTGTGTTGTCCAGGTAAAGGTCTAAAGATGTCATTGCATTTGATCGGTGTGTCCTCTGTTGCTGCTCTCCTGGATTGTGTCTCAATCTGTCTCACCTCATGCTCATTATTGATCTCTCCACTTTCACTCTCTGTGATGTAGAGCTCTGTGTAGATCTCATTCAGGAGTGTTGAGATTCCCTGCTTTGCTGTTCCTTCATGCAGACACTGAAACTTCTTCAGCAGATCTGATTTAAATGTGCTTTGGAAAATAACAGATTACAACATGAATTAAAGATGTAAAATTCATGGGCGTCAGTTTGGTTTGAAATGTGCTGGGGACAGAGACGCATTCGGAAGTGCATTTTCAATGACACATTCTTTTTTTTTTCTCTTTCGCGCAGGTCATGTTTTGAAAGACGATGCCCTGTAGCTTACTGATGTAAATAAATAAAAATGTATACAAAGATGTGATGATGTCCGACCAAAAATGTGATGGGTGGGGGGGTTAAATAGTACTTTGGGTTGAATTGGTCGTACAATGAGATCTAATATATGTTGTTAGTGTCATGAATTTTCACGTGAATAAATACATAGATCAGCCTGATGTACGTATGTACTGTAATGGTCCAGTGGTAGAATTTTTGCCAAGCGTGTCGGAGGTTCTGGGTTCTAATCCGCACTCGTATAGTTTTTTTTCCCCTCATCAAAACCGATAATGTTTATCAGGGGTTGTATATCAAGCAGGGACACGTTTCTTTGCATTTTGTTTTGCGATTTCACCGGAACGATTAGAGAATCTCTGCAACGGATTGAAGCGCGCGTCCGAGTGAAGACATTGCTGCGCGTGCGCGAGCCACAACAGAACACTGTATCCACGCCACTGATCGCAGAGGCAACGAGCACATGATCACTTGATTAAAAAACAACACTTTCAGCGCTAGATCGCCTCTTATTTAACAAACGAACGAAACGAATGCTCTGCTAGTTAACTGGAGATGTTTTACTTGTATTGGTACATCCGTACCGCAAGATGTTTCAAAAGTGGTGGGGACAAAATCGACCCTGGCAAAAAGTGGTGAGGACATGTCCCACCCGTCCCCCCCGTAAATGACGCCAATGGTACAATTAGTAGTAAAATAAATGAACACTAGTTAATCAAATAATTACGCAATATCATGCAAATAACAGTGATGTTGTTATGAAGATGAGCACTGCTGTTATTTGGCCATTTGCAAAAGCCATTAGTGCTGTCCATGAGCATTGATATAGATTACATGATTGAATTCTGTTCTAAATTTTTATTTTGTTAATTAATTTGCAATTACTTCTGTTACATGTCAAATTAAAAGGAATTTTTTTTTTAATTCTGTAAAATAAATGTATGAAAAATTGATGTATCCTCTTTTCTATTTTACTAATGAACTATGAATGATGGATAACTTTCCTGGAGTCATTATAACATTATATTATTCACAAGCTGTTTTATTGACATCTTCCTGCTGATTCAGCAAATATATAAGAGATGATACATTTCAGTAAGTTTTACTGTATTCTTCAATATACATTCTAAAGTTAATTTATGTTCATTATCATGTTTTCATGCTAAAACTGGTGGAGAAGAGGAAGAGATGATTGGCTCAAGATTTCAAATACATATTCAGATTTTGGTAAGTCTCTCTAGACAGAAATGTTGTACCTCAGATCAGCTGATGTGTGTCTTCCTTTAAATTTCGCCGGCTCCGTCATAGACGCTTCACTCTTCATGGACACACAGCTGGACTCTGGTGAGATTGATCTCTCTCTGTGGAATTAACATTAATACAGCAGAGACATTAGAATAGAGATAACAGAATAGTGACAAGCATTTGTATGATAGATATTACATAAAGAGAAACCTCACAAAGAGAATATCTATCTATCTATCAATTTTCTATCTATCTAACTATCTATCCTTTATATATCAATCTATCCATTATCTATCTATCCTTTAACTATCCATCCATCCATTAATGTTGTACCTCAGATCAGCTGATGTGTGTCTTCCCTTAAATTCAACCGGCTTCATCATAGACGCTTCACTCTTCATGGACACACAGCTGGACTCTGGTGAGATTGATCTCTCTCTGTGGAATCAACATTAATAGAGCAGAGACATTAGAATAGAGATAACAGAATAGCGAAACCTCACAACGAGAAAATCTATCTATCATTTATTTATCTATATATCCATATATCTATTTATCCTCTATCTATCTATCATTTATCTATCTGTATATCCAATATCTATCTATCTATCTATCTATCTATCTATCTATCTATCTATCTATCTATCTATCTATCTATCTATCTATCTATCTATCTATCTATCTATCTATCCATTATCTATCTGTCTATCCATTATCTCTCTGTCTATCTTTTATTTATCTATCTATATATCTATCCATATATCTATATATACTTTATCTATCTATCTATCTATCTATCTATCTATCTATCTATCTATATATATATATATATATATATATATATATATATATATAGATATCTACACTGAACAATATTATACATGCAACACTTTTGTTTTTGCCTCCATTTTTCTTGAGCTGAACTCAAAGATCTAAGACTTTTTCTATGTACACAAAAGGCCTATTTCTCTCAAATGTTGTTCACAAATCTGTCTAAATCTGTGTTAGTGAGCACTTCTCCTTTGCCGAGATAATCCATCCACCTCACAGGTGTGGCATATCAAGATGCTGATTAGACAGCATGATTATTGCACAGGTGTGCCTTAGGCTGGCCACAATAAAAGGCCACTCTAAAATGTGCAGTTTTACTGTATTGGGGGGGTTCGACAATCAGTCAGTATCTGGTGTGACCACCCTTTGCCTCACGCAGTGCAACACATCTCCTTCGCATAGAGCTGATCAGGTTGTTGATTGTGGTCTGTGGAATGTTGGTCCACTCCTCTTCAATGGCTGTGCGAAGTTGCTGGATATTGGCAGGACCTGGAATACGCTGTCGTATTCGCCAATCCAGAGCATCCCAAACATGCTCAATGGGTGACATGTCCGGTGAGTATGCTGGCCATGCAAGAACTGGGATGTTTTGAGCTTCCAGGAATTGTGTACAGATCCTTGCAACATGGGACCGTGCATTATCATGCTGCAACATGAGGTGATGGTCGTGGATGAATGGCACATCAATGGGCCTCAGGATCTCGTCACGGTATCTTTGTGCATTCAAAATGCCATCAATAAAATGCACCTGTGTTCGTTGTCCATAACATACGCCTGCCCATACCATAACCTCACCGCCACCATGGGGCACTCGATCTACAACGTTGACATCAGCAAACCGCTCACCCACACGACGCCATACACGTTGTCTGCCATCTGCCCTGTACAGTGAAAACCGGGATTCATCCGTGAAGAGAACACCTCTCCAAAGTGCCAGACGCCATAGAATGTGAGCATTTGCCCACTCAAGTCGGTTACGACGACGAACTGCAGTCAGGTCGAGACCCCGATGAGGACGACGAGCATGCAGATGAGCTTCCCTGAGACGGTTTCTGACAGTTTGTGCAGAAATTCTTTGGTTATGCAAACCGATTGTTGCAGCAGCTGTCCGGGTGGCTGGTCTTAGACGATCTTGGAGGTGAAGATGCTGGATGTGGAGGTCCTGGGCTGGTGTGGTTACACGTGGTCTGCGGTTGTGAAGCCGGTTGGATGTACTGCCAAATTCTCTGAAACGGCTTTGGAGATGGCTTATGGTAGAGAAATGAACATTCAATTCACGGGCAACAACTCTGATGGACATTCCTGCAGTCAGCATGCCAATTGCACACTACCTCAAAACTTGCGACATCTGTGGTATTGTGCTGTGTGATAAAACTGCACATTTTAGAGTGGCCTTTTATTGTGGACAACATAAGGCACACCTGTGCAATAATCATGCTGTCTAATCAGCATCTTGATATGCCACACCTGTGAGGTGGATGGATTATCTCGGCAAAAAGGAGAAGTGCTCACTAACACCGATTTAGACAGATTTGTGAACAATATTTGAGAGAAATAGGCCTTTTGTGTACATAGAGAAAGTCTTAGATCTTTGAGTTCAGCTCATGAAAAATTGAGGCAAAAACAAAATTGTTGTGTTTATAACTTTCTTCAGTGTATTTATTTATCAATGTTTTATCTATCCATATCTATCTATCTATCTTTCTATCTATCTATTTCTGTTCTCAATTTTTATTTTGTTAATTTATTTGTAATTACTTCAGGTACATGTCACATTAAGGGGACTTTTTTTTAACTAATTCTGTAAAATAAATGTATGATAAAATGATCCTCTTCAGTGTTCTATGTTCTATTTTACTTGTAAACTATGAACGACGGATAACTTTCCTGGGGTAATTATAACATTACATTGTTCACAATCTGTTTTATTGACATCTTCCTGCTGATTCAGCAATTATATAAGAGATGATACATTTCAGTAAGTTTTACTGTATTCTTCAATATACAGTCTAAAGTTAATTTATGTTCATCATGTTTTGAGATGATTGGCTCAAGATTTCAAATACATATTCAGATTTTGGTAAGTCTCTCTAGACAGAAATGTTGTACCTCAGATCAGCTGATGTGTGTCTTCCTTTAAATTTCGCCGGCTCCGTCATAGACGCTTCACTCTTCATGGACACACAGCTGGACTCTGGTGAGATTGATCTCTCTCTGTGGAATTAACATTAATACAGCAGAGACATTAGAATAGAGATAACAGAATAGTGACAAGCATTTGTATGATAGATATTACATAAAGAGAAACCTCACAAAGAGAATATCTATCTATCTATCAATTTTCTATCTATCTAACTATCTATCCTTTATATATCAATCTATCCATTATCTATCTATCCTTTAACTATCCATCCATCCATTAATGTTGTACCTCAGATCAGCTGATGTGTGTCTTCCCTTAAATTCAACCGGCTTCATCATAGACGCTTCACTCTTCATGGACACACAGCTGGACTCTGGTGAGATTGATCTCTCTCTGTGGAATCAACATTAATAGAGCAGAGACATTAGAATAGAGATAACAGAATAGCGAAACCTCACAACGAGAAATCTATCTATCATTTATTTATCTATATATCCATATATCTATTTATCCTCTATCTATCTATCATTTATCTATCTGTATATCCAATATCTATCTATCTATCTATCTATCTATCTATCTATCTATCTATCTATCTATCTATCTATCTATCTATCTATCTATTTATCCATTATCTATCAGTCTATCCATTATCTCTCTGTCTATCTTTTATTTATCTATCTATATATCTATCCATATATCTATATATACTTTATCTATCTATCTATCTATCTATCTATCTATCTATCTATCTATCTATCTATCTATCTATCTATCTATCTATAAATCTATCCATATATCTATATATACTTTATCTATCTATCTATCTATCTATCTATCTATCTATCTATCTATCTATCTATCTATCTATATATATATATAGATATCTACACTGAACAATATTATACATGCAACACTTTTGTTTTTGCCTCCATTTTTCTTGAGCTGAACTCAAAAATCTAAGACTTTTTCTATGTACACAAAAGGCCTATTTCTCTCAAATGTTGTACACAAATCTGTCTAAATCGGTGTTAGTGAGCACTTCTCCTTTGCCGAGATAATCCATCCACCTCACAGGTGTGGCATATCAAGATGCTGATTAGACAGCATGATTATCGCACAGGTGTGCCTTAGGCTGGCCACAATAAAAGGCCACTCTAAAATGTGCAGTTTTACTGTATTGGGGGGGTTCGACAATCAGTCAGTATCTGGTGTGACCACCCTTTGCCTCACGCAGTGCAACACATCTCCTTCGCATAGAGCTGATCAGGTTGTTGATTGTGGTCTGTGGAATGTTGGTCCACTCCTCTTCAATGGCTGTGCGAAGTTGCTGGATATTGGCAGGACCTGGAATACGCTGTCGTATTCGCCGATCCAGAGCATCCCAAACATGCTCAATGGGTGACATGTCCGGTGAGTATGCTGGCCATGCAAGAACTGGGATGTTTTGAGCTTCCAGGAATTGTGTACAGATCCTTGCAACATAGGACCGTGCATTATCATGCTGCAACATGAGGTGATGGTCGTGGATGAATGGCACATCAATGGGCCTCAGGATCTCGTCACGGTATCTTTGTGCATTCAAAATGCCATCAATAAAATGCACCTGTGTTCGTTGTCCATAACATACGCCTGCCCATACCATAACCTCACCGCCACCATGGGGCACTCGATCCACAACGTTGACATCAGCAAACCGCTCACCCACACGACGCCATACACGTTGTCCGCCATCTGCCCTGTACAGTGAAAACCGGGATTCATCCGTGAAGAGAACACCTCTCCAAAGTGCCAGACGCCATAGAATGTGAGCATTTGCCCACTCAAGTCGGTTACGACGACGAACTGCAGTCAGGTCGAGACCCCGATGAGGACGACGAGCATGCAGATGAGCTTCCCTGAGACGGTTTCTGACAGTTTGTGCAGAAATTCTTTGGTTATGCAAACCGATTGTTGCAGCAGCTGTCCGGGTGGCTGGTCTTAGACGATCTTGGAGGTGAAGATGCTGGATGTGGAGGTCCTGGGCTGGTGTGGTTACACGTGGTCTGCGGTTGTGAAGCCGGTTGGATGTACTGCCAAATTCTCTGAAACGGCTTTGGAGATGGCTTATGGTAGAGAAATGAACATTCAATTCACGGGCAACAACTCTGATGGACATTCCTGCAGTCAGCATGCCAATTGCACACTACCTCAAAACTTGCGACATCTGTGTTATTGTGCTGTGTGATAAAACTGCACATTTTAGAGTGGCCTTTTATTGTGGACAACATAAGGCACACCTGTGCAATAATCCTGCTGTCTAATCAGCATCTTGATATGCCACACCTGTGAGGTGGATGGATTATCTCGGCAAAAAGGAGAAGTGCTCACTAACACCGATTTAGACAGATTTGTGAACAATATTTGAGAGAAATAGGCCTTTTGTGTACATAGAGAAAGTCTTAGATCTTTGAGTTCAGCTCATGAAAAATGGAGGCAAAAACAAAATTTTTGTGTTTATAACTTTCTTCAGTGTATTTATTTATCAATGTTTTATCTATCCATATCTATCTATCTATCTTTCTATCTATCTATTTCTGTTCTCAATTTTTATTTTGTTAATTTATTTGTAATTACTTCAGGTACATGTCACATTAAGGGGACTTTTTTTTAAAACTAATTCTGTAAAATAAATGTATGATAAAATGATCCTCTTCAGTGTTCTTTGTTCTATTTTACTTGTAAACTATGAACGACGGATAACTTTCCTGGGGTAATTATAACATTACATTGTTCACAACCTGTTTTATTGACATCTTCCTGCTGATTCAGCAATTATATAAGAGATGATACATTTCAGTAAGTTTTACTGTATTCTTCAATATACAGTCTAAAGTTAATTTATGTTCATCATGTTTTGAGATGATTGGCTCAAGATTTCAAATACATATTCAGATTTTGGTAAGTCTCTCTAGACAGAAATGTTGTACCTCAGATCAGCTGATGTGTGTCTTCCTTTAAATTTCGCCGGCTCCGTCATAGACGCTTCACTCTTCATGGACACACAGCTGGACTCTGGTGAGATTGATCTCTCTCTGTGGAATTAACATTAATACAGCAGAGACATTAGAATAGAGATAACAGAATAGTGACAAGCATTTGTATGATAGATATTACATAAAGAGAAACCTCACAAAGAGAATATCTATCTATCTATCAATTTTCTATCTATCTAACTATCTATCCTTTATATATCAATCTATCCATTATCTATCTATCCTTTAACTATCCATCCATCCATTAATGTTGTACCTCAGATCAGCTGATGTGTGTCTTCCCTTAAATTCAACCGGCTTCATCATAGACGCTTCACTCTTCATGGACACACAGCTGGACTCTGGTGAGATTGATCTCTCTCTGTGGAATCAACATTAATAGAGCAGAGACATTAGAATAGAGATAACAGAATAGCGAAACCTCACAACGAGAAAATCTATCTATCATTTATTTATCTATATATCCATATATCTATTTATCCTCTATCTATCTATCATTTATCTATCTGTATATCCAATATCTATCTATCTATCTATCTATCTATCTATTTATCCATTATCTCTCTGTCTATCCATTATCTCTCTGTCTATCTTTTATTTATCTATCTATATATCTATCCATATATCTATATATACTTTATCTATCTATCTATCTATAAATCTATCCATATATCTATATATACTTTATCTATCTATCATTTATCTATCTGTATATCCAATATCTCTCTATCTATCTATCTATCTATCCATTATCTATCTATCTGTCTATCCATTATCTATTTATCCATTATCTATTTATATGTCTATCCATTATCTATCCGTCTATATTTTATTTATCTATCTATCCATACATCTATCCATATGTCTATATATACTTTATCTATCTATCTATCTATCTATCTATCTATCTATCTACACTGAACAATATTATACATGCAACACTTTTGTTTCTGCCTCCATTTTTCATGAGCTGAACTCAAAGATCTAAGACCTTTTCTATGTACACAAAAGGCCTATTTCTCTCAAATGTTGTACACAAATCTGTCTAAATCTGTGTTAGTGAGCACTTCTCCTTTGCCGAGATAATCCATCCACCTCACAGGTGTGGCATATCAAGATGCTGATTAGACAGCATGATTATTGCACAGGTGTGCCTTAGGCTGGCCACAATGGATCCTGATCGATTGCTCCTGTCTGCCTCGCTGCCTGCTGTGTGTGAGTGTGTAAGCTCCGTCTGAAGCCTCGTATTTCTCTCTGTTTTGAACCATAATTTACGATCATTTCTAGTTGTTTATACTACCAATACAGTTTACCTAACATCGCAGACTAAATTAACATCGCTAGCTTCCGTTATTGTTAGCACAACACGCTTGTATCTTGTTAGCCTGTTAACGCGCCGCCCGTGCGCTCAGTTATTTACGTTATTTATTTTTCTCGTGCGCGCCCGCGCCTTTGAGTTCATAAAAGCCCAGGTGAGTAAGAATCAGTCAACAAACACGGTGAGTAATGTCTTGTCCTGTTATTGTCACCTGCACCTCATGCCACATGTTTACCATAGCCTTCCCCGTCGGCAATATAGGGTTTATATGTGATAAATGCAAGGAGACAGTCAGGCTGACGGAGAAGATTTCAGAATTAGAGACACGCATCCAAACTTTAATTGAGGATAGTAAGTGTGCTCGAGCCTTAGATACTACTTTGGATGCGCCTAGCATAGTGAACCATTTACATGATTCGGTTCCGGCTGAGTTATTGCCTGTGCAGCCAGGCAGATGGGTAACTGTGAGAGATCGCCCTAGTCGCGGATCAAAAAACCACTCTTCTGTTCCGATTACCATAACAAATCGATTTGCCCCACTCAGTGAAACACCCACTGAGAATTATGTTGATTGTGCCCTGGTAATTGGCGATTCTATTACACGGAACGTGAAAATAGAGACACCAGCCACCATAGTCACATGTTTGCCGGGAGCCAGAGCGCCTGACATCAAAGCAAATTTAAAAGTGCTGGCTAATGCTAATCGTAAATTCTCTAAGATTATTATTCATGTCGGCACTAATGATGTTCGACTTCGCCAGTCGGAGATCACCAAAATTAATATTAAAGAGGTGTGTGAATTCGCAAGTACGATGTCAGGCACTGTAATTTGCTCTGGCCCTCTTCCTGTACGCAGGAGTGATGAGATAGTTAGCAGATTGGCCTCACTAAATGGTTGGCTGTCTGAGTGGTGTCCGCGTAATAATGTTGAATTCATAGACAATTGGAAAAGTTTTTGGGGCAAACCTGACCTGTTGAAAAGAGATGGTATTCATCCCTCCTGGGATGGTGCTGCTCTTCTCTCTAGTAATTTGGCTCATAGTCTTAGAGCTAAAACATGACAATCTGGGGCTCAGGTCAGGAAGCAGACAGACTGGCTAAACCGACCGTCTGCTAGCGGCCTCACGTCACCAAGGTCAGATAAATCCCATCACATAGAGCCTCTTTCACCTAGATATCATCATATAGAGACTGTGTCTGTTCCCCGAATTTGGAAATCCAAAAAACGTCAGGTAAAAAATGTAATTGATGTTCAACAAATAAAGAACAGATATAATACAGATGAGCAAATGATAAAGCTTGGGTTGCTGAATATTCGATCCCTTACTTCAAAATCGCTCATAGTTAATGATATGATTTTAGATTATAATCTAGATGTGCTGTGTTTGACAGAAACCTGGCTAAAACCAAACGATTACATTACTTTAAATGAGTCAACCCCACAAGATTACAGTTATAAACATGAACCTCGTCTAAAAGGAAAAGGTGGAGGTGTTGCTGTAATTTATAGTAATATTTTCAAAACCACTAAGAAATCTTTTTTTAAATATACTTCTTTTGAAGTGTTGGTGCTTAATGTAAAAATATTTAGTGTAAACGATAAATCACGTTTGAGAATTCTGCTGGCTACTGTATACAGGCCACCAGGGCACCATAACGATTTTATCAAAGAATTTGCTAACTTTCTATCAGAATTAGTATTGGCTGCCGATAAAGTTCTAATTGTTGGTGATTTTAATATACATGTAGATAATGAAAAAGATGCATTGGGTTTGGCATTTAAAGACATTGTAAACTCAATTGGAGTTAGACAACACGTGTCAGGACCTACTCATTGTCGTAATCATACTCTAGATCTAATACTATCACATGGAATAGATGTTGATGCCGTTGAAATTCTGCAGCAGAGCGATGACATCTCAGATCATTATCTAGTCTCATGTAAATTACATTTAGCTAAGGCTGCAAAGCCGACTCCGTGTTATAAATATGTTAGACCTATAACTTCTGCCACTAAAGATTGCTTTATCAATAATCTTCCTAATCAGTTTCATCATCTCAGCATCCCGGCTGGCTTAGAAGAACTTGATATTGTAACAGAAACTTTTAACTCTCTCTTTTCCAGCACCTTAGACGCAGTTGCTCCGTTGCGCTTAAAGAAGATTAAAGAAAATAGTCCAACGCCGTGGTACAACGAGCACACTCAGGCCCTTAAGAGAGCAGCCAGAAAAATGGAGCGCAACTGGAAGAAAACAAAACTAGAGGTATTTCGGATTGGATGGAAAGAGAGCTCGATTGCTTACAGAGAGGCCTTAAAAGCTGCCAGATCTGCTTATTTTTCAAACCTATTAGAAGAAAATAAACATAATCCTAGGTATTTATTTGAAACAGTGGCTAAACTAACGAAAAAGAAAGCTTCAAGCCCAGAAGTGTCCAAGCAACACAGCAGTAATGACTTTATGAACTTCTTCACTTATAAGATTGATAATATCAGGGACAAAATTATAACTATGCAACCGTCTACTACAGTATCGCATCAGGGAGTGCATTGTAGTCTCCCTGAGGAAAAATTTTATTCATTTGTTGCTATAGGAGAGGACGAATTTTGCAAACTCGTTAATTCATCTAAATCGACAACTTGTATGTTAGATCCTATACCGACTAAGCTACTGAAAGAGATGCTTCCAGAGGTCATATATCCTCTGCTTAATATCATTAATTCGTCTTTGTCTCTAGGATACGTACCAAAAACCTTTAAGCTGGCTATGATAAAACCGCTTGTTAAAAAACCGCAACTTGATCCCTTAGAATTAGTCAATTACAGGCCGATCTCAAATCTGCCTTTTCTGTCAAAGATATTAGAAAAAGCAGTATCCTCACAACTGTGTTCCTTTCTTGAAAGAAATGATATCTGCGAGGATTTTCAGTCAGGATTTAGACCATACCATAGTACCGAGACAGCTCTCATCAGAGTCACAAATGATTTGCTCTTATCATCCGATCGTGGTTGTATCTCTCTATTAGTGTTACTTGATCTTAGTGCTGCATTTGACACAATTGACCACAACATTCTTTTAAATAGACTAGAAAACTATGTTGGCATTAGTGGAATTGCACTAGCATGGTTTAAATCATACTTATCAGACCGTTATCAGTTTGTAGCAGTAAATGAAGAGATGTCTTATCGATCACAAGTTCAGTATGGCGTACCACAAGGCTCAGTACTAGGACCGCTGCTGTTCACTCTGTACATGCTACCATTAGGAGATATCATTAGGAAACATGGAATTAGCTTTCACTGTTATGCCGATGATACTCAGCTCTATATTTCTTCAAAACCTAACGAAGCCTACAAATTCACAAAATTAACGGAATGCATAGCTGATATAAAAAATTGGATGACCAGTAATTTCCTACTACTAAATTCCGAAAAAACTGAGATTCTAATCATTGGACAAAAAACTTCCACACGTAATAACCTAGAATACTGTTTAACACTTGATGGCTGCTCTGTTAAGTCTTCGTCGTCGGTTAGGAACCTGGGTGTGCTCTTTGATACCAATCTTTCATTTGAAAGTCACGTGTCTAGTATCTGTAAAACCGCATTTTTTCATCTTAAAAATATATCTAAATTACGTCATATGCTCTCACTGACAAATGCGGAACAATTAGTTCATGCGTTCATGACCTCAAGGCTAGATTATTGTAATGCTCTACTGGGTGGTTGCCCTGCACGCTTAATAAACAAACTACAGCTAGTTCAAAACGCAGCAGCTAGAGTTCTTACCAGAACCAGGAAGTATGACCATATTAGCCCGATTCTGTCAACACTGCATTGGCTGCCTATTAAACATCGTATAAATTTTAAAATATTGCTGATTACTTACAAAGCACTAAATGGTTTAGCTCCCCAGTACTTGAGCGAGCTCTTAACGCATTATAGTCCTTCACGTCTATTGCGATCTCAAAATTCTGGCCAGTTGATAATACCTAGAATATCAAAATCAACTGCTGGCGGTAGATCTTTTTCTTATTTAGCACCAAAACTTTGGAACAATCTTCCTAACATGGTCCGGGAAGCAGATACAGTCTGTCAGTTTAAATCTAGACTAAAAACACATCTCTTTGGCTTAGCATACACATAATACATTATAGATTTCTATAATTCAATGTTAGGCTGCATAGTTTAGATCAGCCGGAACCGGGAACACTTCCCATAATTCCTGATGTACTTTGTACATCATAAGAAGGATGGCGTCTACGCTAATATTAGTCTCTCTGTTTATCCCGAGGTTTACCGCAAACCACCGGATCCAGGCCATATCGAGATCTGAGGAAGGACCATCACCTGGACACGACAACGCTTCCCTAAAGTGCCAGCCTCACCAACTCGGAAGGCTCGTTTCCACACCGGTGTGATGACTCCGACCCCAACCAGATGAACTGGATAAATATCGTGAAAGTTCTGATCCCATCTGACTTTTGACCTATTATGCTGCCTAAATCATAATCATACACTGTTCGTTCGTTGGCCAAAGGAGGACTGGCCCCCTGACTGAGCCTGGTTCTCCCAAGGTTTTTTTCTCCATTCTGTCACCTGATGGAGTTTTGGTTCCTTGCCACTGTTGCCTTTTTTCGCCTCTCTTCGCCTTTGTCACCATTGGCTTTTGGCTTGCTTAGTTGGGGACATTTAACATTTCATTTCGAATTTAACAATACTATTACAACATTATTTTCCTGTTATCTCTGTAAAGCTGCTTTGAAACAATTGTATTGTAAAAAGCGCTATATAAATAAAGGTGACTTGACTTGACTTGACAATAAAAGGCCACTCTAAAATGTGCAGTTTTACTGTATTGGGGGGTCCGACAATCAGTCAGTATCTGGTGTGACCACCATTTGCCTCACGCAGTGCAACACATCTCCTTCGCATAGAGCTGATCAGGTTGTTGATTGTGGTCTGTGGAATGTTGGTCCACTCCTCTTCAATGGCTGTGCGAAGTTGCTGGATATTGGCAGGACCTGGAATACGCTGTTGTATACGCCGATCCAGAGCATCCCAAACATGCTCAATGGGTGACATGTCCGGTGAGTATGCTGGCCATGCAAGAACTGGGATGTTTTGAGCTTCCAGGAATTGTGTACAGATCCTTGCAACATGGGACCGTGCATTATCATGCTGCAACATGAGGTGATGGTCGTGGATGAATTGCACAACAATGGGCCTCAGGATCTCGTCACGGTATCTTTGTGCATTCAAAATGCCATCTATAAAATGCACCTGTGTTCGTTGTCCATAACATACGCCTGCCCATACCATAACCTCACCGCCACCATGGGGCACTCAATCCACAACGTTGACATCAGCAAACCGCTCACCCACACGACGCCATACACGCTGTCTGCCATCTGCCCTGTACAGTGAAAACCGGGATTCATCCGTGAAGAGAACACCTCTCCAAAGTGCCAGACGCCATAGAATGTGAGCATTTGCCCACTCAAGTCGGTTACGACGACGAACTGCAGTCAGGTCAAGACCCCGATGAGGACGACGAGCATGCAGATGAGCTTCCCTGAGACGGTTTCTGACAGTTTGTGCAGAAATTCTTTGGTTATGCAAACCGATTGTTGCAGCAGCTGTCCGGGTGGCTGGTCTCAGACGATCTTGGAGGTGAAGATGCTGGATGTGGAGGTCCTGGGCTGGTGTGGTTACACGTGGTCTGTGGTTTTGAAGCCGGTTGGATGTACTGCCAAATTCCCTGAAACGGCTTTGGAGATGGCTTATGGTAGAGAAATGAACATTCAATTCACGGGCAACAACTCTGATGGACATTCCTGCAGTCAGCATGCCAATTGCACACTACCTCAAAACTTGCGACATCTGTGGTATTGTGCTGTGTGATAAAACTGCACATTTTAGAGTGGCCTTTTATTGTGGACAACATAAGGCACACCTGTGCAATAATCATGCTGTCTAATCAGCATCTTGATATGCCACACCTGTGAGGTGGATGGATTATCTCGGCAAAAAGGAGAAGTGCTCACTAACACAGATTTAGACAGATTTGTGAACAATATTTGAGAGAAATATGCCTTTTGTGTACATAGAGAAAGTCTTAGATCTTTGAGTTCAGCTCATGAAAAATGGAGGCAAAAACAAAATTGTTGTGTTTATAACTTTCTTCAGTGTATTTATTTATCTATGCTTTATCTATCCATTATCTATCTATCTTTCTATCTATATATCTATTTCTGTTCTCAATTTTTATTTTATTAATTTATTTGTAATTACTTCAGGTACATGTCACATTAAGGGGACTTTTTTTTAAACTAATTCTGTAAAATAAATGTATGATAAAATGATCCTCTTCAGTGTTCTTTGTTCTATTTTACTTGTAAACTATGAACGACGGATAACTTTCCTGGGGTAATTATAACATTACATTGTTCACAACCTGTTTTATTGACATCTTCCTGCTGATTCAGCAATTATATAAGAGATGATACATTTCAGTAAGTTTTACTGTATTCTTCAATATACAGTCTAAAGTTAATTTATGTTCATCATGTTTTGAGATGATTGGCTCAAGATTTCAAATACATATTCAGATTTTGGTAAGTCTCTCTAGACAGAAATGTTGTACCTCAGATCAGCTGATGTGTGTCTTCCTTTAAATTTCGCCGGCTCCGTCATAGACGCTTCACTCTTCATGGACACACAGCTGGACTCTGGTGAGATTGATCTCTCTCTGTGGAATTAACATTAATACAGCAGAGACATTAGAATAGAGATAACAGAATAGTGACAAGCATTTGTATGATAGATATTACATAAAGAGAAACCTCACAAAGAGAATATCTATCTATCTATCAATTTTCTATCTATCTAACTATCTATCCTTTATATATCAATCTATCCATTATCTATCTATCCTTTAACTATCCATCCATCCATTAATGTTGTACCTCAGATCAGCTGATGTGTGTCTTCCCTTAAATTCAACCGGCTTCATCATAGACGCTTCACTCTTCATGGACACACAGCTGGACTCTGGTGAGATTGATCTCTCTCTGTGGAATCAACATTAATAGAGCAGAGACATTAGAATAGAGATAACAGAATAGCGAAACCTCACAACGAGAAAATCTATCTATCATTTATTTATCTATATATCCATATATCTATTTATCCTCTATCTATCTATCATTTATCTATCTGTATATCCAATATCTATCTATCTATCTATCTATCTATCTATCTATCTATCTATCTATTTATCCATTATCTATCTGTCTATCCATTATCTCTCTGTCTATCTTTTATTTATCTATCTATATATCTATCCATATATCTATATATACTTTATCTATCTATCTATCTATCTATCTATCTATCTATCTATATATATATATATATATATATATATATATATATATATATATAGATATCTACACTGAACAATATTATACATGCAACACTTTTGTTTTTGCTTCCATTTTTCTTGAGCTGAACTCAAAGATCTAAGACTTTTTCTATGTACACAAAAGGTCTATTTCTCTCAAATGTTGTTCACAAATCTGTCTAAATCTGTGTTAGTGAGCACTTCTCCTTTGCCGAGATAATCCATCCACCTCACAGGTGTCGCATATCAAGATGCTGATTAGACAGCATGATTATTGCACAGGTGTGCCTTAGGCTGGCCACAATAAAAGGCCACTCTAAAATGTGCAGTTTTACTGTATTGGGGGGGTTCGACAATCAGTCAGTATCTGGTGTGACCACCCTTTGCCTCACGCAGTGCAACACATCTCCTTCGCATAGAGCTGATCAGGTTGTTGATTGTGGTCTGTGGAATGTTGGTCCACTCCTCTTCAATGGCTGTGCGAAGTTGCTGGATATTGGCAGGACCTGGAATACGCTGTCGTATTCGCCAATCCAGAGCATCCCAAACATGCTCAATGGGTGACATGTCCGGTGAGTATGCTGGCCATGCAAGAACTGGGATGTTTTGAGCTTCCAGGAATTGTGTACAGATCCTTGCAACATGGGACCGTGCATTATCATGCTGCAACATGAGGTGATGGTCGTGGATGAATGGCACATCAATGGGCCTCAGGATCTCGTCACGGTATCTTTGTGCATTCAAAATGCCATCAATAAAATGCACCTGTGTTCGTTGTCCATAACATACGCCTGCCCATACCATAACCTCACCGCCACCATGGGGCACTCGATCTACAACGTTGACATCAGCAAACCGCTCACCCACACGACGCCATACACGTTGTCTGCCATCTGCCCTGTACAGTGAAAACCGGGATTCATCCGTGAAGAGAACACCTCTCCAAAGTGCCAGACGCCATAGAATGTGAGCATTTGCCCACTTAAGTCGGTTACGACGACGAACTGCAGTCAGGTCGAGACCCCGATGAGGACGACGAGCATGCAGATGAGCTTCCCTGAGACGGTTTCTGACAGTTTGTGCAGAAATTCTTTGGTTATGCAAACCGATTGTTGCAGCAGCAGTCCGGGTGGCTGGTCTTAGACGATCTTGGAGGTGAAGATGCTGGATGTGGAGGTCCTGGGCTGGTGTGGTTACACGTGGTCTGCGGTTGTGAAGCCGGTTGGATGTACTGCCAAATTCTCTGAAACGGCTTTGGAGATGGCTTATGGTAGAGAAATGAACATTCAATTCACGGGCAACAACTCTGATGGACATTCCTGCAGTCAGCATGCCAATTGCACACTACCTCAAAACTTGCGACATCTGTGGTATTGTGCTGTGTGATAAAACTGCACATTTTAGAGTGGCCTTTTATTGTGGACAACATAAGGCACACCTGTGCAATAATCATGCTGTCTAATCAGCATCTTGATATGCCACACCTGTGAGGTGGATGGATTATCTCGGCAAAAAGGAGAAGTGCTCACTAACACCGATTTAGACAGATTTGTGAACAATATTTGAGAGAAATAGGCCTTTTGTGTACATAGAGAAAGTCTTAGATCTTTGAGTTCAGCTCATGAAAAATTGAGGCAAAAACAAAATTGTTGTGTTTATAACTTTCTTCAGTGTATTTATTTATCAATGTTTTATCTATCCATATCTATCTATCTATCTTTCTATCTATCTATTTCTGTTCTCAATTTTTATTTTGTTAATTTATTTGTAATTACTTCAGGTACATGTCACATTAAGGGGACTTTTTTTTAACTAATTCTGTAAAATGAATGTATGATAAAATGATCCTCTTCAGTGTTCTATGTTCTATTTTACTTGTAAACTATGAACGACGGATAACTTTCCTGGGGTAATTATAACATTACATTGTTCACAATCTGTTTTATTGACATCTTCCTGCTGATTCAGCAATTATATAAGAGATGATACATTTCAGTAAGTTTTACTGTATTCTTCAATATACAGTCTAAAGTTAATTTATGTTCATCATGTTTTGAGATGATTGGCTCAAGATTTCAAATACATATTCAGATTTTGGTAAGTCTCTCTAGACAGAAATGTTGTACCTCAGATCAGCTGATGTGTGTCTTCCTTTAAATTTCGCCGGCTCCGTCATAGACGCTTCACTCTTCATGGACACACAGCTGGACTCTGGTGAGATTGATCTCTCTCTGTGGAATTAACATTAATACAGCAGAGACATTAGAATAGAGATAACAGAATAGTGACAAGCATTTGTATGATAGATATTACATAAAGAGAAACCTCACAAAGAGAATATCTATCTATCTATCAATTTTCTATCTATCTAACTATCTATCCTTTATATATCAATCTATCCATTATCTATCTATCCTTTAACTATCCATCCATCCATTAATGTTGTACCTCAGATCAGCTGATGTGTGTCTTCCCTTAAATTCAACCGGCTTCATCATAGACGCTTCACTCTTCATGGACACACAGCTGGACTCTGGTGAGATTGATCTCTCTCTGTGGAATCAACATTAATAGAGCAGAGACATTAGAATAGAGATAACAGAATAGCGAAACCTCACAACGAGAAAATCTATCTATCATTTATTTATCTATATATCCATATATCTATTTATCCTCTATCTATCTATCATTTATCTATCTGTATATCCAATATCTATCTATCTATCTATCTATCTATCTATCTATCTATCTATCTATCTATTTATCCATTATCTATCAGTCTATCCATTATCTCTCTGTCTATCTTTTATTTATCTATCTATATATCTATCCATATATCTATATATACTTTATCTATCTATCTATCTATCTATCTATCTATCTATCTATCTATAAATCTATCCATATATCTATATATACTTTATCTATCTATCTATCTATCTATCTATCTATCTATCTATCTATATATATATATATATAGATATCTACACTGAACAATATTATACATGCAACACTTTTGTTTTTGCCTCCATTTTTCTTGAGCTGAACTCAAAGATCTAAGACTTTTTCTATGTACACAAAAGGCCTATTTCTCTCAAATGTTGTACACAAATCTGTCTAAATCGGTGTTAGTGAGCACTTCTCCTTTGCCGAGATAATCCATCCACCTCACAGGTGTGGCATATCAAGATGCTGATTAGACAGCATGATTATCGCACAGGTGTGCCTTAGGCTGGCCACAATAAAAGGCCACTCTAAAATGTGCAGTTTTACTGTATTGGGGGGGTTCGACAATCAGTCAGTGTCTGGTGTGACCACCCTTTGCCTCACGCAGTGCAACACATCTCCTTCGCATAGAGCTGATCAGGTTGTTGATTGTGGTCTGTGGAATGTTGGTCCACTCCTCTTCAATGGCTGTGCGAAGTTGCTGGATATTGGCAGGACCTGGAATACGCTGTCGTATTCGCCGATCCAGAGCATCCCAAACATGCTCAATGGGTGACATGTCCGGTGAGTATGCTGGCCATGCAAGAACTGGGATGTTTTGAGCTTCCAGGAATTGTCTACAGATCCTTGCAACATAGGACCGTGCATTATCATGCTGCAACATGAGGTGATGGTCGTGGATGAATGGCACATCAATGGGCCTCAGGATCTCGTCACGGTATCTTTGTGCATTCAAAATGCCATCAATAAAATGCACCTGTGTTCGTTGTCCATAACATACGCCTGCCCATACCATAACCTCACCGCCACCATGGGGCACTCGATCCACAACGTTGACATCAGCAAACCGCTCACCCACACGACGCCATACACGTTGTCTGCCATCTGCCCTGTACAGTGAAAACCGGGATTCATCCGTGAAGAGAACACCTCTCCAAAGTGCCAGACGCCATAGAATGTGAGCATTTGCCCACTCAAGTCGGTTACGACGACGAACTGCAGTCAGGTCGAGACCCCGATGAGGACGACGAGCATGCAGATGAGCTTCCCTGAGACGGTTTCTGACAGTTTGTGCAGAAATTCTTTGGTTATGCAAACCGATTGTTGCAGCAGCTGTCCGGGTGGCTGGTCTTAGACGATCTTGGAGGTGAAGATGCTGGATGTGGAGGTCCTGGGCTGGTGTGGTTACACGTGGTCTGCGGTTGTGAAGCCGGTTGGATGTACTGCCAAATTCTCTGAAACGGCTTTGGAGATGGCTTATGGTAGAGAAATGAACATTCAATTCACGGGCAACAACTCTGATGGACATTCCTGCAGTCAGCATGCCAATTGCACACTACCTCAAAACTTGCGACATCTGTGGTATTGTGCTGTGTGATAAACTGCACATTTTAGAGTGGCCTTTTATTGTGGACAACATAAGGCACACCTGTGCAATAATCCTGCTGTCTAATCAGCATCTTGATATGCCACACCTGTGAGGTGGATGGATTATCTCGGCAAAAAGGAGAAGTGCTCACTAACACCGATTTAGACAGATTTGTGAACAATATTTGAGAGAAATAGGCCTTTTGTGTACATAGAGAAAGTCTTAGATCTTTGAGTTCAGCTCATGAAAAATGGAGGCAAAAACAAAATTGTTGTGTTTATAACTTTCTTCAGTGTATTTATTTATCAATGTTTTATCTATCCATATCTATCTATCTATCTTTCTATCTATCTATTTCTGTTCTCAATTTTTATTTTGTTAATTTATTTGTAATTACTTCAGGTACATGTCACATTAAGGGGACTTTTTTTTAAAACTAATTCTGTAAAATAAATGTATGATAAAATGATCCTCTTCAGTGTTCTTTGTTCTATTTTACTTGTAAACTATGAACGACGGATAACTTTCCTGGGGTAATTATAACATTACATTGTTCACAACCTGTTTTATTGACATCTTCCTGCTGATTCAGCAATTATATAAGAGATGATACATTTCAGTAAGTTTTACTGTATTCTTCAATATACAGTCTAAAGTTAATTTATGTTCATCATGTTTTGAGATGATTGGCTCAAGATTTCAAATACATATTCAGATTTTGGTAAGTCTCTCTAGACAGAAATGTTGTACCTCAGATCAGCTGATGTGTGTCTTCCTTTAAATTTCGTCGGCTCCGTCATAGACGCTTCACTCTTCATGGACACACAGCTGGACTCTGGTGAGATTGATCTCTCTCTGTGGAATTAACATTAATACAGCAGAGACATTAGAATAGAGATAACAGAATAGTGACAAGCATTTGTATGATAGATATTACATAAAGAGAAACCTCACAAAGAGAATATCTATCTATCTATCAATTTTCTATCTATCTAACTATCTATCCTTTATATATCAATCTATCCATTATCTATCTATCCTTTAACTATCCATTCATCCATTAATGTTGTACCTCAGATCAGCTGATGTGTGTCTTCCCTTAAATTCAACCGGCTTCATCATAGACGCTTCACTCTTCATGGACACACAGCTGGACTCTGGTGAGATTGATCTCTCTCTGTGGAATCAACATTAATAGAGCAGAGACATTAGAATAGAGATAACAGAATAGCGAAACCTCACAACGAGAAAATCTATCTATCATTTATTTATCTATATATCCATATATCTATTTATCCTCTATCTATCTATCATTTATCTATCTGTATATCCAATATCTATCTATCTATCTATCTATCTATCTATCTATCTATTTATCCATTATCTATCTGTCTATCCATTATCTCTCTGTCTATCTTTTATTTATCTATCTATATATCTATCCATATATCTATATATACTTTATCTATCTATCTATCTATCTATCTATCTATCTATCTATCTATCATATATATATATATATATATATATATATATATATAGATATCTACACTGAACAATATTATACATGCAACACTTTTGTTTTTGCCTCCATTTTTCTTGAGCTGAACTCAAAGATCTAAGACTTTTTCTATGTACACAAAAGGCCTATTTCTCTCAAATGTTGTACACAAATCTGTCTAAATCGGTGTTAGTGAGCACTTCTCCTTTGCCGAGATAATCCATCCACCTCACAGGTGTGGCATATCAAGATGCTGATTAGACAGCATGATTATCGCACAGGTGTGCCTTAGGCTGGCCACAATAAAAGGCCACTCTAAAATGTGCAGTTTTACTGTATTGGGGGGGTTCGACAATCAGTCAGTATCTGGTGTGACCACCCTTTGCCTCACGCAGTGCAACACATCTCCTTCGCATAGAGCTGATCAGGTTGTTGATTGTGGTCTGTGGAATGTTGGTCCACTCCTCTTCAATGGCTGTGCGAAGTTGCTGGATATTGGCAGGACCTGGAATACGCTGTCGTATTCGCCGATCCAGAGCATCCCAAACATGCTCAATGGGTGACATGTCCGGTGAGTATGCTGGCCATGCAAGAACTGGGATGTTTTGAGCTTCCAGGAATTGTGTACAGATCCTTGCAACATAGGACCGTGCATTATCATGCTGCAACATGAGGTGATGGTCGTGGATGAATGGCACATCAATGGGCCTCAGGATCTCGTCACGGTATCTTTGTGCATTCAAAATGCCATCAATAAAATGCACCTGTGTTCGTTGTCCATAACATACGCCTGCCCATACCATAACCTCACCGCCACCATGGGGCACTCGATCCACAACGTTGACATCAGCAAACCGCTCACCCACACGACGCCATACACGTTGTCTGCCATCTGCCCTGTACAGTGAAAACCGGGATTCATCCGTGAAGAGAACACCTCTCCAAAGTGCCAGACGCCATAGAATGTGAGCATTTGCCCACTCAAGTTGGTTACGACGACGAACTGCATTCAGGTCGAGACCCCGATGAGGACGACGAGCATGCAGATGAGCTTCCCTGAGACGGTTTCTGACAGTTTGTGCAGAAATTCTTTGGTTATGCAAACCGATTGTTGCAGCAGCTGTCCGGGTGGCTGGTCTTAGACGATCTTGGAGGTGAAGATGCTGGATGTGGAGGTCCTGGGCTGGTGTGGTTACACGTGGTCTGCGGTTGTGAAGCCGGTTGGATGTACTGCCAAATTCTCTGAAACGGCTTTGGAGATGGCTTATGGTAGAGAAATGAACATTCAATTCACGGGCAACAACTCTGATGGACATTCCTGCAGTCAGCATGCCAATTGCACACTACCTCAAAACTTGCGACATCTGTGGTATTGTGCTGTGTGATAAAACTGCACATTTTAGAGTGGCCTTTTATTGTGGACAACATAAGGCACACCTGTGCAATAATCCTGCTGTCTAATCAGCATCTTGATATGCCACACCTGTGAGGTGGATGGATTATCTCGGCAAAAAGGAGAAGTGCTCACTAACACCGATTTAGACAGATTTGTGAACAATATTTGAGAGAAATAGGCCTTTTGTGTACATAGAGAAAGTCTTAGATCTTTGAGTTCAGCTCATGAAAAATGGAGGCAAAAACAAAATTGTTGTGTTTATAACTTTCTTCAGTGTATTTATTTATCAATGTTTTATCTATCCATATCTATCTATCTATCTATCTATCTTTCTATCTATCTATTTCTGTTCTCAATTTTTATTTTGTTAATTTATTTGTAATTACTTCAGGTACATGTCACATTAAGGGGACTTTTTTTTAAAACTAATTCTGTAAAATAAATGTATGATAAAATGATCCTCTTCAGTGTTCTTTGTTCTATTTTACTTGTAAACTATGAACGACGGATAACTTTCCTGGGGTAATTATAACATTACATTGTTCACAACCTGTTTTATTGACATCTTCCTGCGGATTCAGCAATTATATAAGAGATGATACATTTCAGTAAGTTTTACTGTATTCTTCAATATACAGTCTAAAGTTAATTTATGTTCATCATGTTTTGAGATGATTGGCTCAAGATTTCAAATACATATTCAGATTTTGGTAAGTCTCTCTAGACAGAAATGTTGTACCTCAGATCAGCTGATGTGTGTCTTCCTTTAAATTTCGCCGGCTCCGTCATAGACGCTTCACTCTTCATGGACACACAGCTGGACTCTGGTGAGATTGATCTCTCTCTCTGTGGAATTAACATTAATACAGCAGAGACATTAGAATAGAGATAACAGAATAGTGACAAGCATTTGTATGATAGATATTACATAAAGAGAAACCTCACAAAGAGAATATCTATCTATCTATCAATTTTCTATCTATCTAACTATCTATCCTTTATATATCAATCTATCCATTATCTATCTATCCTTTAACTATCCATCCATCCATTAATGTTGTACCTCAGATCAGCTGATGTGTGTCTTCCCTTAAATTCAACCGGCTTCATCATAGACGCTTCACTCTTCATGGACACACAGCTGGACTCTGGTGAGATTGATCTCTCTCTGTGGAATCAACATTAATAGAGCAGAGACATTAGAATAGAGATAACAGAATAGCGAAACCTCACAACGAGAAAATCTATCTATCATTTATTTATCTATATATCCATATATCTATTTATCCTCTATCTATCTATCATTTATCTATCTGTATATCCAATATATATCTATCTATCTATCTATCTATCTATCTATCTATCTATCTATCTATCTATCTATCTATCTATCTATCTATTTATCCATTATCTATCAGTCTATCCATTATCTCTCTGTCTATCTTTTATTTATCTATCTATATATCTATCCATATATCTATATATACTTTATCTATCTATCTATCTATCTATCTATCTATCTATCTATAAATCTATCCATATATCTATATATACTTTATCTATCTATCTATCTATCTATATATATATATATATATATATATATATATATATATAGATATCTACACTGAACAATATTATACATGCAACACTTTTGTTTTTGCCTCCATTTTTCTTGAGCTGAACTCAAAGATCTAAGACTTTTTCTATGTACACAAAAGGCCTATTTCTCTCAAATGTTGTACACAAATCTGTCTAAATCTGTGTTAGTGAGCACTTCTCCTTTGCCGAGATAATCCATCCACCTCACAGGTGTGGCATATCAAGATGCTGATTAGACAGCATGATTATCGCACAGGTGTGCCTTAGGCTGGCCACAATAAAAGGCCACTCTAAAATGTGCAGTTTTACTGTATTGGGGGGGTTCGACAATCAGTCAGTATCTGGTGTGACCACCCTTTGCCTCACGCAGTGCAACACATCTCCTTCGCATAGAGCTGATCAGGTTGTTGATTGTGGTCTGTGGAATGTTGGTCCACTCCTCTTCAATGGCTGTGCGAAGTTGCTGGATATTGGCAGGACCTGGAATACGCTGTCGTATTCGCCGATCCAGAGCATCCCAAACATGCTCAATGGGTGACATGTCCGGTGAGTATGCTGGCCATGCAAGAACTGGGATGTTTTGAGCTTCCAGGAATTGTGTACAGATCCTTGCAACATGGGACCGTGCATTATCATGCTGCAACATGGGGTGATGGTCGTGGATGAATGGCACATCAATGGGCCTCAGGATCTCGTCACGGTATCTTTGTGCATTCAAAATGCCATCAATAAAATGCACCTGTGTTCGTTGTCCATAACATACGCCTGCCCATACCATAACCTCACCGCCACCATGGGGCACTCGATCCACAACGTTGACATCAGCAAACCGCTCACCCACACGACGCCATACACGTTGTCTGCCATCTGCCCTGTACAGTGAAAACCGGGATTCATCCGTGAAGAGAACACCTCTCCAAAGTGCCAGACGCCATAGAATGTGAGCATTTGCCCACTCAAGTCGGTTACGACGACGAACTGCAGTCAGGTCGAGACCCCGATGAGGACGACGAGCATGCAGATGAGCTTCCCTGAGACGGTTTCTGACAGTTTGTGCAGAAATTCTTTGGTTATGCAAACCGATTGTTGCAGCAGCTGTCCGGGTGGCTGGTCTTAGACGATCTTGGAGGTGAAGATGCTGGATGTGGAGGTCCTGGGCTGGTGTGGTTACACGTGGTCTGCGGTTGTGAAGCCGGTTGGATGTACTGCCAAATTCTCTGAAACGGCTTTGGAGATGGCTTATGGTAGAGAAATGAACATTCAATTCACGGGCAACAACTCTGATGGACATTCCTGCAGTCAGCATGCCAATTGCACACTACCTCAAAACTTGCGACATCTGTGGTATTGTGCTGTGTGATAAAACTGCACATTTTAGAGTGGCCTCTGGTGAGATTGATCTCTCTCTGTGGATTCAACATTAATACAGCAGAGATATTAGAATAGATATAACAGAATAGAGACAAGAATTCTTAACATGTATATAAAACTTACACAGATAATCTTGTCTAAGAGAAGCTTTAGAAATGTTGAAGAGTGTTGTTGACATTGCACAAGCATAATGTTACTCTGTGTACAGAGACCGTCAGGGTCCTAATTATATATCAGAACATGAATATGAGAAAACCACTCAGATCACTTTAACCACCCTGGCAAACACCCAGAACATCATGATATGTAAAATACATTACTTTTAGATCATATGGAGATTGAAGTACCTGCATCCTGGAGAGAAATCTCCAACTCTGAATGTTTGTGTGTCGTCCATGATTCATTCAGTCTTCATGGAGCTGCTCGGTAACACTGATGAGTCAGAATTAAAATTTCATTTGCAATTTAATTGAAGTTCCCCTTCAGGGACTACCGCTGCGTGTAATCGCAGTGGGAACGCCCCCCAGCGTGACGCGTCTGAAGCATGAATGAAATCAGTCAATGAAGAATGAGCGTACGGCGAGTGACGTCATAGACCAGGAAGCTATAAATATCCCCTGAGCCCACAACACGCCAGCTTTTTGTTACTTCAGCGAGCTCTGTGTGTGTCTGAAATCTATCGATTGTGTTTGTCTGTTTTAGACAGGAGTTTCTCACTATATATATATATTATATATTAAAAAACCAATATGAGCGAGCAGTATAGAGAGTGTGTTTTCCCCCTGTACACGATACATCACGGGTAGGGATTCACACGAGTTATGTGTGGCTTGTTTGGGAGTGCAGCATGCCCAGTCGGCTCTCGAGGGAGTCGATTGTCAGCATTGCGAGCGTTTTCCCTTAAAAACTCTGCGCTCGCGGCGATCGCTCTTCGAGGAGAGTGGATTGCTGCGAGCTCCCCGAGGCTCGGGTCCCGCTTCTGTTGAGGCAGAGCGGCGGCGCTTGTCTCGGGGCTCGCAGATGGATCTCACGGGCGACGTTGAGACGGGCTCCGCCCTATCTCAGCTATCTCCGGCGAGATCTAGTGCCTCTCACCCAGCTCTGGAAGCACGCGCTGCGGCGGTTACTTCTGCCTGGGTGGAGGCACATGATTATGTTGAATTAAGATTATCCAGTTCTAAGGAGCTGGATGTCGAAAGTTTTGCATCAGAGGAAACTCGTTTGTCACATTATACTGCAAATGATGAAGGTTTGAAAAAAAAAAAAGAAATGTGTTATCTCGGGCTGTTGAAAAGCTCAGTATCGAGTGGCCAGCTGATAGACAGGAGTCTAGTAATAAAAGTAAACTAAATGTTAGATTTCTGTCTGCACTACCTCAACCTTCTCGCCGGTGCTTACCGTTCTTCCCAGATCTTCATGCTGAGGTTTCAAAGACCTGGGTTAGACCGGTCTCAAGCAGAATTTACACAAATCAGTCCAATGCTTACTAAAAATAATAATAACATTGTTGGTGCTAAATCTGCTGGTTATGTGACGATGCCGAAGGCAGAGGAGACGCTCGTGAGCTATCTCTCGCCTGCTTCATCGTCTTCACTTAAAGCACTGGCTCTGCCCTCTAAACCACTAAAGAATACCAGAATTTACACAAATCAGTCCAATGCTTATTAAAAATAATAATAACATTGTTGGTGCTAAATCTGCTGGTTATGTGACGATGCCGAAGGCAGAGGAGACGCTCGTGAGCTATCTCTCGCCTGCTTCATCGTCTTCACTTAAAGCACTGGCTCTGCCCTCTAAACCACTAAAGAATACTTCTGTGTTAGTGGGGAAGGCTTACTCGGCGGCGGAGGGCAGTCCCAGTCGCCGAGTACCTCAAAAAAGAGCGCAGCAGAAATGAAGTGTCGCGTCTCGTGCCCCCCCGCAGAGAAACTGGAGGGACGAGGCGGGGCGCTCTCCGGTGCGACCTTCTCGTGGTAGGGCTGATCTGAGGACAGTCATTATCGCCAAGAAGGCCGCGTCGAAAAAATCCTGACGTGCTGAACGTCAGGACTCTGAGGGTGGTCCCCATCGTGAAAGACTTGAGTTCACTGCACAAAAACACGGTGCCCTGTCTTTCCCGATGCCCTCAGGGGTCTGCTCTACTAACCCTGCCTTCACAGGGCGTAGAGAGACTCAGCGAGTGATTTCCCGAGGGACGCTCGCCCCCTCCGAGGAGGGTTGTGGAGTGCCCAGACCAGCTGTTCCCTGCCAGTGTGTTACAGGGCGCTGTGTCTGTCACTCGGGATGTTCATCCAGAGGCCAGCCTCGAGAGGCTGGTTCCCTTAGTAGAGTTCCTGGCGGAATGGAAAATTCTCCCCAATGTTTCTCAGTGGGTCCTGAATACTATAGAGAACGGGTACGCTATTCAGTTCAGAACGCGTCCACCTCGGTTCAGAGGGGTTCTGCCCACAGTGGTGGGCCCCGAGCAGGCTCTGGTATTAGAACAGGAGGTAAAAACTCTCCTGCTGAAAGGAGCTATAGAGCGGGTTCCTCCACCCAGCAGGGAGTTAGGATACTACAGCCGGTACTTCATCGTTAAAATCCGGCGCGACCTTCTCGCGGTAGGGCTGATCTGAGGACAGTCATTATCGCCAAGAAGGCCGCGTCGAAAAAAATCCTGACGTGCTGAACGTCAGGACTCTGAGGGTGGTCCCCATCGTGAAAGACTTGAGTTCACTGCACAAAAACACGGTGCCCTGTCTTTTCCGATGCCCTCAGGGGTCTGCTCTACTAACCCTGCCTTCACAGGGCGTAGAGAGACTCGGCGAGCGATTTCCCGAGGGACGCTCGCCCCCTCCGAGGAGGGTTGTGGAGTGCCCAGACCAGCTGTTCCCTGCCAGTACGTTACAGGGCGCTGTGTCTGTCACTCGGGATGTTCAAATCAGATCCGAGGACTGGTTTGTCACGATAGATCTAAAGGATGCTTACTTCCATGTATCTATCTTCCCTCAACACAGGAAGTTCCTGAGGTTCGCTGTCGGGGGCGAAGCGTACCAATATCGGGTTCTTCCGTTCGGCCTAGCACTGTCACCCTGAACATTCACGAAGTGTATGGATGCTGCTATAGCCCCGCTGAGGTTACAGGGCATCCGCATTCTTAACTATATAGACGATTGCTTGATTTTAGCTCAATCGGAACAACAGGCGGTTCGGCACCGAGATGTCGTTCTTGCTCATATCAAGAGACTGGGGTGAGGCTCAACGCCAAAAAGAGTGTTCTTTCTCCATTACAGAGAACCACTTTTCAAGGTGTAGTGTGGGATTCAACGACGATGCAGGCACGATTGTCACCTGCTCGTATTGCTTCGATTCTCGCCGCAGTAGATCAGGTCAAGCTAGGCCAGTCATCCACTGTAAAACAGTTCCAGAGACTGTTAGGTCTCATGGCAGCTGCGTCCAACGTGATACCCTTTGGCCTCTTGCACATGAGACCGTTACAGTGGTGGCTCAGAACCAAGGGATTCTCCCCGAGGGGAAATCCACTTCGCATGATCGTGAGTTCGCGACGGTGTCTTCGCGCCCTGATTATGTGGAAAGATCCTTGGTTTCTGTCCCAAGGTCCTGTGTTGGGGGCTCCTTGTCGTCGCGTTATGCTAACGACAGGTGCCTCTCTCACGGGTTGGGGGGCGATCATGAGTGGTCGCCCAGCTCAGGGTCTGTGGGGGAACCATCATCGTTTGTGGCATATAAATTGTCTAGAGATGTTGGCAGTGTTTCAGGCTCTGAAACATTTCCTCCCAGACCTAAGGGGCCATCGTGTTCTTGTCCGGATAGACAACACATCGGTGGTCTCGTATATCAACCATCAGGGGGGTCTGCGTTCTCGCCCGCTTTACAAACTGGCACGTCAGATCCTCCTATGGTCCCAGGGGAAAATTCTTTCTCTGAGAGCTATTTATCTCCCGGGGTATTTAATCAGGGGGCAGACATCCTGTCGAGGCAGGGGCCGAGGCCCGGGGAATGGAGTCTTCACCCCGAGGTGGTGGAGCTCCTATGGAAACATTTCGGTTGTGCCGAGGTAGACCTATTTGCTTCCCGAGAGACATCACACTGTCCTCTGTGGTTCTCTCTCAGCCAGCCAGCCCCACTGGGGTTGGACGCGATGGTACATCCATGGCCGAGGTCACGTTTGTACGCATTTCCCCAGATCGTTCTGCTCCCGGGAGTTCTGGAGAGGGTTCGCCGGGACGGGCTCAGTCTTTTGTTAATAGCCCCGTTCTGGCCGGCCCGAGTATGGTTTGCGGACCTAGTGTCTCTCCTCGACGGCTCTCCCCTCGAGATACCGGTCAGGAGAGACCTCTTTCTCAGGCGAGTGGGTTGATCCTTCACCCCCGCCCAGAACTTTGGAGGCTGTGGGCTTGGCCTCTGAGGGGGCCCAGCTCATAGATTCTGGTCTCTCGACTGAGGTCGTTGAGACCATCCTCCAATCCAGAGCTCCCTCCACGAGGAAGTTATATGCCGCGAGGTGGAGACTTTTCACCTCTTGGTGTGGAGAGCGCCAGCAGGACCCAGTTAACTGCCCGGTTGGTACAGTGCTGGATTTCCTGCAGGACCGTCTCTCCACAGGGTTATCCCACTCCACACTGAAGGTGTATGTGGCGGCCTTAGCTGCTTACCACGCCCCTTCAAGTGGAGGTTCCCTCGGGAGACACCCACTTATATCTCGCTTCCTTCGTGGCACCTTGAGGCTAAGGCCTGCAGTTCACACGAGGGTACCAGCTTGGGATCTGGCCTTCGTCTTAGAAGGTCTCTCCCTAGCTCCTTTCGAGCCCATCGAGGAAGTTTCGGAAAAGTTTCTTACTCTAAAGACTATCCTTCTTCTCGCTATCTCATCTCTAAAAAATTGGAGACATTCAAGCACTTTCGGTGGCTCCCTCGTGCCTGGAATTTGCTCCTGGTATGGTTAAGACCTTTCTCTTCCGAGACCAGGTTATGTTCCTAAGGTACCAACTACTTTTGTTAGACCTAAAGTTCTGCAGGCTTTCTGTCCTCCGCCTTTTCTGACGTCAGGCCAGGAGAAACTTAATTTGCTGTGCCCCGTTAGGGCTTTAGATGCTTATGTCCACAGAACTGCCTTTTGGAGGAAATCGGAACAACTGTTTGTCTGTTTTGGGTCACCTAAGAAAGGGTGTCCTGCATCTAAGCAAAGGATGAGCAAGTGGGTGGTCGAGGCCATCTCGCTTGCTTACGGTTCGGCCCATCAGCCTTCACCTTTGGCTGTAAGGGCTCATTCCACCAGGAGTTTGGCTGCCTCTACAGCTCTTCTTTCAGGAGCTTCTCTTCAGGACGTTTGTGATGCGGCAGGCTGGTCCTCACCGCACACTTTCGTCAGATTTTATTCCCTTGACCTTAGCCCCACTCCCGGGGCTCAGGTTCTCTCGTCGACTTGCGTCTCCTAATGACACACGACGGGGATTTGGTCGTATGGGGATGTGGGTATTGCGTTCCCACTGCGATTACACGCAGCGGTAGTCCCTGAAGGGGAACGTCCCGGGTTACGTATGTAACCCTAGTTCCCCGAAGGGACGGACGCTGCGTGTCCTGCCATTCTCCTGGCATCCCCTTGGGTCGCTTGCTTCAGTAACTTTTAAGCTGGCGTGTTGTGGGCTCAGGGGATATTTATAGCTTCCTGGTCTATGACGTCACTCGCCGTACGCTCATTCTTCATTGACTGATTTCATTCATGCTTCAGACGCGTCACGCTGGGGGGCGTTCCCACTGCGATTACACGCAGCGTCCGTCCCTTCGGGGAACTAGGGTTACATACGTAACCCGGGACGTTTACACTGTAACTTTTTCAAACTCGTTTACAAATAAAAACATTTTCCCTATTCATTTGCACTTTATGTTTCAATAACATAATTTTTATAAAATCCCCCAAGTAAATTAGATGAACAAAATCAATGCATATCAATGTTTTGCATTTCTATCATATTACAGCCCACCTTACCTGATGTTACACTGGTGGTAACTTAAGCACTCTTAATTTTCGGGTATTTATTTAGACAACTTCCTGCTCAGCTACTGTTCGGACGCTCTTGCTTACTGCTCCGCGCTTTGCTCTATCGCTTTTATATTTTTTATTGCTCTATCGTTTATATTTTTATATTTTATTTCCTTTTATCACCTAATTTTAACTTCAGCAAATCAGCACAGTGCTCAAACGCTTGATTACTAGAAAAAAAGCTAAATTCTTTTCTCCGACCAGCCTCCCACTGAAAGCTTACATTCCGGGGAAGAGAAAACACAACTGCCTACATTCATAAGGATAAGAGAAAATGCCTCCTCTGGAATCTACTTGCTGCACTAACTGCCAGAGACTTTTACAAAGGATTGCAGTTCTTGAAACAAAGTTACTTGTGGGACCACCAAACCAGACGGAACACACAACAGAGCTTCATCATGGACGCCCTCAGCATACAGCCGGTGAGTCCCATGAATCTAGTGCTCCAATACAGGCCATACTGAGTGTAGAAAAACAAGCCAATCGACTAACAAATCGATGGCACAAACAGGGAGCGAGACCCAAAGGCACTCGAGACATCAGATTGTCACGAGCATCACACATTGCCGCAGTAGCATCCTCTACCCCAGATACGGCTCTGACAAGGATTGCAAACACTGGACTCCTACCACCGCCTATACAACTCGAGAACAGATTTGAAGTATTAATGAATGAGGAATCCCTGAATGTGATGAATGTGATGAATGTGATCGAACACAGACTGAATCAGCCAGTAGCTAACACTGCTAACCGGCGCTCAAGGTCGAGCAGACAGCGGCACTCAGCTCAGAGCGCAGCCGAGCCCAGGACTCTGATAGTGGGTGACTCTATAATCAGAAACATTATTAGCAGGGACACAACTACATGCTGCCTTCCACAAGCAACGACTTCTGATGTAAATAGGGAACTTCAGAACATTCTGATGAAACATAAGACTGCAAATCGACTCATCGTTCATGTGGGGAAGAATGATATTCATAAAGAGCAGTCAGAACTCCTTAAGAAGGATTTCAATGAACTTTTTGAAACACTTAAAATACTGAAAGTTCAGACATTCATCAGTGGACCACTACCAGCAAGAGGAACAAACAGGTTTTCACGGTTGCTTGGGCTTAACACATGGCTGCAAAACACCTGCAATATAAAAGGAGTTAACTTCATTGACAACTTCAATCTTTTCTGGAGTCAGAGGCAACTGTTTCAACAGGATGGGCTCCACCCAAACAAACTTGGTTCAAGAGTGCTAAAGGACAATATCTACTTCTCCCTCCATCATCCCTCTGCAGTGTGTACCAATCCACTCAACCTGAATGGCACACACACACCTGGACACGGTATGAATGACCACAGGACTTCACTTCTGCACCTGAATGGACATGCGGCTGACACATCACACAAGGACAATGATAACACCACTCAGCCACAACAACCTCTGCTGACGGACACAATCTCAGCTGAGCCCTGCCCACAGAGCTCACCACAGACAGACTGTGACATACTAGAACTGCTAGAAGATTCAGCACCCAAGGACGACTTTCTGGAAAACAGCCAGGGAAGCCAGGACAGCATATTACAGCCTCCGATAACACCAGAACAACCGCCTCTCTCACCAGATACGTTATCTCTCTCTCCAGCAACTCCACTTCTGTGCTTCTCAGAGAAAATGGAACAACTGGTGTATGCTGGAACCAGACTATCCCATTCTTTTGCTGCAAGCCCCCAAATGTCACCCAAAAAACGGCAGGCCCCACAACCACCAAAGCCTGCGAGCCCAGCTCGCCCTCCCCCTCCTCCTGTGAGAGCTCTTCGGCCTCTGCCACAGCGCCAGGGCTCACACCATCCTCCAGCGGCTCGCGGTGAACCAAAAACAACTGATACCAGCTCTCAGTGATATGTGTCGGGTCCCCGCTATGATAATACAAACTTTCTCAAATTTTTACAAAACAAGCGGGAACCCAGTGTGCCTGTATCTTTCTCTATTGCTGTTCAATTACATGATAGAAAATCTAAGGCCTTCAAAAGCCGTACAGCAAACCCATCTAATCTGGTGCCTATTACACGCCAAACTAAGATCGCCGTGGGGACAAAAAGTAAGACTGTTAAGTTAGCACTTTTAAACATCCGCTCACTTAAAAATAAATCACTTCTAGTCAACGACTTAATAACCACATACAACCTGGACTTTATGTTTCTAAATGAAACTTGGCTAGAAGACAGCTGCAGTGCAACAGTCCTCAATGAAACATCCCCTCCTAACTTTACTTTTATGAGTGTTTGCAGAGCGGGTAAGAGAGGCGGGGGCTTAGCTGCTCTTTTTAAAGATGTCTATCAATGTAAGCAAATATCATTTGGGAATTACCCGTCTTTCGAATATCTGGGTATTGTGTTAAAAGGTGCTCCACGTATTTTACTTGTCATTATTTACAGGCCTCCAAAATACTCTCCAGCCTTTGCTGAGGACTTTACAGAACTGTTATCAACAATTTCCTCAGAGTTTGACTGTTTTGCCCTTGCTGGAGATTTTAACATTCACATAGATAATGCAGAAACCAATATGGCAAAAGAAATCAAAACAGTCTTAAAAACTTTTGATCTGACTCAGCATGTACATGGACCCACACATAATCGTGGACACACTCTAGATTTACTTATCAGTAAGGGTCTAAACATCTCATCGATTGTTATTAAGGATGTAGCACTGTCTGATCATTTCTGTATTTTCTTTGATATTTTGATCTCTCCTGCCATTGAAGCTAGATCTGTGTCTGTCAAGAAGAGATGCTTAAATGAGAACACTAGTGTACTATTTATGAAGGCTATATCTTTAAAACCAAGCATATCTGCTGACTCTGTTGATTTTCTCCTTGAATCTTTTAACTCAAAAATTAAAAGTGTAATTGATGATATTGCTCCTGTGAAAGTCAGGAAGAATAGTGGTAGACAAAAAGCACCTTGGAGAAACTCAACAGCAGTGCAAAACATGAAAAGACAATGCAGAAGAGCAGAGCGCATGTGGCGGAAGACAAAACTTGTAGTCCATTATAACAACTACAAAGACAGCATCCATGCTTTTAATATGGAACTAGGCAAAGCTAGACAGACTTTCTTCTCGAATATTATAAACAGCAACTTAAACAACACACGCACTCTTTTTGCTACTGTAGAGAGACTGACAAACCCCCCAAGCCAGATTCCCAGTGAAATGCTCTCAGACATCAAGTGCAGTGAGTTTGCTTCTTTCTTCTCTGAGAAAATCAATAATATTAGAAAGGTGATCAGCTCATCCTTGAGTTGCGCTGGGGTCAGACAGATCAGACCACTACCTGAGAAAGTAGTTACTATGTCTGTTTTGGAAGAAATTGATGGCAAAATTTTGGAAGAAACCGTACAGCACCTTAAAACATCAACCTGCGCCCTTGACGCACTTCCCACATCTTTTTTCAAAACTGTGTTAAACAGCTTAGAAGCAGATCTCCTAGAAGTGGTAAATGCCTCACTTCTCTCTGGGAGTTTTCCAAACTCCCTGAAAACTGCAGTTGTCAAGCCCCTCCTGAAAAAGAGCAATCTGGATAAGACCATCTTAAGCAATTATAGACCGATCTCAAATCTTCCTTTCATAGGCAAGATCATTGAAAAAGTTGTCTTCAATCAGCTGAACAAATTCTTAGCTTGAATGGATACTTTGACAATTTTCAATCTGGTTTCCGATCGCATCACAGCACAGAGACAGCTCTCATAAAGATAATAAACGATATTCGCCTAAATACTGATACAGGCAAATTATCAGTGCTGGTACTACTCGACCTCAGTGCTGCATTTGACACTGTCGATCACAACATACTTATTGACAGGCTGGAAAACTGGGTGGGGCTTTCTGGGATAGCCCTAAAATGGTTCAGGTCTTACTTAGAAGGGAGAGGTTATTATGTGAGTATAGGAGACCATAAGTCTGAGTGGACATCCATGATATGCGGAGTCCCCCAGGGCTCAATTCTTGCACCACTCCTATTCAACCTGTATATGCTCCCAATGAGCCAAATAATGAGAAAGAACCGAATCTCCTACCACAGCTATGCAGATGACACACAGATCTACTTAGCCCTATCGCCTAACGACTACAGCCCCATTGACTCCCTGTGCCAATGCATTGAGGAAGTAAACGGTTGGATGTGCCAAAACTTTCTTCAGTTAAACAAAGACAAAACTGAAGTCATTGCATTTGGAAACAAAGATGAAGTTCTCAAGGTGAATGCATACCTTGATGCTAGGGGTCTAACAACTAAAAATCAAGTCAGGAATCTTGGTGTGTGTCTAGAGTCAGACCTTAGTTTCAGTAGTCATGTCAAAGCAATTACTAAATCAGCATACTATCATTTGAAAAATATTGCAAGAATTAGATGCTTTGTTTCTAGTCAAGACTTAGAGAAACTTGTGCATGCTTTCATCACCAGCAGGGTGGATTACTGTAATGGACTCCTCACTGGCCTTCCTAAAAAGACCATAAGACAGTTGCAGCTCATACAGAACGCTGCTGCCAGGATTCTGAGCAGAACCAGAAAATATGAACACATCACACCAGTCCTCAGGTCTTTACACTGGCTCCCAGTTACATTTAGGATTGATTTTAAACGTCCCGGGTTACGTATGTAACCCTAGTTCCCTGAAGGAACGAGACGCTGCGTGAAACGCTGCGGGAACGCTTCTAGCGTTGTGCGTCTTGAAGCATAGTATGGAATCAGCCAACGGCGAGACGGAACGTCACGAGTGACGTCATCGACCAGGAAACTATAAAGCACACCCATGAACACAATGGCGACAGCTTCTGGAAAAGTCTGAAGCAAGTCGATCAAGGGAATGCTGGGAGTATGGCAACGACACGCAGCGTCTCGTTCCTTCAGGGAACTAGGGTTACATACGTAACCCGGGACGTTCCCTATCAGGAACATCGAGCTGCGTGAAACGCTGCGGGAACGCTAATACCCACGTCGCCATAAGAGCAAGTGACCGACTGTGTGAATCACAGATTAAATTCAGCCGAAAGCACCTGCGCCCCAGGGGTGGAGCTAAGGTCTAGGTCATAGAACCTGACAAAGGTATGCGGTGAGGACCAGCCCGCCGCATCACACACGTCATGAAGAGAAACTCCTGACAATAAGGCTTTGGAAGCCGCCATACTCCTGGTAGAGTGAGCTCGGACAGTCAAAGGTTTATTGTTTATTGTTTATTTTATGCCTCGACCACCCACTTGCTCATCCTCTGCTTAGACACTGGAGACCCCTTCTTAGGTGGTCCAAAACAAACAAACAACTGTTCTGATTTCCTCCACAGGGCAGCTCTGTGGACATAAGTATCTAGAGCCCGGACAGGGCAGAGCAGATTAAGTTTTTCCTGATCTGACGATGTAAAAGGAGGAGGACAGAAGGCCTGCAGAACTATAGGTCTGGCCACATTGGTAGGGACCTTAGGGACATAACCTGGCCTGGGGTGGAGAAAAGCCTTCACCATCCCAGGCGCAAATTCCAAACACGAAGGAGCAACCGAGAGAGCCTGAATATCTCCGATTCTCTTAAGAGAAGAAATGGCAAGGAGAAAAATAGTCTTTAAAGTAACGAACTTATCAGAAACTTCTTCAATAGGCTCAAAAGGAGCTAGGGAAAGACCTTCTAGAACGATGGCCAAGTCCCACGCTGGCACCCTCGTGCGGACTACAGGCCTCAGCCTCAAAGTACCACGGAGGAAACGAGTTATAAACGGGTGTCTCCCCAAAGAGACTCCACTGAAAGGGACATGGTAAGCAGCAAGTGCCGCCACATACACCTTTAGTGTGGAGGGGGATAAACCCTGAGGAGAAACGCTCCTGCAGGAACTCCAGCACTGCACCCACTGGGCAGTTAACTGGGTCCAACAGGTGTTCTCCACACCAAGAAGTGAAGAGCCTCCACTTCAAGGCGTATAACTTCCTCGTGGAAGGAGCTCTGGAGTGAAGGATGGTCTCAACAACCTCGGTTGAGAGACCAGCACCTACGAGCTGGGCCCCCTCAGAGGCCAAGCCCATAGCTTCCACAACTCTGGGCGGGGGTGATAAATCAACCCGCTCGCCTGAGAGAGAAGGTCCCTCCTGATCGGAATCTCCAGAGGAGAACCGTCTAGGAGAGATATAAGGTCCGCAAACCAAACTCGGGCCGGCCAGTACGGGGCTACCAATAGTAGACTGACCCCGTCCCGGCGAACCCTCTCCAGAACTCCTGGGAGCAGAGCAATCGGGGGAAAGGCGTACAGGCGTGACCTCGGCCACACCTGTACCATAGCATCCAACCCCAGAGGGGCTGGATAACTGAGAGAGAACCACAGTGGACAGTGTGAAGTCTCCCTGGACGCAAATAGGTCCACCTCGGCGCGACCGTACTGCATCCACAGGAGCTCCACCACCTCGGGGTGGAGTCTCCATTCCCCGGGCCTCGGCCCCTGCCTCGACAGGATGTCCGCTCCCTGATTTAGATACCCCGGAAGATAAATCGCCCTCAATGAAAGGAACTTCCCCTGGGTCCATAGAAGGATCTGGCGAGCCAGATTGTATAACGGGCGAGAGCGCAGACCCCCCTGATGGTTTACGTAAGAGACCACCGATGTATTGTCGGACCGGACAAGAACATGATGACCTCTCAGGTCTGGTAGGAAGTGTTTCAGAGCCTGAAACACAGCCAACATCTCTAGACAATTTATATGCCATAACCTATTGGTCCTGCCACAGACCCTGGGCTGGGCGACCACTCATGACCGCCCCCCAGCCTGTGAGGGAAGCATCTGTCGTTAGCGTTACACGACGACAAAGAGCTCCCAGCACAGGTCCCTGGGACAGAAAACAAGGATCCCTCCACATGACCAGAGCACGTAGGCAGCGCCGCGTAACTTTGATCGTGCGGAGGGGGTTTCCCCTCGGGGAGAACCCCTTGGTTCTGAGCCACCACTGTAACGGTCTCATGTACAACAGGCCGCAGGGAATAACATTGGACGCTGCTGCCATCAGACCCAGCAGTCTCTGGAACTGCTTCACAGTGAGCAACTGGCCTAGCTTTACTCGTTTTACGGCTGAGAGAATCGAAGTGATGCGGGCCGGCGACAGGCACGCCCGCATTGCTACTGAATCCCATAATACCCCCAGAAAAGATGTCTTCTGTGATGGAGATAGAACACTCTTCTTGGCATTCAGCCTCAACCCCAGTTTCTTTATGTGCGCGAGGACGACATCTCGATGCCGAACCGCTTGTTGTTGCGATTGAGCTAAAATCACCCAATCGTCTATGTAGTTCAATATACGAATGCCCTGGAGTCGCAGTGGAACTAGCGCTGCATCCATGCATTTCGTGAACGTGCGGGGAGATAGAGCTAGACCGAATGGAAGAACACGATATTGGTACGCTTCGCCCCCGAAAGCGAACCTCAGGAACTTCCTGTGTTGCGGAAGGATGGAAATGTGGAAGTATGCGTCCTTCAGATCTATCGTGACAAACCAGTCCTCGGACCTGATTTGTGACACGATTTGCTTTAGCGTGAGCATCTTGAACTTGAGCTTGGCTACAGCACGGTTTAATAGGCGCAGATCTAAAATTGGACGCAACCCCCCATCCTTCTTTGGAACGATGAAATATCGGCTGTAATAACCTGACTCCTTGCTGGGAGGAGGAACCCGTTCTATAGCCTCCTTTTGAAGGAGTGTTTTCACCTCCTGTTCCAATACCAGAGCCTGCTCGGGGCCCACCACGGTGGGCAGGACCCCGTTGAATCGAGGAGGAGGAGATCTGAACTGAATGGCATAACCCCTCTCTATCGACTGCAGAACCCACTGAGATACTTTTGGAAGACTTTTCCACTCTGCCAGAAAATCTACTAAGGGTACCAGCCTCTCGAGACTGGCCTCTGGAATATTTTGAGCAGCAGACACAGCGCCCTGTAACGGCGCACCGGCAGGGAACAACTGGTCTAACCGCCCTAAGCCCCTCCTCAGAGGGGGCGAGCGTCCCTCGGGAAAACACTCGCTGGGCCCGTCTACGCCCCGTCTTAAAGGCGGGGTTGGCAGAAGGGACCCCTGAGGGTACCGGGAGAAAATGGGCACCGTCTGATGCGGTGAACACCTTTCTCTCACGGTAGGGACCACCCTCAGCATCCTGACGCCAGTGGCGTCAGGACTTCTTAGACGAAGCCTTCTTGGCCATAATGACTGTCCTCAGATCAGTCTTATGGCCAGAAGACCTCGGTTGAGAGTGTCACGCCTGGTCCCACTGCAGGGGGAGCACAAGACGCGACACTCTGTAGAGGGGGCGAGCGTCCCTCGGGAAACGCTCGCTGGGCCCGTCTACGCCCCGACGCGAAGGCGGGGTTGGCAGAAGGGACCCCTGAGGGCACCGTGAGAGAATGGGCACCGTCAGATGCAGTGAACACCTTTCTCTCACGGTGGGGACCACCCTCAGCATCCTGACACCGGTGGCGTCAGAACTACTTTTTTTTTTTTTTTTTTTTTTTTTTTTTTTTAGATGAAGCCACTTGGCTATAATGACTGTCCTCAGATCAGTTTAACCCCCGAAAACTTCATCTGAGAGTGTCGCGTCTGGTTCCACTATTTTGCAGGGGGAGCACAAGACGCGACGCTCTGATTTTATTGCGCCCATGCGAGGAGCTTATCGACAGCCAGGACTGACCCGCCCATCAGTCCCTGTCTTTAAACGCCGGTGCCTAAAAGACGAATTCGTTTCAGCGGAGAGATGGCAGTAGGCGTCTCTCCAGTTTTTCTAGGCATCGCCTCATAACCGTAAATAAGTCAGCAATATAAAAATATTTTTGTAGAGATCTGAGGGCTAAAAAAAATACAGTATGAAATCGTTTTCTTCCAGGACTTCGACACCTCGGTGTGGAGATCCGGAAAAACGGCAGGCACCGTCGTGGAGGTTGCACTCGGGAAGGCAAACATAGTTTATACAATATTTTTATATAAAAAACTCCTGCCAAACTGCTGACCACTCAATGTTTAATTTTTCTACAGCATGAGTAAGCACCTCCATAAGCTCCTCATTTATTTCTGTACAGGGGAATATATCATATATATCATAATCCCCTTATTTTATAATAATTTATATAATATTATTATTATTATATTTTTAATACCAACAACATTCAGCTCCTCAGAACTGGATAGTTGCAATATTAATGCCACAGCCTGGGCAGAAGAAACCGCAGAGCGTGCTTCCAACCCTAAACTGAGGCACTGAATCTAACAGTTAAAGGCTGAGATAGGGCGAGGCCCGTCTCAAACCCCGCTGTCAGATTCACCCGCGATCCCCACGACACGCGCCGCCGCTCTGCCTCGACAGAAGCGGGACCCGAGCCGCGGGGAGTGCGAGCCGAACCACTCTCCTCAAAGAGTGATCGGCGGGAGCAGAGCGTTCTTATTGGAAAACGCTCGCAATGCTCACAATCAGCCCCCTCGAGAGCTGACCGGGCATGCTGTACTCCCAAACAAACAACACACAGATCGTGTGAATCCCCACCCGTGAAATAACGAGTACAGGGGGAACACACACTTTCTGTAATGCTGCTCGCTTAGATATGTGAATACATATATATAGCCTTTTTTTTTTTTTTTTTTTTTTAAGTGAAAAACTCCTGCCTAGCAATCACTAAAGACAGACAAAAACACTGGGACAGATTCACACACAAATCGCTTGCTGAAGACAACAGAAGCTGTCGCCATTGTGTTCATGGGTGTGCTTTATAGTTTCCTGGTCGATGACGTCACTCGTGACGTTCCGTCTCGCCGTTGGCTGATTCCATACTATGCTTCAAGACGCACAACGCTAGAAGCGTTCCCGCAGCGTTTCACGCAGCTCGATGTTCCTGATAGGGAAGTATTATTACTGGTATATAAATCATTCAATGGGCTAGGACCTCAATATATTGCAGATATGCTCACTGAATATAAACCCAACCGATCACTCAGATCATTAGGATCACATCAGCTAGAAATACCAAGGGTTCACTCTAAGCAAGGAGAGTCTGCTTTTAGCTACTATGCCAGCCGCAGCTGGAACCAGCTTCCAGAAGAGATCAGATGTGCTCCTGCAGTAGTCACATTCAAATCCAGACTCAAAACACATCTGTTTAGCTATGCATTTACTGAATGAGCACTGTGCCACTGTTCGTCCGACTGTTTTTACTGTACTTTATTTTATTTTCGATTCTAAATTGTTTTAATTTGTTTTGATTATTTTATTTTCTCCTATGTAAAGCACTTTGAATTACCATTGTGTATGAAATGTGCTATATAAATAAACTTGCCTTGCCTTGCCTTGCCTTGCCTTGCCTAGACAGAAATTATATAAATGTAAAACATCACAGATGTTAAAGTAAAAAATGTTACAACAATTTTTTGGGGTAATTTAAATATGTACACTACACCATTTTAAGGTTAACTTTTTTTTTTTTTAGCTTTTATAATTTATATTTTCTCCAGTACCAATAATTAAGCAGTGTAATTTAAGCATATAGGGCATGTGTCCACCAAAGAGAATTCAATATGATAATAATTTTAAGAAAATCATGTTTCATTAAGTATTGATGTTTAGGTTTTTACAATATACGTAAAGTACAAGAAAGCATATCATGGTTACTTTAATGAGGAAGTGCCTGTAGATCAGCTCACCTGACTAAAGCTCACTCACCTGGAGTTACTGTAGTTTACCGCAGTTTCCCAACATGACTGTGTCTCCCATCACAAACTGTATATTCCTGCAGAGGAACTAGAAATATTAAACACTTTGATGCTCGAGTTTTCTGACTTAAACAATCGTTTTATGCCTTGCTGTAAAATGGCGTACAGTAAAACTCAGAAAATACTTTCACTTCTGAAAGAAAAAGTTGCTAAACATGTTTGGTGAGAAAAATCGAGCTCATGTCATCTATCATAAACAGCTCAGTTATGAGAGAGACTAATAGCTCACTAGTTTTCAACAGTTAACATTAAAAGATTTTATGATTATGTGTACAAAAAAAAAATAATGACAGGTTTGAGGGTAGTAGATATTGTATTTTATCTCATGAATATTAAGTAAGGCACAAAGAAGATCATAACGAGAATCTTCTAGACGAGCAGCTTCCAGTCGGTGTTGGTGTGATGGCGTGTTCCAGCGAGTTTCACATTCCTGCCTGCTGATCTGTGCAGTGGTCTGCAACAGCGTGTGTGTTTCTCCCTGGGCGCTTCAGCACTGCTGCGAGCTTTTCTCTCACAAAAATAACTTTTCTCTCACAAAAATAACTTTTCTCTCACAAAAAGAGCTTGCACGCGGCACGTCTTTTTAAAGACGCTCTGCCTGTGTATTTCTGAGTGCGATAGTCTGATAGATTCAGCTGATGGGCACGAATGCTGTTTCTTGTGTTGGGCTGCACTCAGACAGCGTTCGTGGATGCGTCATGTTCCCGAACATGACCATCGCAGTGTTATGGTCGAGACTCAATGAGCTCAATAGAGCGACAGTCCCCTCATCCACACCCCTATCTATTCTCTCCACGAGAGGGAATACTTTGGCTGGTGGCCAGGGTGACCTGAGGCAGCTGGTGTGGAACAAACCGACGATTTATCCTCGGTCCACAACCCCCTCTTACACATTGCAACCGTGTGGTTTCCGGATTAGTTTGCTGACCACTCGCGTTCAGAGGACGCCGGCGGGCCCAGCAGCTTATCATGTCTATCGCCGCATCACAAGGTGAGCTGGAGTCCTCTGGAGATGAGGGTTCGGCTGTGCTGCCACCTCCGGGTGTGCCAGCCTGTCGAGTCTGATCCAGAGTTGACAGCTATGCTTTCCCGGGCCGCCGCGAGTATCGGGCTTGTGTGGACATCTGCCATGTCCCGAGTGCTCAAGGCTGATGATTGGTTTTGGGGGTGGCGACCCCAATTCCTTTCTACCCGGACGTGCATGAAGAGGTCATGAGCTCGTGGGAGTCTCCTTTGACTTTTCGCGACTGCTCACTGGCCTCTTCTGCCTTCTCTGCCCTCGTACAGGCCGTGGCCAAGGGTACACTGGGGTTCCCCCGTGGAGTGTTCTGTGGCAACACATCTGTGTCCCCACAGCGCCTCCACCTGGCGTGGTGACACTAAGCACCCCTCCAATGCCTGTGGGTTTTTTGTCTTCTCCTGTGGCAAAGACCCCAGAGGGCGTGATGGAGTCAGAAGCATCTGAGGTTGCTTCGAGCCATCCGGGGATCCTGAATTGTGCAGCCGACGAGCTCTCTTGGTTTCAGCCTCTTCCTGGAGAATGGCGACTCCATTCCCAGTCGATTCAGCTGATTTGGGATCAGTTTGGCAATGCACAGATAGATCTGTTTGCCTCCCACGACTCGTCCCATTGCGACCTGTTTTACTCCCTGACCGAGGGCACGCTCGGCACGGATGCACTGGCGCACAGCTGGAGTGTTATGTGCATGTGTATTTTTCTTCTCTCTCTCTTTCTCTTTTCTTGTGTGTCTTTAATAGGATTAAGGGCTACCACCTGTGCTCGTTAACCCGTGAGTGTTGTCCGCGCACTGATTGGGGCGTGTCCTGAGGAGTCTGATATAAAGCAGCAGAGAGAGCGCTGAGGAAAGAGAGAGACATCGCGGCGTTTTGGGGTTGTTCTGCTCTCCAAGTCCAGACAAGTGAGCGCTGGTCGCGCTCTTTGGTGTGTGTGGTCACGTTGTGTCCTAACGTGACTCTTGAAGTTATTTTTCTTTTCATTTATGATAAGTTAAGAGTTTGTGGGTAATGTAGGGTGGAGGATACCCATAACTTTTCTCCTGTTTAATGGTTAGTTAGGGAGTGAGGGAAGTTATCTTTTGTTTTGTTTTGTTTTCTGTTTTGTATAGGTAAGTTAATGTTATTCCCCTTTTAGGTAGAGATTGTTTTGTTTTCTTTTGAATTGGGCCCTCCTCCCGAGGTAATACTTTTGTTTTGGATTTAGTTGTAATGTGTTCCTTTACTTTATGTTATTAATTTCTTCTCTAGCTTCGGCTAGAGTACAAAAATAAAAGGCAGACATGCCATTTCAAAGTGAACTTTGTTTGATTATTTGGTGAATCTGGGACTGGAGAGCTGGAGATCCTCAAAGTCTCTCCACTGTTTGTTCGTCGTTCCCTATTTTACCCCTAGACAAAAGGGGGAGACGTAACACTGGCCCAGGGGCTTCTGCAAGTATGCGTTTCCCCCAGTGAGCCTTCTTGCACAGACCCTGTGCAAGATCAGGGAGGACGAGGAGCAGGTCATTTTGGTTGCGCCTCATTGGCCCACCCGGACCTGGTTCTCCGAACTTGTACTCCTCGCGACAGCACCTCCCTGGCCAATTCCTCTGAGGAAGGACCTCCTTTCTCAGAGACGGGGCACCCTATGGCACCCTCGTCGCATCCAGGAGCCACACGTGGAGGTTCCAAAGATCGGGACTGCGGTGGTGGCTACCATCACTTCCGCTAGAGCATCATCCACGAGACATGCCTATGCGTGTGGAAGTGGAACCTCTTCGTCAACTGGTGCTCTTCTCACCGAGAAGACCCCAGAAAATGCTCGATCAGTGTCGTGCTTTCCTTCCTGCAAGATGGGTTGGAGCGAAGGCTGTCTCCCTCCACCCTGAAAGTGTACGTTGCCGCTATCGCCGCACATCACGACGCAGTTGAGGGTAAGTCCATGGGAAAGCACGACCTGATCATCAGGTGAGAGGAGAGAGGAGCGAGGAGACTGAATCCTCCTCGCCCTCCTCTCGTTCCCTCTTGGGACCTCTCAGTGGTTCTAACTGCCCTGCAGACTGCTCCCCTTGAGCCTCTGCAATCATTGGAGCTTAAGTTCCTGTCAGTTAAGACAGCGCTCCTGGTTGCATTGGCCTCCATTAAGAGGGTAGGGGATCTGCACGCATTTTCCGTTGACGAAGCATGCCTGGAATATGGGCCGGCCTTTTCTCACGTGATCCTGAGACCCCGGCCTGGATATGTGCCCAAGGTTCCCACCACTCCCTTTCGAGATCAGGTGGTGAACCTGCAAGTGCTGTCCCTGGAGGAGGCAGACCCAGCCTTGGCACTGCTCTGTCCTGTACGCGCCCTACGTGCTTACGTAGACAGGACGCAGTGTTTCAGGACCTCAGACCAGCTCTTTGTCTGTAATGGTGGGAAGCTGAAGGGAAAGGCTCTCTCCAAGCAAAGGCTGTCTCACTGGATAGTGGACGCCATTGCTTTGGCATACCAGCAGCAAAGTCGACAGTGCCCCCTTGGTGTGAAGGCACACTCCACCCGGAGTGTGGCTTCCTCTTGGCCTCGCTAACAGACATCTGCAGAGCTGCAGGCTGGGCGACACCCAACTCATTCCCGAGATTCTATAATCTCAGAGTGGAGCCAGTGTCCTCTCGTGTACTCGCTTCAACTAGCCGGTAACTGGACCCGCTCAGGTGTCTTCGCTTGCTCGCCATTCCACTCCACGGACTGGATACGTGCGACATTCTCCTCAGGTGAGCTTCCCCGCAAGCCCTGAGTTCCTCCAGCACTGTTGACGTCAACGCCAGAGTCTATGTCTGCGGCAGCTTTCGCGTAGGCTAGGTGCCTCCGTGTGCATGGTTCCCCTCTGGTGACCCCACATGTGTATTTCCACTGTAAGCCTCTCTGAGTATGTGTCTTTCCCTTGGCAAGCCACCTTGCCCCCCTAGGGTTGAAATATTCCACCCTGCGGGCTGGACACCCCAGTGTTTTTTCATATGCTTCCCTCCGGGTCATATGTGTATTCTTAAGTCCACCCCCTTCGGGCTGGCACTGATTGCATATTTCCACTGAGATATGCTTCCCAGTGGACCTTGGTATTCCTGTGTTAAAGGAGAACTCCGGCGCAAAATGAACCTCGGGTGTAATAACACAGGGGTTTTCAAACTTTTTATGTGTGTGGACCACTATTTGTAATCAAGAATTTTCGCGGACCACCTCATAATACACATAATAAAATATGTCTACACACAGTCCTACCTGAATTAATCCGCACCTTTAAATAGGCTTAACTATAACTGGTCATCACATCCTACAACAGGCTTGTTAAAAGAAAGTTTACAACGGCTGCCACATATTTAATTTATATATTTATTTATTTACTCAAGCGCCCGAGGGCATAATCAGATTCATTTGAACAACAGGCTTATTTCCATAGCAATGGAGTATGAAATCTATACAGTAATAAGAACACTTGGATATAGTCAACATTTCAAAACCTTTCGCGATTTTAGGGGATTATTAATCTTCAGAGTTTTACAAGAACCTGTTGCTATCCACCGATCCGTGTGGTGGTTCTAACGGTCACGGCCGAGCGCCACTAGCCTATTTTAGTAATCACACAATAACTTGACAATTTAATTAAAATTTTATATCAATATAGGCTTAGGCCTACATAATTTTTTTTTTTATGGGAATTTCCTGGTAAAATGAAGGTAAAAAAATATTCTTTTATATTTTATTTTGCCTTTCCACGGACCACCTGCAGTACCCTCACGGACCACTAGTGGTCCGCGGACCACAGTTTGAAAACCCCTGTAATAACACATTGGTACCGACTAAATCGTTCCCTGAGATTTGTTTTCATGATAATCGAATGTAAAGAGTTTTATCTCTAAAAACAGTTTAGCTTATAACGCTAGTATATGGGGCACAGAGTAAGCAAAAAGAGATCGCTAGTTAAAACCACTAACAAGGCTCAAATTAACCCCACACTAACACAGTAGCATAATGAGTGTCCTTACATGCAAACCGAGGCATTGAGAACTTTGTAAGTGTACAGACAGTTTAATAAGAAGATACTTTACAAAGACAGTCCACCTTGCGCATACAGACAGGAGCCATCTTGGAAAACAGTCTCGACCAGTCAAACCACGAACACAGAGATACGTGAGCTGAACTGTGACTTGGAATCTCATATGGTCAGTTGTTTCCGGAAGAAAGCACTGAGCGCATAAGAGAAGCACTGAACGCAACAGAGAAAATAAAAAAATAAATATAATTTATCTTATCTTCAATATCTACACGTACTGTTCGCTCACCTTCGTGGTTCGACTCGTCGAGACTGTTTTCCAAGATGGCTCCTGTGGGTATACGCTAACTGTACTGTCTGTTTAAAGTATCTTCTTATTAAACTGTCTGTACACTTACAAAGTTCTCAATGCTTCGGTTTGCATGTAAGGACCCTCATTATGCTACTGTGTTAGTGTGGGGTTAATTTGAGCCTTGTTAGTGGTTTTAACTAGCGATCTCTTTTTGCTTACTCTGTGCCCCATATACTAGCGTTATAAGCTAAACTGTTTTTAGAGATAAAACTCTTTACATTCGATTATCATGAAAACAAATCTCAGGGAACGATTTAGTCAGTACCAACGTGTCATTACACCCGAGGTTCATTTTGCGCCGGAGTTCTCCTTTAAGTAGGAGTCCTTTGTCCATGCTAGTCTCACGACAGGGATCTCAGACTTACGCAGGGCACTGGAAGACAGCCGAGTGGCGTGATTAGACTGGGAACCCCATTTCGTCGTCATTCGACGTAACTCGAAGTGACTACGAAAGGGAACGTCTCGGTTACGAATGTAACCCTCATTCCCTGAGTAGGGAACGGAGACGTTACGTCTCCCTGCCACCTCCGCTGTACCGCTGGAACAGCCTGAGTTCAGTCTCGGCTCCTCAGCGAAGAAACATATCTGCATGTTGCCAGCGTCCTTCCTTTTATACCCATGAGGTGGGGTGGAGTTACGCTATGCAAATTCTGCAGACCCATGGCATTTCTTTGCCATTGGCTCGTTTTATATTTCTCGAAGTTGATAGGCTTTCTAAGCAAAACCCCATTTCGTCATCATTCGACGTAACGTCTCTGTTCCCTACTCAGGGAACGAGGGTTACATTCGTAACCGAGACGTTCTATATACACAGGGATTTCAGGGAGTTTATCCTGTACATCCCAGAGCCATTTTAATTTGATAAAGATGAATTTACTCTTGCAGATGTGAATTATGAAGGAAAACATGTGAGAAAAATGGCAGAATGAAGTTGTGTTGGCAAGAGAACGTATGAATGTAATCTGACTACATACTTCTACCTGCAGTAAACAACAGATGAACTGATGACACATGTAATTATACAAAATGAGAATATTAAGGAAGAAAGAAGAAATAAAGACGTATGCGTAGCCTTCAGTATCTTGACTCTTTGGTCTTTACTAGATTAGATCTTCACTGCTTCAGTAAACCCTTACAAATAAAACCAAAAAAAACATGGTTATTGTAGTTTTTTGCCACACTAACCATAATATTTGTAGTAAAACTGTGGTTATTCAAATGATAATCAATGCCAAGAAAACATGGTTAGGCCTACTCCACTTTTACTATAATAAAACCAAGGTTAATTTTCTAATTAAGTACGTCACTGATTGCTTCACTAAGAACACTTCCTCCATTAACAGCTCAAAGACTAAAAGTGTCCACTGTAACTAAGTCTCCTTCATTTCTATGGCGCTTTTTACAGTATAGATTGTTTCAAAGCAGCTTTACAGTGATATCAGGAAAAATAATGCAACAAAGTTTGTTTCGGCTGTACAGCAGATCTAGAAGAAAGTCACTGTCTGGTTTAAGTAAGTTTTTGATTGATTCATTTCCCGTTGTAAAAATAATTTATTAACTTACATGACACCGTTTTCAACTGAAAACTGAAACCGTTTAATGCGTTCTGGCCGTTCAACTCCACCTGGACAGCTCTAAACTAGCAACAATGAACAAATCTTACCTTAGTGTTCTTAGACGTGCAGTTCAAATCCTTTACTAGCAGAAGCTGCGGATCCAGTTTACCGACCAGAGGAAACACTAGAGCAGAGTTTACTGACACACACAAGCTCAAACATGCAGGAATGAGGAAAACCTGTTCTGTGTGAAACCCCTGCACCTTTTTTTTTTTTAAATGTGTACAGCTAATTATAAATACTATAAACTAAAACCCACACCATAACCGGAGGTTATTTTTACATAGCATTTTTTTAATTGAAAATTATATTATTTACTTCATATATTAGTTACATGCATTTGGCAAATGATTTAATCCGAAGCCACTTACATTACAGTGATTCAAGGCCATAATTCAAACCCATGATACTGGTGTTTCTACTGTTAGAGCTTTGAGCGCAAATTTGTCCCCAAAGTATAGTTACATATTTGTGTATACCACTGTGTGTGATATGTGCAATAATTAACAGAATCGCAGTGTCCTGTAGAGGGCAGCATACACATACACTGTGTTAAAAGTGTTTTATTATTACACTGCCACAAGAGGGAGCCGTTCCCTTTCACTGTTTCTGCATACATGAACAAGCACGGTCTACATGTGTATATACATATAACAAGATACAAGTATGTGAAAGGAAACCCAGTCCACAGAAAAGCATTTGTTGAAAGTAAAAAAAAATCTCATTCTGAACTTTTTTAAGTCATTTATGTAAATAGATTACCATGACCAGATATATATGTCAAAGACACTCATTGGGTGATAAAAAACTACTTGCCACCAGTGTGTTACTGCCTGCTCATTTGCATAAAGTAACATGTTCATGTAAGATAGCCTATGTGGTATTTAAAATAAATCTCTGTGTCTGTGTGTATTTTTCCACGTGTTTGTGTTTGTGTTTATAAATGTCTTCAGAATAACAACACAATTCCAAGAAAAAACACGGTGTCCAACACACACCATCCTCCTCCACACCAGTGTGTGTGTGTGTGTGTGTGTGTGTGTGTGTGTGTGTGTGTGTGTGTGTGTGTGTGGTGTGTGTGTGTGTGGTGCGTGCGTGCGTGTGTGTGTGTGTGTCAGGGACAGAGCGGGATCTGCAGGTCAAAGGTCACGCTGGGACTGAAGCAGGACGTGGGAATGAGAGGCCGGAAGAGGAGGATGTTCCTCTCAATGTTTATATGTCCTGAAAAACAGCAGAAAGAAAGAAAATAACAGATGGAGGGATGTTCCCTTCACAACAAGAATTATTATTATACTGTGACAATGCATGTAAAGTGTTGAGAGTCTTTATCGTGAGCTGATCATGATTGAGAATATGTTGTAAGTTGAATACACTGGTCTGATGTGTGTTTTCTGTTGTGTGAATGAGCCAGAACGCATTAAGGGTTTTCTGTTAGAGCGGTGTCGTGTTAGCGGCCCATAAGTTAATAACTAATGATCTTTGCAACGGAAGTGAATCAATCAAAACTAACTTTATCTGGACAATAACTTTATTCTAGATCTGCTGTAAAGCCAAACAATCTCTGTTACTGTAATCTCCTATTATCACTGTAAAGCTGCTTTGAAACAATCTATATTGTTAAAAGAGTTATAAATGAAGGTGACTTGACTTGTGAATTATGAGGACTTTGATTGAATTATGCATAATGTAATATATTTACACACTAGAAGTTTAGAAGTTACTTTGCAATGAATGCATTTCATGTATGACCGCAGAACCGAACACAATCACATATTCCTGACAGAGAGAAATGTACCTGTTATTATTCAACTTCAACCATGGGCGTCAGTTTGGTTTGAAATGTGCTGGGGACAGAGACGCATTCGGAAGTGCATTTTCAAAAGTGCTGGGTACATGACACATTCATCTCTTTCGCGCAGGTCATGTTTTGAAAGACGATGTCCTGTAGCTTACTGATGTAAATAAATAAAAAAAGTATACAAAGATGTGATGATGTCCGACCAAAAATGTGATGGGTGGGGGGTTAACGTTAAATAGTACTTTGGGTTTAATTGGTCGTACAATGAGATCTAATATATGTTGTTAGTGTTAGTAGATCAGCCTGATGTACGTGTGTAAGTTACTGTTGGTCCAGTGGCAGAATTTTTGCCAAGCGTGTCGGAGGTTCTGGGTTCTAATCCGCACTCGTATAGTTTTTTTTCCCCTCATCAAAACCGGTAATGTTTATCAGTGGTTGTATATCAAGCAGGGACACGTTTGTTTGCATTTTGTTTTGCGATTTCACCAGAACGAATAGAGAATCTCCGCAACGGATTGAAGCGCGCGTCCGAGTGAAGACAATGTGGCGCGTGCGCAAGCCACAAGCCCACTACAGAACACTGTATCGCGCCACTGATCGCAGAGGCAACGAGCACATGATCACTTGATTAAAAAAACAACACTTTCAGCGCTAGATCGCCTCTTATTTAACAAACGAACGAAACGAATGCTCTGCTAGTTAAAGGTGGGGTATGTGATTTGGAAGACGACCGGCAGATTTTGAAAATACACAACTCAAATGGTCCTACCTTCTTTCCTCCAACGCTGTCTCTGATTAGCGCGAGGGGGATGGGGGGAGGGGGGTATGGTACGACCGTTTGATTGACGAACTTACTGTCCAATGATTCTAGGTGGTCTTGGAAATGATTGGCTGGAGTTTTTCTAGTCCTGCCCGTTCCACAGATGATTAAATTGTTTAATTTTTATTTCAGTGCTTCTAACTCAGTGGCTGTAAGTGGGTTAGGAATAGGATTTCAAGTGATTTTGAAAAAATGGACAAAAAAGAGAATCACATACCCCACCTTTAACTGGAGATGTTTTACTTGTATTGGTACATACCGCGAGATGTTTCAAAAGTGGTGGGGACAAAATCGACCCTGGCAAAAAGTGGTGGGGACATGTCCCACCCGTCCCCACCGTAAATGACGCCTATGACTTCAACATACTCTAAATCTGCTTTATGTCAATTCCAGCGTTATGGACGTGACATTTGCAGTCAAAACATAAAATATAAATTCTCAGAAAATGCATTTAATACCAAGATATTTAAATGTCTGTTCATATGTCCATACTACATTAATAAAGGAGTCCAGACAATAGTAAAATATCAGCCTACACATGCGTTTTATATTTAATATGAGGGAAATACACGTGCGTTACGGACGTGACAAAAAAAGACCTGAGTTTGTGGGAGAGAACATACTTTGTAGAAATTCTGCGAATTAAAATGCACAAGCCAAAAATAAATAATACCAACCGAAGAGATGAGTGTTGGCTCTCTATAGAACATACATTATTTATTTTATTTTACTTTTCATTTTTTCATTTATGAGGAAAAAACGTTGTTACGGACGTGACGTATTTTCGTTATGGACGTGACAGTTCCGAAATCGACACTTGACAGACGCTGAAAAATCAGAGAAAATGCTTGAACAGAGACCTATTTGTGTGTCTCTGTTGGGTATTTAAAACAACAAACATCTGAGACATCTGATACATCAGTAAGGTAAGGCTGCACAATTTATCAAATTTAAACTGAAATCACTGTGTTAGATTAACCTCCGTTCACGCATATCTGTCATGCTGCTAAAATGCAGCGTGGGCAAAACTCAATTCGGGCATGATATTGCTTTATAATGTGGTGTTAACTATAGACCCCGAAAGATACGGAATTGCTAAGATACATCAGCAGCTATTTTGTTTTTTTATCATATCGATATTCTCCGGAGTCGAGATCGCCGGTTTCCCCTCAAGACAGGGTTTCCGTTGGTAGGTAATTACCGGGAATTTTTTATTTATTTTTTTACCTAGACCCACACATTTTGTGGATATTCAATTTATCCTGTTAAAATGTTTTTGTTTTTTTTTTGCTCAGTCTGAACATGTTGAAAAATGATTATTAGGGCTAAATCAAACAACAATATTGTTGGTCAGACATGATGTTGGCCACTTAATTAAGTTTTGTTTTGTAGAAAACCTTTCTTTAAAGTGAATTTCGTTTTGTATAAATTGTGTCTTCATTTTAATATTTTTTTCATCAACCAATTGCCTGGATTTAAAAAAATAAGAAGCAAATAGACAATATAATCATAACATAACGCGGGCGTGGTCCCTTGCATTGCACGTGAACTGGAGCTCATCTCATCATAAATTAACCGAAACTCAGCGTATGCCTCACAGACATGAGAAATATATCTATATAGAAGGCTTGAAATGTCTTTAAACGAAACAATTACAAACGAAAAGAAATAGGATAGGCCTACTCTCGGATTATGTAATCCATTACATGCATTTCTCTCTATAGGCGCGTTCACGGAGATGGTGATAGTCAATTTCATCTGTTTTTTTGTCTATTTGACAGTTAGGCTAATAAACATGTTGCATTCTATACCGCCTGATTATGTCATTTTTTTAATTTAGTACATAGCCTGCCTCCCACACACACGCACACAGACCCACACACGCACGCACACACACACACACAGATAGAGAGGCGCGAGCGCTCTGGAGGGAGTCTGTCGCGCGCTCTACAAGCATGTGAATGCGCAATCGTGCTTCAAAATAGCCACATTATTGCAATATTAGCCAATGCATTAAGAATATAGAAATGTTGTTGTCTTAAGTCAAAATCACAATGACTAGCCTACTTCATTTCAGTAGGCCCGATGTATGTGTTTGCCAAGTTTATTATGGTTTGGATGTCAAGAGGATTAAGACGATCTGTGTGAAGAGACGTCCAAACACGGTGAGCATGAAGTGAATATGTATAGTATTTTCATTTATTGTTTACTGTGAACATAAATAATTACCTTTTTTTTTACTACAGGTCAACAACAACTGAATATCACTGAACATTCTGTTGCAACAAAAACAGAAAAGGTAAGCATACAGTATTGATCCCTTATGAACATGAATCATTATAAATTTAAGATAATAAAATAAATAATTTAATTAATTGCAGACAGAATCTAAACTTTTTACATCTCATTAAATATTGTAAAGATGTTGAAATTATGTAATTTAAAATCAGTTAAAAGATCAATCAAGGGAAAACAACAAACAATGAAAAATATGTCCCAAACGAGGACAAATGTGATTAATAAGATGACTTTTCTTCTTTTCCTATTCTGCAAAGACTGCCTCTGCAAAGTGATACCTCCCTCTGTTGTCTATTTTTGGGTTGAAAGTCTCAATCACTTGGTCAGGTGTCACCCAAGACTTATCTTCCATCACGGGTAAGATGTAGACTAATCCAGCAGTGTCATTTCTTCTTAAAAACCTTATTTCCAGTGCCACCTGGTCTTGGTTATTAACAAGTCCGACAAACTGTCTGACAGATTTGTTTGCCCTGAATTGGACCAAGACACAGTCTCCAGTTTTGATGTTTCTTGCAGCTGCTGGGTGGAGCTCAGAGGACTGGTGTGCGGGACTTTCAGCAGATGTAATTTCTGACAGCAGAAATCTATGGGCACTTGACTGTTCTGCCTCTGAGTATATTTTGTGACGCACTTCTCCCCAGGTGACTGGCTCAAAATGATGGATTGACTGAGTGCCTGAAAGAGCTGTGGTAATGGCCCATCTATCAGCCAGCCTATGATGCTCTGTAAAATCTGAGATTTCGGTGGATGTAATCAGTTTGATTTTAATGTTTGGGCAACTCTTCCTTGCAGAATCCACAAATGAAGCAGCATCTGTCACAAGGATAGCCTGTCTGCTGAGGACATCAGTGTTAACAGCACGCTTCACTGTTGCTCCCACACCATCCACTGCACCTTTGCCGTGGCTTGTGGCAAAGAAGTGCCACTGTACATTTAAAGTTGGAAACAACTCCTTGAAGGTGGTTGACATGAAACACCAGATGAATCTGTTTTTAAACTGAGAGGCAGCTCCATCGCTAAAAATGTGCATCACTCTCATTGCAGGATGTTTCTCTCGAATGTCCAGCACAATCTTGGTGAGGAACGTTGCCACAGACCTCTTGTCATGGTCCAAGCTGTCACTCACTATGGCATATGACTCTGGTTCTCCGTCAGACCACAGAACAGAGGGAAACACTGTGACCTGTTTCTGATGCCAGTATGCTGACTGGATCTCATCTTGGTAAGCAGTCGTGTAGTTCTCTGCAAAATCTACCTGCAGCACTACAGTTTCCTTGTCTGTTTTCGACTGCATTCTTTTGGCCTGGAAAAATGTGCTTTGCTTTCTCTTCACAAAACAGTGATGCAGAAATTGTGTAGCTGCTGTCTTCAGAAGATCTAGGACATCACCTAATGTGCCACTCTTCTGGACCTTACTCGGCAGCCCTCCTGTTGCTTCCCATGTGTACCAGGTCACCTTAATGTGTTTGTCTTCCTCTGGGATGTTACTAAGAACACTGATTTCCAACAGCTTTCCACTCCTGCATTCAGCACACTGGCCTAACATGCAGTGAGGACTGTCTGGATTGCAGGCCACAGCTTTAATGAAATCCTGTGTGCTCTGGAATGCTTGCCTTGGGATGACACGTTGCACACAGTCCAGGGCTAATTTAAGATTCTCATGATAACGGCACAGACAAACATTTCTTGGAGTATCTGAACACCGGAGTACATGAGATGGTCGAAGCTCAGCAAATTTAGATTTCCCAATTATAAACTCCGGATATTCACTCTTGAAGCCACGGTAGGCCTCTAGAATAGACATTGTTAAATGTCGTTTCTGGATTTTCTTTTTTACTCCTCCCTCTCTGACTGTGAGCACGTCCCTCATCCCCGGTGCTTGCCTTGAGATGTCATCTCTCTCATAAAACTCCTTGACTTCATCATATGTAGTAGTTGTGGTATTATTCTTTTTCTTTTTCTCTTCAAGAAGGCACAGTGATGTTGCGATTTTTTTTATAACTATACATTTTTTTCGAGGGCTGCTAGGTAAAGCTCGGAGTGCTCGTTTAACAGCCTTGCCTAGTGACTGTTTTGTTTTATAAGGTGAATTTTGTGGGGACTCCAGAGAAGCAGGAACCTCTGTCTTCTTCAGAAAACGCCTTTTCCTCTTTCTTTGTCTCGCAAGCTCCCTAAATGTTTCTGCCTCTTGTTTTGATTGTTTTTCTTTCTTTCTTAGTCTTCCTGCTTTTTTCCTTATCCTTTCCTTTTCCTTGAAATTTTCATCATTCCTCTTTTTCTCTCTGAATGTACATTGTCTTTCAGTATTAGTTTTTGCCATTGCGCTGTAGGAAGGGATGTGTATATTATAAACACATTTTATTGTTGTTTCTTTATTTGTTATTGTATTTATTTGTTATTATTGGTTGTTGTATTAGTTACTGTTATTCACATTGATATGTTGTAATAAAAAATAGTTAAAAGCTGACTAAGCTGATTTTTTCATTAGCCATTCCATGGCCAGTGTGTTCGATATATAGATTTGTAATTTAAACACTTTTCTCTAAATTAAAATGTACATAGATATCAAATTACTTACCAATTACTGATGTTGTCCAGAAATCGCAGATCTACAAATCACCACAGAGGGGGCGCGGGAAAGAAAGTGAGTAAAGGCGCGTCTCATATTTCTCTCGCTCTCGCTCTCAGAGACTGTAATAATGCTTAACATTATGGTACTGGTATTAATTTATTTCTAAAATGTTCTGATGTACAGTAATAGGGATCAATTTAATATATATGCGGGGTTTTTTTAACAGTAACAACACGTTGAACATGTTGAAAGACCGGGGTGGGTTTAAATAAGATTGATTTCTTCCCACTCCATTTCAATCATATAGATAGATTTATGTTGTAAAGTTGATGAATTTATCTTTTCGTATTGATTTAATCAGAATGCTTCTTGATTTCCTTTGTTATGTGTCATTATATTGCTCGAAATAAATAAATTCATTCATTCATTCAACAAATATGCGCTGGTCAAATCATGCATGATTTAATATGAAGCGTCCGTAACGGTCACGTCCGTAACGCATAATTAGGTTGTTTAGAGCAAATAAGTGAGATGAATTGTCAATCATAACTAGAATGGACATATTTTGGCTTTGTACATAAATTTTCAAATTAATTGTAATAATAATTATTATACAATATAAACTTATTCTTTAAATCGTTACGGACGTGACACAGCACTGAAGCGTCGTGACTTCCTAAATATAGCCTTTAATAAATTTAAAGGGCAATGCAGTTATAACAAAGTGGGTGTATTTATATCTCAGTCATGCTCCCATCTTTCTGCAAAATGCTTACTGTCAACATAAAGTATACAAAAATGAGTCTTTGACCCCTCTTTTTAAAGCATGAAATATGTTTGTTTGAAAAAGCAATTTTAGCAATCTGTGCACACCTTATCTGAGGTGAATAAACACAGAAATTTCCTTAAAATTTACATGACCGCACATCAATACAATAAAATACAGACCCAAATGGACACCTTAGAAAGGGTTTTGATATTTTGATAATAACTTAATTTTTTCATGGCAAGGTTGACATTTGCATGGAATCGCCCTTTAGTGAAAGAAAAGCTCCTGCAGTCTGACTGTAAACACAGTTTATTATTATTATTATTTAAATATAATAAGCAAGCAAAGCCATTCCACAGGGTAAATCCGCTCATAAATAACCCGCCACATGTGTTGTGATTGGCTGCGCGGAGTAAAGAGACCGCACTGCCGTCTCTGATTGGCCCGAACTTGCATACGCAAATGAGGGAGGCGTGTCTGTTGTGTCTGTAGTCCCGCCTCGTTTCCTCTCGCAGTCGATTAACGTTACACTGAATGAACGGCTCTGGGTCTGTAAGAAACCCAGAAGAAAACAGAGGATATGGACTATGATGGTTTTTGAAGCAAAACAGGTATGTTTCTGTGTTGTTTTGTAAGATTGTGGTTAATTAATGGGAGTAGTATTTTTGAACCGGTCATATGCGAGCGCAGGATCATGAACATGAACGCGCAAATACGAGTTATCAATCGCGCCACAAGAGTTTTAAAAGCTTTTAAACTGCGACCGTTAAACCGTCAGACGCACAAACTCTCCGTCAGCGCGACCGTGTGAAGATAAAGACAAACATCTCACAGAAACGCGATGTTTGGGGACTGTCACGGCTGTTTTAGGGGGAAACGGTGAAGATGTTGGAGTGTAAATGTGGTAATCCTTTGCTCTCTGAGGGGATTTGGGCTTTAAAGCTCATGTCTGACCATCTGCCCTCAGAAAACTGCCAAAACAGCCTTAAATTAGCCAGATACCGCCAGTCCGGAGAAAACGTCTGAAAAGTGAGTATTTTATGAAATTACATAAACAATGCAGTCAGCTGGACCAGGGCGGTCTTCAGGCATATACAATTATTATTCTGTATATTAAAAACAGGTTTCAGAGAATATTAGTGGTTTTGATTTAAGAGAAAACTTTTTCTGGTAATAAACGCGCATGCGATTTAATATATCTGACTTTTCCCTAATTAATAACTATAAATAGCCATCTAAATACATTATATGTCATCAGTTGTCACTGATGTGTGTGTGTGTGTGTGTGTGTATAGTATACACTTACACACACACACACACATTGGATATATAAAATATTAAACGTACATCTAAATCTTAAATATTGCTGAGAGACTCCAGAGACACAATGAGGTCATTATAACACATTGTGTTATTATTAATCAGTATTTTGACTCTCTTCTGAATGTTTCTATCTCTTTTCTCCTTCATATGTTGGCCTCTCTCTATGGAAGCTTGTTTCTGCCACAGAATAAAACATTTTTAAAAATAATCATGACTTTTTTATCTCACAATTGCAAGTTTAGGCTACATCTCGCAATTCTGAGAAACTTTAATGTCAGAATTGCATGATATAAAGTCGCAATTGCGTGTTATAAAGTCAGAATTGCAAAATATAAAGTCACAATTGTGTTATAAAGTCACAATTGTGAGATATAAACACACAATTGCGAGAAATAAGACATTTTCTCGCAATTGCGAGTTTATATCTCACAATTCTGACTTTTCTCTGAGAAATAAAAGAAAAAAGTCAGAATTTCGAGTTTATTTCTCGCAATTGTGAGTTTATATCTTACAATTCTGACTTTATTTCTCGCAATTGTGAGTTTATATCTTACAATTCTGACTTTATTTCTGACTTTTATATCACGCAATTCTGAGATAAAGTCTTTTTATTTTATTTTTTTATTAAAATTGGTTTTTTATTTTTTATTTTTTATTCTGTGGCGAAAACAAGCTTCCATATCTCTGTCTTGCTCTTATGTATGCTCTCTCTCTCTCTCTCTCTCTCTCTCTCTCTCCTCTCTCTCTCTCTCTCTCTCTCTCTCTCTCTCTCTCTCTCTCTCTCTCTCTCCCTCTCCCTCTCCTCCTCTCTCTCTCTCTCTCCCTCTCCCTCTCCCTCTCCCTCTCTCCCTCTCCCTCTCCCCCTCTCCCTCTCCCTCTCCCTCTCTCTCTCTCCCTCCCTCTCTCCTCTCCCTCTCCCTCTCTCTCTCTCTCTCTCTCTCCCCTCTCCTCTCCTCTCCCTCTCCCTCTCCCTCTCTCTCCTCTCTCTCTCTCTCTCTCTCTCTCCTCTCTCCTCTCTCATCTCTCTCTCTCTCTCTCTCTCTCTCTCTCTCTCTCCCTCTCTCTCTCCCTCCCTCTCTCTGCCCACTCTAGCATTCCTGGAACACTTGTAGAGTTTCTGTTGGGTTCTCTGATCTCGGCACAGAACCGACGGGTCGGACAGAAACTCCCCCTGAATTCCTCAGCATGAAGGTCAGGAGGGAGAAAGCTGGGGTCCGAGTGCTCCTAACGAGCATTATAGTTTATCCCTAACCCTCACCCTAAATAACCCTGACCGTAACTAACCCGAACACTAGAGCTAAAGCCACACTTTTCCCAGAAATGAACAATCTGTCATCATTTACTCGCCCTCAAGTTGTTCTAAACCTTTATAACTTTCATTCTTCTGCTAAAACAGCAAACACACACTAAATAAGTTCTAGTAAACAAACGGTATTGATTACCAACCCGCTTCCATTTTCCATTTTATGAAATTTGTTTGTTTTTCTGTACGTTAGAAGTGTTCTGTTTAATTTAAATAATGTAAAAAAAAGAAAGGCTTTATACCATGATTTACAAAAGACACCCACTAAAATGTCATTCAGTGTCACAATAGTTTATAAACAAAAAGTCTTTACATTAAAATGCTTTATTTAAGGCTCACAGTCCCAACTTTACCAATATCCTCCAAATCATTTTTTTACCCATTTGTCAGCAAGACGTTGTTGTTAAAAATATTGCCCATATAAAGTATATGGATCCCAAATTCTTTATTATATGAAAAATTCTCCTTCTCTGTTTAGTGCAAGAAAGTAAGTCATACGAGTTTGAAATAATGTGAGGGTGAGTAAATGAAAATAATGTATTTATTCATTTAACAATAATATTAAATATCCCTTAAAGTCCCACTCCGATCATATTTTGAGCTATTTTTTAAACATTCCCAGTGGTCTTTAAATTATGATTATGCCATTTTTAGCCAAAATCTCTAAACCTGTGCCGTTTTCTGGGACTTTGCTTCAGCAGAGCGCCAGTAGCTCATTAGCAATTCGCCTCTGCGTTGTGGGCGGAGCCGTTGGCACGGAGACAAACAGCAAACAGACGGGACCGTTGAACTAACGTTTAGCTCCCGGCAGAAAAAAAATAAACTTACCGGTAAAGACACAGGCTGTCCAGTTGATGGTGTCTTGTTGGAAGGCACTGCATCTGGCTTCAATAATAATTTACTGACGAAGCCCATTTTTTTCTCCTGCCAGTTGGTGAAACAGTCTTCTGTGAAGTGCTGACCGCAAACCGATGTGTGGTTTTTAACATTGCCGTGACCAAGGAACGTAATCCATCTATCTCTCACAGCAACATGTTTTGGTAAAGCATGAAAGCTAATACCACTATCTCTCTCCTCTTAGCATTGCAACCCGCTACCGCACATTGTGTTGATCCGCCATCGTCTTCTCATAACCTGACGCGCGCGGGCGGGGAGGAGGGGAGTATGAGCTTGTGGCCCCGCCCAGTGGAGTTACTACGTCACAACTCCAGTCTATTTTAAACGGCATTTTAGCGTCTGCTACTGATTCACAGCCATTTGAATGTAGAAATACTCAGAAATACAACTTTGAACTTATTTTTCTCAAGATATGTCCTCTAACATCAGAAAAATTACACAAGAACATGTTAACACCTAGAAAAACATTATTTTCATCGGAGTGGGTCTTTAAAGGTGGGGTAGGTGGGATTTATCTAAAAAACTTTTTCCCAAATTTGTTTAAACTGTCTTTATATACCAGTACATAATTAAAATATAAGTACTCTGAAAATGGAATAAGTAGCTGTGTTTATTGCAGCACTGAGAGGACTACAGACACTCGATTTTTATACATTCTTTTTCAGAGTACTTACATTTTAATTATGTATTGGTATATAAAGACAGTTTAAACAAATTTGGGGAAAAGTTTTTTAGAAAAATTCCGCCTACATTGTCCTTTAAGACAATGCATTTATAAAAGAATGTCAATTATTAACTTTGCAAAGAATCTTTAAAATACAGCACTTTGGGACCATTAATAATTAACACGTTTTTATGTTTAAAAACTCAATATGCAGGGCAGTGGATTGAAGACAACTTTTGAGACACTTTTATACTTTGGGAACTTATTTTAACTTAATCGCTGTGTTTTCGAATGCTGTAATGCGTGAGAAGCTGCAAAAGATGCAGCGGTTAATCACGTTAATCTAGTGCATATTTACACAAGAAACTATGATAAAGCTGCGCAGTGAATGCAAACAGAGGTTCTGTGCACGTTTTGGCATTTAAAAATGCGAGATGCAGCGCAGTGAAATAGGGAAAAAACGATGTCTAGAAACACATTATTAATTTGTGACCTGCCTATGAATTTAACACAATGTCATGTGCGAGACGCTGCAGAAGACATGTGACCCGTGACACCGGTCAAACACATCCATCTAGTGCATGTTTACATATGAAAAAGCATAAAAAAGCTGCGCAGTGGAATGCAAAAACACGTTCTGTGTCAACAGCCTCTTATTGCACAGCATGTTTACACAGACCAACAGTGAAATACAGCGCTGGTGATGGACGAGCAACACGACTGGTGTGTTCGTGAGGAGCTGGACTCGGGCTGGATGTGTGTGTGTCCGTGAGGAACTGGACTCGGCTGGGTGGTGTGTGTGTCCGTGAGGAGCTGGACTCGGGCTGGATGGTGTGTGTCCGTGAGGAGCTGGACTCGGGCTGGATGGTGTGTGTCCGTGAGGAACTGGACTCGGGCTGGGTGGTGTGTGTCCGAGAGGAACTGGACTCGGGCTGGGTGGTGTGTGTTCGTGAGGAACTGGACTCGGCTGGGTGGTGTGTGTGTCCGTGAGGAACTGGACTCGGGCTGGGTGGTGTGTGTCCGTGAGGAACTGGACTCGGCTGGGTGGTGTGTGTCCGTGAGGAGCTGGACTCGGGCTGGATGGTGTGTGTCCGTGAGGAGCTGGACTCGGGCTGGGTGGTGTGTGTGTCCGTGAGGAACTGGACTCGGCTGGGTGGTGTGTGTCCGTGAGGAGCTGGACTCGGGCTGGATGGTGTGTGTCCGTGAGGAGCTGGACTCGGGCTGGGTGGTGTGTGTGTCCGTGAGGAACTGGACTCGGCTGGGTGGTGTGTGTCCGTGAGGAGCTGGACTCGGGCTGGGTGGTGTGTGTTCGTGAGGAACTGGACTCGGCTGGGTGGTGTGTGTGTCCGTGAGAAACTGGACTCGGGCTGGGTGGTGTGTGTTCGTGAGGAACTGGACTCAGGCTGGGTGGTGTGTGTCCGAGAGGAACTGGACTCGGCTGGGTGGTGTGTGTTCGTGAGGAACTGGACTCGGCTGGGTGGTGTGTGTGTCCGTGAGGAGCTGGACTCGGGCTGGGTGGTGTGTGTCCGTAGAGGAGCTGGACTCGGGCTGGATGGTGTGTGTCCGTGAGGAACTGGACTCGGGCTGGGTGGTGTGTGTGTCCGTGAGGAACTGGACTCGGGCTGGGTGGTGTGTGTCCGTGAGGAGCTGGACTCGGGCTGGATGGTGTGTGTCCGTGAGGAACTGGACTCGGGCTGGGTGGTGTGTGTGTCCGTGAGGAACTGGACTCGGGCTGGGTGGTGTGTGTCCGTGAGGAGCTGGACTCGGGCTGGATGGTGTGTGTCCGTGAGGAACTGGACTCGGGCTGGGTGGTGTGTGTGTCCGTGAGGAGCTGGACTCGGGCTGGGTGGTGTGTGTCCGTGAGGAGCTGGACTCGGGCTGGATGGTGTGTGTCCGTGAGGAACTGGACTCGGGCTGGGTGGTGTGTGTCCGTGAGGAGCTGGACTCGGGCTGGATGGTGTGTGTCCGTGAGGAACTGGACTCGGGCTGGATGGTGTGTGTGTCCGTGAGGAACTGGACTCGGGCTGGGTGGTGTGTTGTCCGTGAGGACTGGACTCGGGCTGGATGGTGTGTGTCCGTGAGGAACTGGACTCGGGCTGGGTGGTGTGTGTCCGTGAGGAGGACTCGGTGGATGGTGCGTGCCCGGTTTCGGGGCTGGATGGTGGTGGTGTGTTCGTGAGGAACTGGACTCGGCTGGGTGGTGTGTGTGTCCGTGAGGAGCTGGACTCGGGCTGGGTGGTGTGTGTCCGTGAGGAGCTGGACTCGGGCTGGGTGGTGTGTGTTCGTGAGGAACTGGACTCGGGCTGGGTGGTGTGTGTGTCCGTGAGGAGCTGGACTCGGGCTGGGTGGTGTGTGTTCGTGAGGAACTGGACTCGGGCTGGTGGTGTGTGTCCGTGAGGAGCTGGACTCGGGCTGGATGGTGTGTGTCCGTGAGGAACTGGACTCGGGCTGGATGTGTGTGTGTCCGTGAGGAGCTGGACTCGGGCTGGGTGGTGTGTGTCCGTGAGGAACTGGACTCGGCTGGGTGGTGTGTGTCCGTGAGGAACTGGACTCGGCTGGGTGGTGTGTGTCCGAGAGTGGCTGTACTAGTTGAAAGAGAAGGAAACGAGAGAGACGCTTCTGAGATCTTGAGGGAAGCAAAACAGCTGCTTTATGTCAAAGGTGCCGAGTATTTTTACTGAGAGCGTGAGAGCCGTCAGAGAGAGAGAGACGTTACACACACACACTCACACACACACACACACACACACACACACACACAGTTCTCAGAAAAGTGTTTACTCTCTCTGACTTAATGCTGCATGATGTGTCTGTGATCTACGTACATGCGCATTTACATATTTGACCAAATTAATTTCTTTAACAAATTTCATCTATGGATGCATAAACATTCGCTTACGTTAGCAAGAAATTAATTCAGTGTAAGTCTGTCTGTGTGTAGTTGCGATGTTTCACATGATTTCAGACAGTCTGAAAGAGTTTAAACAGCTGAACTGCTACTAAAGCCGTATGCGGACAGTAATCGTTGCTCATGGGTCGTACGGTATTTTCATCATTTACAGGGGCTAATCTGGGATTTTATTGTCGTCTGAATCCAGAATGTCAGTGTTCACCACCCGCGTGATAATCCCGACTGAATTACCTGTTTTTTGACAGACACCGAGATCGTGAGGTGATTTAATTGCCGTCTGAATCCACATCTCTGACTTTACAAGAAAAGATCACTTCAAAATTCAATGTTTCAATCCTTTTTGACCACTGCCGAGCACCGTACAATAACTGTTGCGCTTCGCAACTTATTAGTTTGCATTTCAAACATCTAGCCTACACTTGTATTTCTGAAATGCTGGAAAGTATTTACAAGAACAATATTTCATCAGCTCACAAAAGAGAACGAGAAGAAAAGCACATAAACATGTGAAATGGGCCGTTATTGTGGCAGCAATTATATACATAAACGAAAATAAACCAAGCAGATGTGTGTTTACCTCATGTAAATAAGAGGCTGTATTAACTTATTTTTGCTAATTTTCACATTTTTAAAATGACACCAATCATTTTGAGATAAAATACAATACAGCTAATTATTTTATCTATAGTGCGTTGCGTATATCTTCTTATTTTTAAACAGGATATTTAAATAATCAAATAATAAATGAATTAACTCTTATTATTCCAAGCATATGATATTTTATTTACAGCAGACAATCGTGACGGATCATGTCAAGTCACCTTTATTTATAGCGCTTTTTACAATACAAATTGTTTCAAAGCAGCTTTACAGAGATAACAGGAAAATAATGTTGTAATAGTATTGTTAAATTCGAAATGAAATGTTAAATGTCCCCAACTAAGCAAGCCAAAAGCCAATGGCGACAAAGGCGAAGAGAGGCGAAAAAGGCAACAGTGGCAAGGAACCAAAACTCCATCAGGTGACAGAATGGAGAAAAAAACCTTGGGAGAACCCAGGCTCAGTCAGGGGGCCAGTCCTCCTTTGGCCAACGAACGAACAGTGTATGATTATGATTTAGGCAGCATAATAGGTCAAAAGTCAGATGGGATCAGAACTTTCACGATATTTATCCAGTTCATCTGGTTGGGGTCGGAGTCATCACACCGGTGTGGAAACGAGCCTTCCGTGTTGGTGAGGCTGGCACTTTAGGGAAGCGTTGTCGTGTCCAGGTGATGGTCCTTCCTCAGATCTCGATATGGCCTGGATCCGGTGGTTTGCGGTAAACCTCGGGATAAACAGAGAGACTAATATTAGCGTAGACGCCATCCTTCTTATGATGTACAGAGTACATCAGGAATTATGGGAAGTGTTCCCGGTTCCGGCTGATCTAAACTATGCAGCCTAACATTGAATTATAGAAATCTATAATGTATTATGTGTATGCTAAGCCAAAGAGATGTGTTTTTAGTCTAGATTTAAACTGACAGACTGTATCTGCTTCCCGGACCATGTTAGGAAGATTGTTCCAAAGTTTTGGTGCTAAAAAAGAAAAGGATCTACCGCCAGCAGTTGATTTTGATATTCTAGGTATTATCAACTTGCCAGAATTTTGAGATCGCAATAGACGTGAAGGACTATAATGCGTTAAGAGCTCGCTCAAGTACTGGGGAGCTAAACCATTTAGTGCTTTGTAAGTAATCAGCAATATTTTAAAATTTATACGATGTTTAATAGGCAGCCAATGCAGTGTTGACAGAATCGGGCTAATATGGTCATACTTCCTGGTTCTGGTAAGAACTCTAGCTGCTGCGTTTTGAACTAGCTGTAGTTTGTTTATTAAGCGTGCAGGGCAACCACCCAGTGTGATCAGGATCTTCAAACTCGCTCCGTCCGAGTGCATGAGTTTATCACTGAGGTGCCGTGCTAATGCTAATGTATTTACAGACGTCCACATGAGAAACAGTTAGCGTGCGGATAGGGCTTTAGACAGTAATGACTTTGCAAAATGCATTTAAGATGTGATGTGTGTTCAAATGATTTTAGACGAAATTGTGTTGCAATTTCATAGCGACTGTCGACGAGGACAAGATCCTTTTTAATGTCCGTGCAACGAAACCCGGTGTATTTCAGATAGTGTTGCACGGTGCACCGATACTTCAAAAGTATCGCGATTCTCGGAAATTAAAAATGTCACGATTCCTAAATTTGTTAGTATAGATACTTTTAAGAATGACCGCGTTCCAGATTTGTAAGAGACGTATTTCATGTTGGTGTGTGCAACGCACGCTTCCGGTGCCTCCCTATGGACGTCTGTGTTTTTTCTCCTCATGCGCGTGTGACAGTGCGCATGAACTGAACGAACAGAGAGAGAGAAAGCCCCGGTCGGTCGCGCGCGCGCACTCTCTCTCTCTGCGAGCCAGGCGAAATTATAAACAAGGCTTCACCGTCTCAAAACGATGGTAAGGTCGGAAGACTAAAGTTTCATGTGGAGCATTCAGAGATTTTTCTTTCCTGAACTACCGCTGGGTGTGAATTGTGCTAAAATACGTTGCCTTATCTTCTCTGAAAAGCGTTCCGCACATTCAGCTGACATAAACCACACTTTAAATAAACGGGAAAAAAGCTATCCAGTGATGAAATGTTTTCTGTGATGACACACATCTTGTGGGATGTCCTAACCGCCGGGATAATCACACAACGCGCACACGTCCGATTCGCGAACTAATGACTAATTTGAACCGATTCGTTTTAATGAATGGTTAAAACAACTGATCTTTCCAACACTGAACTCACGAGACGTCTGAATCGGTGTATAACTAATCGGTAACACTTTGCAATAAGGTTTCATTTATTACATAAATTACATAAAAAGTACAGTTTGCTTACTCAAGTGTAAGCTTTAAAACAAATAAAACCACTTGTTTTTTTCCCTCCGAAAAAGCATATGACTACTTTTTTCCACACAGTGCTATCAGGAATCGATAAGAGAATCGTTAAAGAATCGGATCGATAAGCAGAATCGTCAGTGGCATTGATATTGATAAAATCTTATCAATTCCCATCCCTAATTACCGTTAAATCTTATGTTTCTTATGATAACTGAGATAATGCTGCTAATCTTTTTTTTTATTTTACCTTGAATGTCATTGCTAATTTTTTTTTACTATTTTGATATTTCATATTTTGTTCAAATGTTTAATATATCTGCTGTTCATATGTTCATTTATTAGTGTGTTATATGATTAGAATGTTGTCCCGGTTTTAAAATAAAGCACAGCAATGATATTTGAGAGTGTTTCTCCCTTTTCAGGAAAAGTATCGAAAAAGTATCGAAATCGCAATTCTTGACTTGGTATCGGTATCGAAACAATAATTTTGGTATCGTGACAACACTAATTTCAGAGAGTGCTGGGAAATGTAGTCGCTATATTTGCTGCTCAAGCCTGTTATCAGGTCATGCATTCCCTGGGAATCAAACCCATGACCTTGACGTTGCTAGCGCCACGCTCTACTACGCTCTAAAGCGGTTCTTTAATGACAGTAAAACATGAACAAACTAAAGGCACAAGCAGCATCACCTTCATGAGGATCAGAGCAGAGAACGTCTCCAGCCGCTCCGACTGAGGTGTTCCTGGAGAACAGCCGGACAGAAGAACATTCCTGAAGTGTTTACTGGATCTCAGAGTCCTGGAGAGTCTCATACCCCAGACGAGAGTGTGTGGATCTGTGTTCTGGCGTCTCTAAACACGACAACACGCGCCGCTCATCTGTGGGTTCAAGAGCAGGAGTGTGTTATTATAGATTCACACTGAGTGTTTATTATTTTACTTCAATTTGAAGTCAAAAGGAATGTCTAAATTATTACATGATTCTCATAGTGAAGTTTTTAATGAATTTTCTGTATTTTATTATCTGTATTATAGCGCCGCTTTAAATGCGTGGATATTATGTGGATTCTGATTGGCTGTCATTATTTTTATCGTTCATCAGCTGGAAAAATCGTTCTGGACGTGATTCGTACGATAGTTTCTCTGTGCTGTTATAGGGCTTTTACTCTGGCCTAGGGATGTCAACGATTAATCGACGATCGATTAATTGTCGATAACACATTTAATCGATAAACCTTATGGATCATGGATTAAGCAGGTCTTCATGCGCGTGCGTGCTGCTCAACCGCGGAACATGTCAGCGAGCGCGCCGGAGTTATGTTTGGGACTATTTTACACCTTCATCATGACTAAGTTTGCGTGTGCATTCACAGCCTTTTGTTTTGTGCAAATGTAAGTTGTAATAGTTTATTTTGTGTACGCCAATCTATATCTGATTTATCTCATATTGGATGCATTTGGTTAAGAATTGACGCAGCGTGATCTTTAGCGCGCGCAGCTCAAACGGCAATGCACGACTAATAATGACTATTGGGACTGTCATATTACATAACATTATAAAGAGAACAATATTGTATTAAAACATTTTGTGAATTATTTGGATTTAGTTGCCGTGTCGCGTTTTTTCCAGGACGAGCGCGTCCACAACATGATCATTCTGAATGGTAACTTAGTTCAAGTTCACTTATGCATTTAGG